>NC_069455.1:35041044-35066881 GCF_026875155.1 Cherax quadricarinatus | reverse complement strand
TGTTACATTGAACTTTTCTAGCCTTTTTGATCCTTTCTTTACTCTTTATTCCATATGTTTGTCTTCTATATTAATTTCCTCATTTTCAGCCATGATGCAATGTATTAAATTCAACTTTATTAATAACACTGATTACAACTTACAACGCTGATACAACTTACCTTTGAATAAATCCTAGCTACTTGAGCTTAGCAATTACATGTATAATATAAATTTTAAATGTACATTCATACAAACTTGGCTCATCAAAACTAATATTATACAAATTAATAAATCCTTGCCAGAATTTGGCATAGCAAATTAATATACACATTAATAATTAGCTACACATGGCTTATCAATTACACATACACTGATACAAATCTTGGCCAAAATTGGCTTATCAAATTAATATTATACAAATATAAATCCTTGCCAGAATTTGGCATAGCAAAATTAATATTATACACAATATAATCTTCATCCACACTTGTCTTATCAATTACACATACACTGATATAAATCTTGGCCAGAATTGTCTTATCAAATTAGTATTATACAAATTAATATAAACTTAGCCAGACGAGCTTAGCTTATCAAAATTAATATTGTAATTATTATAATCCACTACACATTAAGTAAATTTGTGAACTTAGCATCCACCTCCTTCTGTCATTTCACATTTTAAATTATTAAGTAATTAACTAATTAATAACTTCACTAATTACCTCCGGTTCAAGAAGGACCAACGGGCAAATTAAATGTGGAAAATGCATTTATCTGAATGTAACTCATTATATACATAACAGAAAATGATAACAAAGATAATTATAATCTATCAGAGTTACATAGACAAGTAGGAATTTGGGACACCTAGGTCGCAAAAATGTCCCCCTTCGATACCTACCACTGTCATATCCACAAGTTGCTCTGGATCTATTAATTAAATGAAATATACATACACCAGGAATACTGGTAAATATATAAATTTGTGGACTGTACATTAAAAATGATAAATGGTTATATATATACACAATTACATAACAGAAGGAAAATATATCTTAATATCACTCACCAATTTGACTGGATATTAAGTTTTATCATATTCAGAAAAACCTCACTAACTAAATTTGTGAAAACACTGGCCAGAATTATACACAAATCAAGAGCGCTTATCTGAGGTTCCTGGAACTGTCTTGTCCAGTCGTCTGATATCTCAAGTTATGCAGGAATGCATGTCCAACAATTTCGCCTCCTATTTGAGAGGTGTCAGCCCAATTTTAACCTCTAGAGCACAAAAATTCCTTCCCATTACACTAACGTTGTATCCAATACAAAACCAAGATGGCGAGTCTCGTCTGCGCACACGCAGGCTTTCCGTTTTCTATGACATAAATATTATTAAATACAGTATGGCCATCTATTTACATATAAATACTGAATTTCTGGAAAATATATACAGTATTTTCCACACAACCGTTCCCTTCCTTGATCCAGGCCAGTACTTAAAACTTGGCACTATTATCTGTGTTTTCTCTTCTGTGATCACTTATATTTCCCTTTTGCGGGGTTTAAGCGATTATCTGCATTCTTATGTTTGCACACGCCTATATCCCACACTCTATCCCCCATGGTATAGTCAGAAAATACTGCCAATACACGAGCTCAATTCACGCATGACTTCTCCACTCCACTGTGTGTGTGTGTGTGTGTGTGTGTGTGTGTGTGTGTGTACTCATCTATTTGTACTCACCTATTTGTGGTTGCAGGGTCGAGTCATAGCTCCTCTCCCCGTCTCTTCACTGATAGCTACTAGGTTCTCTCTCTCCCTGCTCCATGAGCCTTATCAAATCTCGTCTTAATTAAAACTATGTATGGTTCCCGCCTCCACTACGTCACTTTTTAGGCTATTCCACTGCCTGACAATTCTATGGCTGAAGAAATACTTCCTAACATCCCTTTGAATCATAGGAGTCTTCAACTTCCAATTGTGACCCCTTGTTTCTGTGTCCCATCTCTGGAACATCCTGTCTTTGTCCATCTTGTCAATTCCTCGCAGTATTTTATATGTCGTTTTTCATCTCTCCCCTGACCCTCCTGTCCTCCAGTGTCGTCAGGCCGATTTCCCGTAACCTTTCTTCATAGGTCAATCCCCTTAGCTCTGGGACTAGTCTTGTCGCAGACCTTTGCACTTTCTGATGATGCACTGTACTGATGAAGCCACTGTGTGGCTTCATCAGTACAATACAAAGTAGTAATGGGTACGGAGAGGAGAGTTTGGGGTAATCAGTCCCTCAGCCTGAGATGTTCTGTTCCATTGTCTGGAACTATCTGATAGTCCCCAGAATATCGAACAGAACATCTCCAGGCGGAGGGACTGACAACCTCAAATCTACGACTTCAAGGGTGATGGACTGATTACGTCGTCTTCGCATCTCCACTGCTCCTCTCTACTTTCTGTACTCAGCTGAAGAATCCTACTGTGTAGCGAAACGTTTCGTAATAACGTTGCCTAATGTGTCTTACCTACCTTTCTTTGTATTAATCTTAGTCCTGGCTTCGTCTCTGTAGATGCCTTCCTTTCTCATTACATTGTAAAATGCTCCAAACTTCAGAACACCCGTGACTTAACCTGATTCTTTTTTTTTTCCTTCTCCTTTCCTCTTTCTCTTTTGGGTTTACTTTCTTGTGCCTTGGGTATTTGGTCCATTATTATTATTATTTCCCTCACTCCTCTGTGTTTTTGTTCCTACCTTTTGTGGGCCCCTAACTCCCTTGCAGTGCCCCTCATTCTTAGTATTTGACTCGCTCCACTATACTACTAACCACCTCTACGATCACCTCTCTTCCTCCTTTCCTACTACCTCTCTTGTCCCGTCCCTGTCTGCTGGCCTATATATATATATATATATACTGCCTCCTTCTCTGCTTTTTGTTAGTGTGACTTTGTAAATGGTCTAAGTCGGACTGAAACGGCGTCGTGAGTTCCTCTCTCCTGTGTGCGGGTTGTGTATTGCTCCAGTCACGGTATTGTGCCTTTTTGTTATTTGATATCCATTTTTAACCATGCATTGTTGTTACCAATCCTTGTGGAGTAAAGCCTATAGGGCCAGAGCTTACCAAATAATATGGTACACATTAGTATTACATCCATAATGACCATAATGATTATTTTTTCCAATTCATTGGAAAGTAGGCTTATTTTTTTCTGTTTTGCTCTCATTCTGGTTAGAGTCCGAGTTAAATATCAAAATTAGGTTCTATTAAAAAATTAATGCAATCATGAAACAACAGTTATTAATAGTTAGTCTAATTTCATCTGAACTTAACCCACTTATTTCCTTTCCTAACTTCATTTCTTCCTCAGTAGATAATACAATTGGCACCAGGGTTGACACCAAGACACCACCGGCGGAGCTGGCAGGCGGGACCCCGCCAAGGTTGAGATCTCTTAGCTACTCGTGAATAAGGAATACGAGGAAGATTCCCTTGAAGGGGAGCCGAAAGACAGCCATAGAAATATGTAATGCCTTTGCACACGTCTTCCTTGTTCATTACGATAAATCTATTGACCAACTGGACCATGGTGGCAGCAGTGACCAACTGGACCATGGTGGCAGCAGTGACCAACTGGACCATGGTGGCAGCAGTGACCAACTGGACCATGGTGGCAGCAGTGACCAACTGGACCATGGTGGCAGCAGTGACCAACTGGACCATGGTGGCAGCAGTGACCAACTGGACCATGGTGGCAGTGGCCAACTGGACCATGGTGGCAGCAGCGACCAACTGGACCATGGTGGCAGCAATGGCCAACTGTACCATGGTGGCAGCAGTGACCAACTGGACCATGGTGGCAGCAGTGGCCAACTGGACCATGGTGGCAGCAGTGGCCAACTGCACCATGCTGGCAGCAGTGACCAACTGGACCATGGTGGCAGCAGTGGCCAACTGGACCATGCTGGCAGCAGTGACCAACTGGACCATGGTGGCAGCAGTGGCCAACTGGACCATGGTGGCAGCAGTGACCAACTGGACCATGGTGGCAGCAGTGGCCAACTGGACCATGGTGGCAGCAGCGACCAACTGGACCATGGTTGCAGCAGTGGCCAACTGGACAATGGTGGCAGCAGTGGCCAACTGGACCATGTTGCAGCAGTGGCCAGCTGGACCCTGGTGGCAAGCAGTGACCAATGGCCCAAATGGTGGCAGCAGTGACCAACTGGACCATGTTGCATCAGTGGCCAACTGGACCATGGTGGCAGCAGTGGCCAACTGGACCATGGTGGCAGCAGTGGCCAACTGGACCATGGTGGCAGCAGTGGCCAACTGGACCATGGTGGCAGCAGTGGCCAATTGGACAATGGTGGCAGCAGTGGCCAACTGGACCATGGTGGCAGCAGTGGTCAACTGGACCATGGTGGCAGCAGTGGTCAACTGGACCATGGTGGCAGCAGTGATCAACTGGACCATGGTGGCAGCAGTGATCAACTGGACCATGGTGGCAGCAGTGGCCAACTGGACCATGGTGGCAGCAGTGGCCATCTGGACCATGGTGGCAGCAGTGGCCATCTGGACCATGGTGGCAGCAGTGGCCAACTGGACCATGGTTGCAACAGTGATCAACTGGACCATGGTGGCAGCAGTGGTCAACTGGACCATTGTGGCAGCAGTGGTCAACTGGACCATGGTGGCAGCAGTGGCCAACTGGACCATGGTGGCAGCAGTGGCCAACTGGACCATGGTGGCAGCAGTGGCCAACTGGACCATGGTGGCAGCAGTGGCCAACTGGACCATGGTGGCAGCAGTGGCCAACTGGACCATGGTGGCAGCAGTGGCCCAACTGGACCATGGTGGCAGCAGTGCCCAACTGGACCATGGTGGCAGCAGTGGCCAACTGGACCATGGTGGCAGCAGTGGCCAACTGGACCATGGTGGCAGCAGTGGCCAACTGGACCATGGTGGCAGCAGTGGCCAACTGGACCATGGTGGCAGCAGTGGCCAACTGGACCATGGTGGCAGCAGTGGCCAACTGGACCATGGTGGCAGCAGTGGTCAACTGGACCATGGTGGCAGCAGTGGTCAACTGGACCATGGTGGCAGCAGTGGCCAACTGGACCATGGTGGCAGCAGTGGCCAACTGGACCATGGTTGCAGCAGTGGCCAACTGGACCATGGTGGCACCAGTGGCCAACTGGACCATGGTGGCAGCAGTGGCCAACTGGACCATGGTGGCAGCAGTGGCCAACTGGACCATGGTGGCAGCAGTGGCCAACTGGACCATGGTGGCAGCAGTGGCCAAATTGGAATCATAGTGGCAGCAGTGGTCAACTGGACCATGGTGGCAGCAGTGGCCAACTGGACCATGGTGACAGCATGACCAACTGGACCAAATGGTATATTCCAAGTCCGTCCTGACAACTCTGGCTGTAGATCCAGCGTTGTTTATTGGTCTGAGAAAGACCAAAAAATCTAAACAGCACTTCAAACTATATATTACCTGAGTTCTTATCAGATTTCTTAATACACAGCTGAACATTGACAAAAATCTGGAGATCGACCTACCTCTATTTACTATTTTTTCTTTCTACAACCTTAATTAACAAACCTGGATATGAATTATGGATTTCTGATTAACTATAGTAAATTATGTTATGAGAAAAAGATATGTTAATTTGAAAATGTATTTATACCTTCGAATATGATTGTTTTGATTATATTAATTACTGATTCGTTTTCTATAACAAGAATGAAAATCACTTCTTGTTGAAAATCATTTCTCTATAGATAATTATTACTATGTACGCTTATTTTCCTCTCCCCCCCTCCTCCCCTCTCCCCCTCCCACTCTCTGCTACCTACAATAAAGTTAGAGCGACCAGTACTAGACTTCTACCACACCAATCAATATACACAGGTTGTTGCAGGTAGTCTCGTGTCATCTGACTCACATTCCTGGTAACATTGGATTGCCAGGAAAAGCGAAATTTGATGTGAGAATACAAACTTTTTATATTGATTTAGAAAATATAAGAGTTCTTATTTAAATTTAAATTAGGTGTGGATTGTTTGTGGGATAGAAATCATCAAAAGTAGAGAAAATCTTGTTTATTGTATGAACCTGGTTAGTTCTGGTTGAGGTAACGCTCACTGCTGTTTTTATTATTTATCTAAACTATTTAAGGAAAACAGAATAATACCTGATGTGTTAGTATACATTACATTTGTGAAGCATTGCGAGTCAATGAATCTTTGATATTAAATCTTAATAAATTATCTATGAGAGAAAGATAATCTAGTGCAGGAGATAGTTTTAGAATGCGTGAGAGGAGTGGTACGAACTCGCAACGAAAACTTCATCTCGGCAACAGTGCTGTGTGATACATTTGTTGACCAGCTTTTCCCAGAGTAGATCAACAGTCCTATTGTAAAATGCCCATTGTGGAGAAAAAATTCATAAAGACTGGTTAACAATGTCTATGATAAAGGATACAGTTGGCCTCCTAGCAATGAGACATCACTTGCTGAAGATTTCCTTTTGGTTGTCCCTAATTCCTTCTTGACTCTCTTCATATCTCAAGCCATTCAAATTTGTTTAGTTTTTCTTCTAGTGGCCTCTATTCTCACTATACAAGTGCATCTTTGACAGTGCGTCAGCAGGTCAATTTAGGTTCTATGGTGTCTTATGTCACACCAGAAAAGAAGTATATGAGGCACGAATAGTTTAATTATATCAAGACTAGTCTCGCCAGTCTTGTCCAGCATAACAAGTATCTCAGTTACTGAGGTCCAATGGCAGCCAGAAATACCAGAATGGAATCATCACGAAATTCTGGAAACAGTAAGGAGATTGAGTGGGACTACACGCAAGTGTCTGCAGTAGCTGTAACCTACCTACTATACTTTTTAAGTTAAAGGCGGTGATTCATGAAGTTTCAGGAGGATCCAGAAGATCAGTTCTTACCAATAGGATCCGGGACACTGGGAGCACGGGACAAGTGTTAATTAATCTAGGGTTTAATTCTTTAAGAACTCAAAGAACTTAAGAGAAACTGTCCATCAAATATATTCTTCTTGGTAGCAAATACAGTGCGAATGTTTTCAAGGCTGATCTAGGATTTTATAATACCTATTATAATTATTTTCATTTTCCATTTAAGAAATTATTATAAATAGTATTTTGCTTTCTGAGAAACCTCTAATGTGATAAAGACAAAGCACTTATATGTAATGTAACTGGTAATGCATTATAAACTAGAGTAACTTTTGGAATAAAAATTTCAAAGTTACTAAAAAATATATACAAAGCACAGTTTTTGCAAAAAAGTTTTTAGACTTATTTTAATCAGAAACAGAGAAGTATTTTTATTAATACCAATCTTCCACTTATACACTTCGATTATGTCTCCCCCTCATTCTTCGTCTTACTAGTGATTGTAATTTATCAATCTTTTTTTCATACGGAAGATTTCTAATGCAATGAATTTCGTCATTCGTCGCTGAATGTTGTCTAACGAAATGTACAAGAAGCTCTTGACTTTGTTTACATTGATCTATTGATATATACAACATTAATGTAAACAAAGTCAAGAGCTTCTTGTACATTTCGTTAGAAAACATTCAGCGATGAATTCTCTTGTGAATATATATATATATATATATTATATATATATATATATATATATATATATATATATAATATATATATTATATATATATATATATATATATATATATTGCACAGTTAAACCACATCTTCCACGTATGAAACCCATCTATTTTCATATCCCCAAAATGGCGAGGTACGCAAAACAGTCACGATAAAAAAAATGGAGCATGCCAGTATATTCCTTCTCCACATTCCTACATGTTCTGCAAAGACTGAAAAGTAACTAAAAATGTGAGGAATTACCACTGATATTAGGCCTCTTCTGTATTTAGGATGGATCAAAATGCTGGAAAAATAAAAATAATTTCGTGAGCCCGATCTTGGAGGTTTTCTCTTGTATTATCTCATTGGTATTTGTGCATGCTAGAAAATTATGTCCTTTGCTTCTTTATTAAAAAAATTATAAAATTCACTAAATGTTTACAATCTTTACGAGAACTTCAAGTAGTCAGCAACGTTACTTGCCCATTCGGATTTTTCCTGAAAGCATATCGAATTTGTAGTCCTGAGTTTCTTGACGAGGAATGTACATACATTCACCAAACCTTCACTGATTTACAATTACCTTCCTTTTTCATCAAAGATTGCAAGAAAAGAGCTCTTCAGATCATTAATTCTCCACGCACGAACACCACTCCTAACAAAGTTATAATTCTTCCCAACAGCCAGGTTGCACTGAACGTTTCTAAAGAACTTTCACAAGCTAACACCAGAGTCTCCATCGCTTCCAGCACTTCAATAAAGGATCTAACCAGAACAAAATCCAAGCACTACGAACCAGTCAACGCAAGGGTTTACACTATACCCTGTGGAGGCTGCGACAAGATTTATATAGGTGAAACAGCAAGAAACCTCGACACCCGCCTCAATGAACACCTTTACGCATGTAGGAACAGTAACTTGAACAACGCCTGTGTACAACACCGAAATTCCACCAATCATCTCATGAAGTTCAGGGACGCCCAATTAGTGATCAAAGAAACTGATTTCCGCAGACGCAAGTGCCTTGAATCTTCACTAATAGCCGTTTCTAATACAATTAAACAAAACAAAGGCAGCTTCACCACCTCTGAAGTCTTAGCAAGAATCCTTCTGAAAAGAGTAAACCCTGTTAATACTACACAAGCACATTACAGAGGATGGACTTTGAAACAGGCCATCTCTTATTCAGCCTCCAACAGAAATATTTGTCTACCCAATATTTTTTATGTTACCCAAGTAATAGCGTTTATATTCTTTTACTCATGTGCAAGTTAATTGTTCTAGCATATTTGTATTATTACTACTACAACTTATATCACTATTACTACTACCACCACTAGTATGCACCTCACTCTGAGCCTATAATACCCTCTGTGTCCATGTACTGTTTGTAACGGCTTGATAAAGCTCCTGGAGAGCGAAACGTTGCCACTATAAAACTGTCACATTAGTTCCACTTGTGTCCTTTTACTTTACATTCCACAACTTCATTAAGTACGACGGTAATGATGATTAACTGATAACCTCTGCGGCTAGCGCTATATTTTTACATAACTAGAAGTAATAATAAAAATCGAGAATTTTTTAAGCTTCTCAACATCGCCTTTCGTGAAGATGAAATGTAGCTGAACTTTCATTGCAAAATATTCCTAAAAATTCTTTTATTGTACATAAAAATTCCAAATAACGATTCAATTCAGATTTTAGATAATAAAAGCTGCAAATAATAGCCGTTAAGCCAAAATAATTTCTCGAATAAAATAAAATGTTTCCCACGAATACGTCAGCTGAGTCTTGAAAAACATTTCCACTTAACTCATCAACTCGGCCGCTAATACAGAAATTTATTGTATTATTGTATTATTGCTACACTGTTCTCAGTGATCACTTGAATTAATAATAAATCTGTACAAGTTATACATACAAAACCAATGTTTGATATTTTTATCTGAGGTCAAAAATGTTTCAGTTTTCTTTCCCCAACAACAGTGCCAGGTTCCCGCCACAACAGTGCCAGGTTCCCGCCACAACAGTGCCAGGTTCCCGCCACAACAGTGCCAGGTTCCCGCCAACAGTGCAGGTTCCCGCCACAACAGTGCCAGGTTCCCGCCACAACAGTGCCAGGTTCCCGCCACAACAGTGCCAGGTTCCCGCCACAACAGTGCCAGGTTTCCGCCACAAGAGTGCCAGATTCCCGCCACAAGAGTGCCAGATTCCAGCCACAAGAGTGCCATGTTCCCGCCACAAGAGTGCCAGATTCCCGCCACAAGAGTGTCAGATTCCCGCCACAAGAGTGTCAGATTCCCGCCACAAGAGTGTCAGATTCCCGCCACAACAGTGCCAGGATTCCGCCACAAGAGTGCCAGGATTCCGCCACAAGAGTGCCAGATTCCCGCCACAAGAGTGCCAGATTCCCGCCACAAGAGTGTCAGATTCCTGCCACAAGAGTGTCAGATTCCTGCCACAAGAGTGCCAGTTCCCGCCACAACAGTGCCAAGTTTCCGCCACAAGAGTGCCAGGTTCCCGCCACAAGAGTGCCAGATTCCCGCCACAAGAGTGCCAGGTTCCCGCCACAAGAGTGCCAGGTTCCCGCCACAAGAGTGCCAGGTTCCCGCCACAACAGTGCCAGGTTCCCGCCACAACAGTGCCAGGTTCCCGCCACAAGAGTGCCAGGTTCCCGCCACAACAGTGCCAGGTTCCCGCCACAACAGTGCCAGGTTCCCGCCACAACAGTGCCAGGTTCCCGCCACAACAGTGCCAGGTTCCCGCCACAAGAGTGCCAGGTTCCCGCCACAAGAGTGCCAGGTTCCCGCCACAAGAGTGCCAGGTTCCCGCCACAACAGTGCCAGGTTCCCGCCACAAGAGTGCCAGGTTCCCGCCACAACAGTGCCAGGTTCCCGATACAACAGTGCCAGGTTCCCGCCACAACAGTGCCAGGTTCCCGCCACAACAGTGCCAGGTTCCCGCCACAACAGTGCCAGGTTCCCGCCACAACAGTGCCAGGTTCCCGCCACAACAGTGCCAGGTTCCCGCCACAACAGTGCCAGGTTTCCGCCACAACAATGCCAGGTTCCCGCCACAACAGTGCCAGGTTCCCGCCACAACAGTGCCAGGTTCCCGCCAAAACAGTGCCAGGTTCCCGCCAAAACAGTGCCAGGTTCCCGCCACAACAGTGCCAGGTTCCCGCCACAACAATGCCAGGTTCCCGCCACAACAGTGCCAGGTTCCCGCCACAACAATGCCAGGTTCCCGCCACAACAGTGCCAGGTTTCCGCCACAACAGTGCCAGGTTCCCCCCACAACAGTGCCAGGTTCCCGCCACAACAGTGCCAGGTTCAAGCCACAACAGTGCCAGGTTCCCGCCACAACAGTGCCAGGTTCCCGCCACAACAGTGCCAGGTTCCCGCCACAACAGTGCCAGGTTCCCGCCACAACAGTGCCAGGTTCCCGCCACAACAGTGCCAGGTTCCCGCCACAACAGTGCCAGGTTCCCCCACAACAGTGCCAGGTTCCCGCCACAACAGTGCCAGGTTCCCGCCACAACAGTGCCAGTTCCACGCCACAACAGTGCCAGTTCCCGCCACAACAGTGCCCAGGTTCCGCGCCACAACAGTGCCAGGTTCCCGCCACAACAATGCCGGGTTCCCGCCACAACAATGCCGGGTGTCCCGCCACAACATGCCATTTCCCGCCACAACAGTGCCATGTTCCCGCCACAACAGTGTCAGGTTCCCGCCACAACAGTGCAGGTTCCCGCCACAACAATGCCAGGTTCCCGCCACAACAGTGCCAGGTTCCCGCCACAACAGTGCCAGGTTCCCGCCACAACAGTGCCAGGTTCCCGCCACAACAATGCCAGGTTCCCGCCACAACAGTGCCAGGTTCGTGCCAGACTAAACACTGTCATAATGACATTCTCAGAATATTGGAAAAAAAAAGAATTCTGCTAACAATTACATACAATTTTTTTATGATAAAATTGTAAGGTTCAACACTGAATTAATTATCAACAAAACTTTGTTTTACAGGTTTGTGTTGTTCTCTGCAACACAGGTTTGTGTTGTTCTCTGTACACAGGACTGTGAATTTACTGCAGTTACTGAAAATGACAAGTGTCGACTTATTGGTGGTCCTAATCCTGCGCACCTTAAATACATCCACATGTCTACTGTCACACACTAGTAAACTCTGATGTAGACTCGTGGGAACCAGGTAACCACGATCATCTAAGCTAGTCTGCAACATACGGTATTCCCCACAAGTCTCACATTACAAGCTATCAGAAGCAACAACAAGGATAATTCCCAAGTGTTGATACAACTGACAGTTAACAACATTGTACTCATTAGTTAGGTGTATTTAAAGTAATAATATAGACCTACCTGTCAATCGGTGCGAGAGTTGTCCCACGATGACCTGTAATCTACACTTACCTGTAAAGGAAAACAAGGAAATTTATAATAATCATCTTGATCTACCATCAAGACCTAAATATCATTATCAATTTACATTCAACACACCCGCCTAGATAGAACATAAGAACATAAGAACATAAGAAAGGAGGAACACTGCAGCAGGCCTGTTGGCCCATACTAGGCAGGTCCTTTACAATTCATCCCACTAACAAACATTTGACCAACCCAATTTTCAATGGCTACCCAAGAAATAAACCTGATGTGCAAGTCCCACTCCCAAATCCAACCCTTCACACTCATTGTACTTATCCAACCTAAATTTGAAACTACCCAAAGTCCCAGCCCAATAACCCAACTAGGTAACTGTTCCACTCATCAACTACCCTATTTCCAAACCAATACTTTCCTATGTCCTTTCTAAATCTAAACTTATCTAATTTAAATCCATTACTGCGGGTTCTCTCTTGGAGAGATATTCTCAAGACCTTGTAATATCCCCTTTATTAATACCTATCTTCCACTTATACACTTCGATCAGGTCTCCCCTCATTCTTCGTCTAACAAGTGAATGTAACTTAAGAGTCTTCAATCTTTCTTCATAAGGAAGATTTCTAATGCTATGTATTAATTTAGTCATCCTACGCTGAATGTTTTCTAACGATTTATGTCCATTCTGTAATATGGAGACCAGAATTGAGCTGCATAATCTAGGTGAGGCCTTACTAATGATGTATAAAGCTGCAGTATGACCTCTGGACTTCTGTTGCTTACACTTCTTGATATAAATCCCAGTAATCTATTTGCCTTATTACGTACGCTTAGGCATTGTTGTCTTGGGTTAAGGTTGCTGCTCACCATAACCCCAAGTCCTTTTCGCAATCTGTATGGCTAAGTTCTACATATTTAACTTATAAGTGCTAGGGTTATGGACACTTCCGAGCTTCAGAAACCTTGCATTTATCTACATTGAACTGCATCTGCCACTTTTCTGACCAATAGTAGAGTTTGTCTAAATCCTCCTGAAGTTTCCCTAACATCTACGTTTGAATCAATTATCCTACCTATCTTCGTGTCATCGGCGAATTTGCTCATATCACTAGTAATTCCTTCATCAAGATCATTGATAATATAGTATAAACAGCAACGGGCCCAAGACTGATCCCTGTGGAACGCCACTTGTTACTGATCCCCACTCGGATTTAACCCCATTTATGGACACACTCTGCTTCCTGTCCGTGAGCCATGATTCGATCCACGAGAGCACTCTTCCTCCAATGCCATGAGCTGCTACTTTCTTCAACAGTCTTTGGTGCGGAACTCTATCAAATGCCTTACTAAAATCAATAAATAATACAAATTCTTTATCGTGGTCAACAGCCTAAAAAGCTTTACGAAAAAATTTAAATTTAAATTAGTTAGACAAGACCGGCCTCTTGTGAATCCATGCTGAGTATCATTAATCAAGCTATGCTTATCGAGATGGCTTCTTATAATTTGAGCTAAATTGACTCTATAATTTGCCTACAATTGAGGTCAGGCTATTGGCGGAAATTGACGGTAACGACTTTGTCCCCTGTTTTAAAATAGGAATTACATTACCATCTTCCAACATATCAGACACTACACCTGTTTGAAGGGGAATAAATTAAAAATATTAGTTAATGGTTTTCACAGACTTCCATTTTGCATTCCTTTAAACCCTTGAAAAAACCTCATCAGGCCCCGGTGACTTATTTTGCTTCAGTGGGTCTATCTGCTTCACAACCATTTAAACTAGTGACAATGATGTTACATAATTTATCTTCTTCTGGCCCACAATAAAAATTAATTACGGGAAAAATTATTAGTGTTTTCCTGTGTAAAAACCGAGAAAAAATAATTATTTAAAACGAGCCATTTCATTCTCTTTGTCAGTAAGATGCCCATAGTTATTTTTAAGGGGACCTATCTTATCTCTGACTTTTGTTTTAATACCTGGAAAAAACTTTTTGGGTTATTTTAGATCCTCAACTTTTAAATTCATGTCCCTTTAGCTTTCTATCCCCTTTTTAATGTCCCTCTTAGTGTCCCAAAATACTGATTCATAAATGACCCTCGCCTCTTTTGATACGCCTATAAATTCCTTTCTTATGCCCTAGTAGATATTTCAGCCTATTATTCAACCATTTTGGGTCATTTCTATTTTATCTAATTTCTTTTTAAAAGGGAAAAATGTTCTTTGAGCGCATGTATTGTGGGTTTAGAAAACTGTCCAAATTTATAGCTCCTTCGTTACCCCAGTCACAGATGATAAGTGTTCTCTAAGCCCATCGTAATCTGCTAAGCGAAAATCTGGACTGTTACTGAGTTATCCCTACTATCATACTTCCATTCAATTCTAAATGTAATTGATTTGTGGTCGCTAGCACCCCGTTCTTCTGAAACTTTTTAAATTTTTTAACAAGGGATTCATTGTTTGCCAAAAACTAAGTCAAGCAGGGGTTTTTACCCCCCTTTTAGGGTTCCCGTCACAAAATGCTTTTAGAAAAAATCCCGAACCCACTTCTTTAAAAAGTCCCTTTTTTTGATTCTAAAATTTCCCGTCAAGAAATTCCATCAAAAGAATCTAAGTTAAAAATCTCTAGGGAAAATTAAATACATTATCGGCCTTTTTGGCCCCCAACAAATTTTCCCCCCATTTGTCTTTCCCTGGGCCCTATCTAAATTTTGGGGGGGCGGGATATCACACCCAAAGTTAATTTTTTTATGCCCTCTGAAAATTTAAACCCAAAAAGACTCTTTTATGTGGGGTTTCCCTTTAAAATTAAAACCCGTTTTAAAAAAGAACAGTTCAAGCGAAAACTCGGGCATACAATGCCCCACCCCCACCCCCTTCCCCATATTCTATTTACTTGGAAATTTGAAACCCCCAAAGTGACATGCTCAGGCATGTCCAGACTTTTTTAAATTTAAAAACCACGTTCAGTAAAGGCAAATACATTAGTTTCCTCCAAATAGCAAATAGTTCTTCAACTCGGTCCCTTTTTTATTTAGCACTGCGGGCTTTTTTGTGTAATAAAATACTTAAGGACCCCCTTTTCCCTTTTCATTTCCCGCTTTCCCTTTTTGTTATTTTCCCCAAAACCCATTACTGTCCTTGTCAATTAAATGCCCATGGCTTTCCCATATCCACCCCCCTTTTTTCCCATTACTAGTTTTCCTAGTTTCCATATTACTACCCTGAGGGCTTCACAGTTTTCCCCCCCGAAACCCATACCACTAAAATTTTTCCCAGTTTTAAAGGGCCTAACAGCTTTCCCCCCACTGCGTTGGGCCCGTTTCTCCCCCCCCACACCAAAATAAAATGAACCCCCTCCCCGGCATACATGTCCCTTTTGCCAAGAAAAGGGGCCCAGTTGTCCCAAAGAATTTTTGCCCCCATTTTCCTTTCAGTATTTGTCCACCAGCAAGGGCACCAAATTTCTTTTTAGGGGGGGGGGCAAAAAAAAAACCAAATTTATTTCCCAAATCCCTTTCCCTTTGGAAAAAAGCCACAAAATAAGGTTTCCCCCCCTTCCCCCTTTTTTATAAACTATTGCTGACCTTTACTTTTCTAATCAGGGGCCTCACTCCTACTTTTGCCAAAAATCGTTGCCCCCCAGCACTGAGACAGATAATAGGATTGCTCCCCCCTTTTTCCTTCATGATGTCATCCCGAGGGGTTTTCAATATCCTTTCCCCCTGCGGCTGGCAGGGGTGGTTAAGGAGTCACCTTTTCACGCTTGAGCAACCCAGAGTTTCGTAATCAAAATTTTTGTGGAGGTGTTTTTCCCTTTTAAAAACAAAAAATAACCCTAAAACCCCAAAGGGGGGCATTTGAGCGGTTTCAGGGGAGGGGGTTGTAAGGGCAGTGAAAAGTTCTAAAAGGGCTATAAACACAGGTTTTGTTTAAAAATTTTTGTGTCAAAAAGTCGAAGGGGAGGTGTGTCAAGGGGGGGAGCTTCACGGGGGGGTATGCAGGGGGGGGACCAAACGGGGGGACTATCAGGAGGAGGGATGATGAGTGTGGTGCCCCGAACGTGGCATCAGCGAGGAGGGATGATTCAG
Organism: Cherax quadricarinatus; assembly: GCF_026875155.1. Classification (NCBI taxonomy): domain Eukaryota; kingdom Metazoa; phylum Arthropoda; class Malacostraca; order Decapoda; family Parastacidae; genus Cherax; species Cherax quadricarinatus. The sequence goes on along the minus strand of NC_069455.1, from coordinate 35,050,750 downwards.
TGTGATGACAAAAACGGTGTTTAAGTCAAGGTAAATTTCGGGTGCTCCTGATAGACCGAACAAGCGACAAAAAAAGAAAAACAAAAAAGTGGAACCTTTATTTTTTTCGAAAAAAATTGGGTCTAAAATAGCCCCAATTAGTCGAAAAACATTTTCAAATGCATGAATTCAGATGTTGATTGGTTTTTTTTGCACTGACAAAACTCGGGCCATTTTAATCACCCCAACAGTTTAATGGAAGGAGTCCTTAACTATTTTAATGCCCGGGATCGCATACTTCAGTAGATTTCACAGCAGACTTTCATTACAACTTTAAAAAATACCTAATTACAAAAATTTTAACCACAAAAAAAGACTCTAGAAACGGAACGAGCACGAAAAGAACAGAGAACACACCTTTACGGCCAAAAAGAATCTCGCTTAAGAAACTAAATATTTTGTAAAACTGGGGGGAAAATCTACCCTTCACTTAATTTGGAGGAAAAGTTTGTTATCGGGAACCTGATATTTGGAATCTCAATAAATGCAAGAGGTTTTCACAAACCACGTTGGCTAGAAAAATTTCACAATCAACGCCAAATACATTGTTTGAAGAGTTGCTCAAGGGATACAGTGTTTTTTTAAACTGATAGTTTTAAAGGCAAAACTGTTATCCCACCTAAACTCATTTCGAATTCCACCCTTCTAAGGAATACTACCTCCCCCCGGGTCCACCTCAATGAATTCAGGTCCTACTAAATCTTAAAAGGGCAGGGGCGTAGGTGTAAAGGGAAAAATGTCAAAACTTTCCACCCTGCCGGGGATCGAGCCCGAACCCCTCTAGGAGCCCGGGGTGCTACAACCGACCCCGGCGTATAAAATTTCAAAGATGAAAAAAATATTATTTATGCTTTTACAATGAGAAGCATAGTTAAATAGGCTGGGATTTTTAGCAATAATTTGGAGTGTCTGCACATACTGCTTCAAATCTGTTTTTAAAAAGGTTTTCACTTAAATGTGTCTTAATGTGTGTAAATGATGAGAGAAGTACTATTTTCATTTAATTCGTATTTATGCTGGTTTTAAAGTTTCTTTAGCTTCTTTTGGGTTTTATAATATGTAAATTTCTTTCCCCAAACCCGTGCATGGGAATTTTTTTAAGCATCGCTTCTAGTTTTTTTTTTTTTTTGTCCAGCGAGATCACAGATTTGGGAAAAAAAGTTTTGAGGGGAAAATTATGTAGCATATACTTTTTTGAGGTTTTTTTTTGCATTAAAAAAAATTATGGTCTTTTTAACAAATAAGGATGAAGATTGTGTGTATTTCTTTTATTTAAATTATCCATTTTTCAAATTTGCTATTTATTGGGTTAAACTTTTTATGTTTCCCTGCAGACTGTAAATTATTAGTTATGTTCTATCAAATATGTTAAAGCATACTGAGCAAGTCAACAGTCATCTGAATAATAAAACAATCCAGCTGCTGCTTGTCATGTAACTACAACTTTGTGGTATTGCAATACCATCCAATATTACAACTATTGGCTGCCCATAATTCCTCCCTGGGTACTGCAGCCTCAACTCTCATGTCATTCACTTTTGAAAGTGATTTTGTCCCGTCTTGACTGTCATTACCTGGTACTCTGCCTTCACTGTCATTACCTGGTACTCTGCCGTCACTGTCATTACCTGGTACTCTGCCGTCACTGTCATTACCTGGTACTCTGCCGTCACTGTCATTACCTGGTACTCTGCCTTCACTGTCATTACCTGGTACTCTGCCGTCACTGTCATTACCTGGTACTCTGCCGTCACTGTCATTACCTGGTACTCTGCCTTCACTGTCATTACCTGGTACTCTGCCGTCACTGTCATTACCTGGTACTCTGCCTTGACTGTCATTACCTGGTACTCTGCCTTGACTGTCATTACCTGGTACTCTGCCTTGACTGTCATTACCTGGTACTCTGCCGTCACTGTCATTACCTGGTACTCTGCCGTCACTGTCATTACCTGGTACTCTGCCGTCACTGTCATTACCTGGTACTCTGCCGTCACTGTCATTACTTGGTACTCTGCCGTCACTGTCATTACCTGGTACTCTGCCGTCACTGTCATTACCTGGTACTCTGCCGTCACTGTCATTACCTGGTACTCTGCCGTCACTGTCATTACCTGGTACTCTGCCGTCACTGTCATTACCTGGTACTCTGCCGTCACTGTCATTACCTGGTACTCTGCCGTCACTGTCATTACCTGGTACTCTAGCGATGTCAACAACGCATCATCAAACCATTTTGGCCAACTATTTAAATTTATGTAGGTATTATCACCACGGATAAATTTAACCGTTTATACACAATAACCAAGATTGTCTCAGTAACAAAAGTTGTGTGCATTCTTGCTTTCCAAGGCAGTAATTTATTTGTTAGTCACTAGCATGAACAATAATTTATTCTGTAAAACGTGCATAGTAATATACAGCCATTATGCACTTTTCCCAAATCCCAACCAAACCTATCATAACCTATCATAAAACTCTCTGTATGGTTAGGCTGTGTAACATTAGATAAGGTTATTCACAAATAACCCGCACTAGGATATAAATTTACGAGCCTGACAACGTTAGACAGAAACCACCTGAGCAGAAGACAAGAACAAAAATACAGAAATGGTTAAGAGGTTAGTAGAGGAGACAAACGCCAGGTTAAGTAACGAATTTTCTGAAGTTTAGAGCATTTGACAATGTAATGAGAAAGGAAGGTATTTACAGAGACACGACTAGAGTAAGACTCATATTTGGAATGTTATGTAATGCTTCAACATGATGGCGTCTGTGAAGGCTAGAAAGGTAGACAATTTTGCTAGACGACCAGTTAATATAATGACAATAATGCCTACATGACAGATAACAGCAATGATGATACCGCCCAAATGTGATGTGGAAAATAACACGTATGTACAGTCCATGACATTTATTAAAGGAAACGTTTCGTTACTCATGATTAAAATTCATGTTTGTTATCCATGAGTGACTTTCTAACACCTCTTGTTGAAGCTTTCCTTATACATTCCTTATACATAGTCCAGGCTTTCACTCTACACGTGCCTTCCTTTCTCATTACAGTGTCAAGTGTTCTAAACTTCAAAACACTCGTGACTTGACCTGACCTTCGTCCTCTCCTTTCCTTACCTTTTCACCATTCACATGTTTTCATTTCCTTTCCTATCTTCTGCCTAGATGGGTTCCGTCCTATGTTTATTGTTTGTCCCGCAGGGGATTTTGTCTTACCCTGTGAGTCAGCAGCTCTCGTGCAGTACTCTTGTGTTTTTATTAATATAGACTACCTCCATTATTACTGCTATTTCTTCGCTAATACTACACACGGCACACCACCAACACTATTTCCTTTTCTATCGCTCAACTCCCCCGCACCCTTTTGCATATATTTTGCCCCGCCCCCATAACTTTTCGTCACAGGCATCAGACTTTCCTGTGAGCTCTGTGTCACTCGGGCTGCGGCCATTGTGCCAGAAATCTCTCAGATGAATTAGAGCTTTGGGAGTTGACAGCCTTATATCAGCGAGGACACCGGCCCTGATATACCAGAGATTTAACCCTGACTTCTGCTCCAGCACCTCTGCTACTCCCTACGAGCTGTGTGAGTGGAGAAGGTAGCAGACGAGTCTGTTGAGTTGGTGATGATTCACACCATCGTACACACCGGACCAAAGGCACTGCTTGAACTAAGACGTTCTGTGCTCCAGCTACAGGGCATCTTCGATGATTTTAGCTAACTGCGACACCACGGGCTGAAGAACACTCACCGTGCCCTTTTCAAAGGGCTACTTCCAAAATAGAGCTGCAAATGGTATTCCACATGACAAACTCCGGCATTCCTTCGGGAGCCAGTGTGAGGATATCATCTGGCAAAGACCTGAGTCTGGACTTCGTTCCTGGCGAATGTATTATCATCTCCGGCTGCGGCCCGAACGCCAGTGGTGGCCGGAATGGAGTCATTATTTTAAGAGCGAGAACACCGGACCTTAGATAACAAAAATCTAACCCTGAAGGGATTCAGGGAAACCGGCAGGCCGGACTTGAGTCCTGGAGATGGGAAGTACAGTGCCTGCACTCTGAAGGAGGGGTGTTAATGTTGCAGTTTAAAAACTGTAGTGTAAAGCACCCTTCTGGCAAGACAGTGATGGAGTGAATGATGGTGAAAGTTTTTCTTTTTCGGGCCACCCTGCCTTGGTGGGAATCGGCCGGTGTGATAATAAATAAAAAATAACACCGGACCTTAGATAACAAAAATCTAACCCTGAATCCTACTGCACCAACATCTCTGCTTCTTTCATAGGGCTGTACAAGGAAGTTTACCTGCTTTTGTGACAGGACTGCCACTGCGATAGCGCTGTAAACAGTACTTCACTTGATAAATTAGACATGTGCAACACCTGGGTATCTTTATTTACGAAAAGTTTTGCCAGTCACTGCCTTCATCAGTCCTCAGACTCCTATTGAAGAACAGATGTTTGAGGTAATCAGTTCCTCCGCCTGAAGTGGATATAATCAGTCCATTAATTATGATAAGACTACAGTAAATGTGGAAGGAAGGGGCTTATATACTGATTACATCGACTTCAGGCTGAGGGACTCATCATTCTCACTTCTCTACGTGACTTATTAAAGGTCCTAAGTCGGACCGAAACGTCGTCACAAGTTTGTCTCCTAAGTGCCAGTTATTTATGTATTGTTCCGATCATGGTATTTTAATTTTTTATTCTTCAGGGATGATTATATAAGTATTTTCCCGTAGACACAAAATATATATAGCTACCCAGCACTTCGCACTTAATGCTGAAAATTGTAAATAATAAAAGAGTCAGGTATAAATCACATGCTGGCCCAGTATTGAAAAATTTAAGGACACCTGAATATTCGTGTTCTGTGTTCCACTAACGAAATGTATTTTTGTCCAATTCAAATATGTATGTATACAGCATATTAACGTGAATACATAATAAACTAGATGCATTTCTGTCGTGTAGCGATCCGAGAAATTTATCCCCCAATTGCAAAAAGCTCAGCCTGGTGTGCAACATTGCAAACAACTGGAATGTTGTGGAGTGTTGCACAGATCTGTAATGCAGTTAAATATTAACGATGAAGATTCGAAACTCCTCAGAATTAGCATTTTCAAGTAATCAATCGGATTCTAATACCAGAATGTCTTCAATAAATAGGTAATTTAAGCCTTAAACAACCAAATCTAATTCAAACCTTCAAAGACACCAATATCTTAAAATAAGTAAACACAAACTTGAATCACTCACAATATACATTCTCAAGTTATCAGCATAAAAGTGTTGAAGTTAATAGCAGCGACACTCAAAGGTTATCACAAAAGCAGCGTCGTTTATATTTTCTAAATTCCAGAAAAAACGCAAATAGACCTAAGTAGTTAAGAAAATAATTAAATTATACTTAACCTTAGGGAACTTTATTTATTCTCGCAATGGTGTCAAGAGCAGACAAATCACAGGCACCTTGAAGTACATTAATATTTAAAATGTATTAACAGAATAAAACCTAACACTAAGTTATTTATGATCAGAAAAGACATTCACAGAAACCAACTTCATTAATAAAGCTGACATTTTACAACTTATACAATCTACCATCAAGGTGACGTTTTCTTCGAGGACAATACATCAGCACTAAGTTTTTAAAGCTGAACTCTAAATACATTATTCAGTTATTACACAGAAAACAACAACACTTACACCTACACAACCTGAAGATAAGCTGTGCTTCATCTATGAGTCAGTGATTAGCGCTAAACTAATTGAGATTATATAGCAGTTGTGAAATGGAAGACATTCAGAGTCGATTCACTTGAGAAGAATTGTCCCTTTAAGATTAAGAGCCACTCACCAGCATTAAGGACATATAATACAGTAGAAAAAACAACCATTTCGAGATTAGAAGTCGTAAAATGGCACCAAGACAATATATTAATAATAGCAACAACCTTCTTGGAAGTGAGATATACGACGCTTGAAATATTGATACAAACTCAGGTGGCGACTTTCTCCAGTTATCACTATCTGCAAATGCTCTATGTATTATTGTTGACAGGTCACCAACACCAGCAAATATTCCAACACATCTACCTCTATACACATTACACCAGTAATGAAAGTTTGATGCTAGCCTAATAAGGCGTTTTCGAGAGAAAAAAAATGCTTAAGACAGAAAAAGGTTTTGCCGATAATGTGAAAATAAGCAAGTCTGACCTTGATGCTCGCAAAAAAAATCCATAAAAAACTGCTTTTCGCAGGTTTTCTTACATTTATATTCAATTACAAATTATCTACACTCATTTAAAAAACTTTCATGTTTCAAGAATATTTTTTTTTTCATAAAACTGGTTTCAAAAAATTCCAGTCATACAGTGCCAAATCAATAATACAAAAAATACTTCCCGTCAGAAACATTCTTCATTTATAACACTGGAATAAAGAATTAACAAAGTTGGCAAATTGATATGATTATAGCTCAAAGTTCTCAAAGTTATCAAACATTCTGTTAATAAAATCCATCAATGGAGAAAGTTTGAAGATCATCAGAAATGACATTCAAGTAACTCATCAGATTTGAACGATTCCAAACTTTGTATCAATTTCAGGAATATTTAAAATTTACACTAATAATAAACTTAAGGATTGTTATCATTCACATAGAATGATTCATTATAATTTTTTGACTGGTGAGAAGAATCATTTTAGTTATTAAATATAAATAAATTTTACTTTTTATTCAAAAAATTAGGAAATCGGGACTTTTGGTAAGCAATAAGACACGAACATTGTGTTCAGTGAACCACACGAGTGATGACAGTTTGAAGCCCATCACAAGAGTAATTCTCCAGTTATGGCAGTTTACAACCATTCTAAGTTTCATTAACCACTGTTTTAATATTGACAAATTTACCCCCCACCCACCCTCCATACAAAGTTTAACGTGGACTTTCAAGGTTGTCAGTTTGCATCAGGCATTAAACACTGAAGACAAATCCCATGAGGAAACTGTAAAAGTTTTGGTTTCTTACATTAAACTGCATCCCAGTGCAGTATAACAATAAAGAACAACCCACGGGGATGGAAATCTTTACTCTAGATGGGTTCGCACTCTCGTGCGTCGCAGAGCTATGCAATTTTTGCAAGACAGAAACCCGATAAGAGGGGAAATTCCCCTGAAGCAAGACAAGGTTTTATTGATAGCGTCTGCCTTGCCTCAAGAATCCCCTTCTATCTGTTATTTTTAAAACTAACCCCAAAACCCCAAAGGGTCCTATAGCTCTTCCTCCTATCGGTTTATATCTTGCAAAAAATACATTATTCGTGAGGACGCAGGAGTTGGGGAAAAAACTAGAAACAAAAGACTTCCAAACTCCAAGTTGCTTCTTCCGCATTTTAAATTTCATAAAAAAATTATCAACTCTCAAACCCCCGTACCTGAACTTTAACCCCTGCTTGGGGGTGACTTTTAGGGCGCCTTTATGGTTGTTTGAAGCTTTATTAAACCCGCCTGGTTTTTTTGGGGAAAAACGCCCCCCGACCCGGCCTGACCAGGGCCTTTCCTTTTCCCTTTAAACCCGGGCAAAGGGGGCCCCCGGGGGCCTTTTGACCAGGCCCCCCCCGGACTGTGGGGCCCGGCCTCGCCCGGGCTTTTGACCAGGGCCCCCTTTCCCCGGGCTGCGAAACCCGGCCTCTTTCCCCGGGCTGTGACCAGCCCTGCCCCCGGGCTGCGACCAGGCCCTCCCCGGGCTGTGACCCGGCCCCTCCCGGGCGTACCAGGCCCCCTCCTGGATTGTGACAAGGGCCCCCTCCCGGACTGTGACCAGGGGCCCCCTCCCCGGGCTGGGGACCAGGCCCCCTCCCCGGGCTGTGGGCCCCGGCCTCTCCCGGACCTGACCAGGCCTCTCCCCGGGCTGTGGGCCAGGGCCCCTCCCTTACTGTTACCCGGCCCCCTCCCGGACTTTTGGGGAAAAAGGCCTTCCCGGGCTGTGGGCCCGGCCCCCGAGCTAAGCCAGAACGAAGGAAGTGGGGTTCAACAGCTTGAAAACAGTGACGACTTCCCCCTTTCTTATTAAATTTCCCTTAATCTGGCTCCCCGTTTAAACTTCCAACCTTTAAAATTAGAAGCACATCAGAAAAGGGTTCCGCGTTTAAAAAGAGAAAAAAAAAAAAAAAATTAAAAAAAAAAACTGAAACTCACTTAAAAAACCCTTTTTTTTTTTGACGATACCTAAAAAATAAAACTTTTTGAAAAATCCTAACACACGGTTTAATAACACGTTGGGGCATTACATTTCCCCACTTAATTTTTCCCCCCCCCACTTTATCACTAACACTTTAACCCGGAATATTAAGCACTGTAGCACACACAAAAAGGGCCCCTACCTCACCAACACTAAACTGATCACAGTCGCCGAAATGGGAAAGGGTTAGGCAAAAGCGACTGAACTATTTTTTCCCAGAACCACGAAATTTACCCAAGTGTTTTTTTCATATTTTTTTAAAGCGGGGTTTGTCTCAAAAATATATCTGGACTTATTTGATGATATTTTTTTTATTAACAGTTCATTTTTTTTGTTTAAAAATACGAATTTTAATCTAAATAACTATACCTGAAAAACAGAAATACTTCACTGGCCAAAGTACTCATCCCATTTTATATCCCGGCTCCACAACAGTCACACTCCCCCGAGTCAACTTCTGATCGTTTTTTAAGCTCGGGTCATATTCTATGAAAACCCAAGAATATTTTAGATGTTGATTTCCCCCCAAGTATATCATGCTGAGACATTACTTTAATCCCTATTTTAGTGTTTGAAATTTATGACTTTTAGACAGCTTACCACAGCCTTTATGACCCTAGAAGTTTTTTTTTTTATATTTTATTGAAAAACATACTAGTAATAAAATAAACTACAAATTACATATGAAAACAGTGATGAAAAAATTTTGCAATTACATGAAATTTCCAATTAACTATTTCCTGAAAGACAAATCTGTACAGAAACAATACCACTCCAATCCTTGAAATAATACATTATGTCTGGAACACTAAAAACTAAAACCAAAGACTCCTTGGCAAATACATCAATTTCCTGTTGTACATCCTCCACGGAATGTACACCTTACATTGTACATCCGCCACGAAAGACACCTTCATTTTCATCCTCCACGGGAAGTACACCTTACATTTTCATCCCGGCCCGGAATGACACCTTACATTTAAATTGGGTGTTTGTTGTTTGGGGTACACCTACATTTTACACCAGCACGGAATTACACCTTACATTGTACATCCTGCCACGGAATTTTCACCTTACATTGTACATCCTGCCACAATGTACCCAAAAACCCCCTTACATTGTACATCCTGCCACGGAAGTACACCTTACATTCTGAAAACCTACCCCCCCCCTTTTTGCAGTCAACCACCTGACACTAAAAATCTTTATATATAACTTATATTGTATAAATACTTTCATTTTTCCATATTAAAAAACATGTCGTTCAGTATCACTCAAAGTAATTTATTTAAAAAAAAATTCAATTCTACATGATTCATGTACAACGTTATCACTAAACACCCAAAAAAATCACCTTCCCGGGGAAAGGATAAATATTACATATTTACATACATTTCAACA
>NC_069455.1:35017237-35040544 GCF_026875155.1 Cherax quadricarinatus | reverse complement strand
CTGGATTTCAATATTTCACTCTTTTCCCCTTTCGTGTGTAAGTCCCTTCTGCTGAGTAAGGGCCCGATACAGATGTGAATTTCCCTTGTTTTTGGCATATGAAAAGAACTATTTTGAATTTCTTTCAATTTTACTAATAGCTTTAAGCTCCTCCTTTCTCTCCTGTTTCCTGTAAGTCATTTAACTTAAGTTCGATAGTTTCCACTTCCCTGGTCAGCGCCTCCTTTTGTGTATCAGATACTCTAGCACTCCTGCGAGCTCAGTGACTCTTCGTCGTCTTCTGTAGTGGGAGCGTCTTTCTCTCTTCAGTTTACTCCTGCTCTTCTTCTTTCTTAGGGGAATATGCCTAGAACATGCTTCAGCTGCCAGGAAGTTGATCCTTTCAAGGCACTGGTTTGGATCCCACAGGATGGGTATGGTGACTACCACCCACAGGATGGGTTATGGTGACTACCACCCACAGGATGGGTATGGTGACTACAAACCCACAGGATGGGTATGGTGACTACCCCCCCACAGGATGGGTATTACCTGGAGTTTACCTGGAGAGAGTTCCGGGGGTCAACGCCCCCGGGGCCCCGGGTCTGTGACCGGGCCTCCTGGTGGATCAGAGCCTGATCAACCAGGCTGTTGCTGCTGGCTGCACGCAAACCAACGAAGGGAGCCACAGCCTGGCTGGTCAGGAACCGACTTTAAGGTGCTTGTCCAGTGCCAGCTTGAAGATGCCAGGGGTCTCTTGGTAATCCCCTTATGTATGCTGGGGGGGCAGTTGAACAGTCTCGGGCCCCTGCACTTATTGTATGGTCTCTTAAGTGCTAGTGACACCCCTGCTTTTCTTTGGGGGGATGGTGCATCGTCTGCCAAGTCTTTTGCTTTCGTAGCGAGTGATTTTCGTGTGCAAGTTCGGTACTAGTCCCTCTAGGATTTTCCAGGTGTATATAATCATGTATCTCTTCCCGCCTGCATTCCAGGGAAATACAGGTTAGGAACCTCAAGCGCTCCCAGTAATTTAGGTGTTTTATCTCCGTTATGCGCGCCGTGAAGGTTCTCTGTACATTTTCTAGGTCAGCAATTTCACCTGCCTTGAAAGGGGCTGTTAGTGTGCAGCAATATTCGAGCCTAGATAGAACAAGTGAACCCGAAGAGTGTCATCATGGGGTTGGCCTCCCTAGTTTTGAAGGTTCTCATTATCCATCCTGTCATTTTTTAGCAGATGCGATTGATTTCAATGTTATGGTCCTTGAAGGTGAGATCCTCCGACATGATCACTCCCAGGTCTTTGACGTTGGTGTTTCGCTCTATTTTGTGGCCAGAATTTTTTTTTGTACTCTGATGAAGATTTAATTTCCTCGTGTTTACCATATCTGAGTAATTGAAATTTCTCATCGTTAACTCATATTGTTTTCTGCAGCCCACTGAAAGATTTGGTGATGTACCGCCTGGAGCCGCAGTGTCTGCTATGGAATACACTGTCCATGCAGATTCTGGTGTCATTTGCAAAGGAAGATCATGGTGCTGAGGCTGACATCCTTGTCTATGTCGGATATGAATGATGAAGGAACAAGATGGGAGCGAGTAACTGAGCCCTTGTGGAACAGAGCTTTTCACCGTAGCTTCCTCGGACTTTACTCTGTTGAACGCTACTCTCTGTGTTCTGGTTAATGAGGAAATTATAGATCCATCGACCGACCTTTCCCCGTTATATATTTTCCTTTAGCAAGCACGCATTATGTGCGCATTACGTTCCATGTTCACACTGTCGAAGGGCTTTTGCAAGTCTGTACATATTACATCTGGCATTCTTTTTGTCTTCTAGTCATTCAGGACCATTCGTAGTGATCCAAAAGTATGAGACAACAGGAGCGAACCTGTTCTAAACCTGAACCCATGTTTGCCCTGGGTTGTGTAACTGATGGGTTTCTAGATGGGTGTGATCTTGCTTCTTAGGACCCTTTCAAAAGATTTTTTATGATATGGGATGTTAGAGTGCTATTGGTCCTGTAGTTCTTTTGCTGTTGCTTTTACTGTCCCCATTTGTGGAGTGGGGCTATGTCTTTTGTTTTTAGTAATCTGGGGCCGACCCCCCCCTGTCCATGCTCCCTCCTCCATAGGATGGAAAAGGCTCGTGATAGGGCTCTTGTCATTTCTTGATGAACACGGAGTTTCCATGGTGACTACCAACCCAAAAAGATGGGAAAAGGTGACTCCCCCACAACAGGAAGTAATGTGGAGACTATACCACCCTACAGGTGGGAATGGTAGACAACCACCCACAGTATGGGAATGGTGCACCACCCACATGATGGTATGGATGACACCCACCCACAGTGTGGAATTGTGCCAACCACCCACATGAAGGGTAAATGGTGACTACCACCCACAGGAATGGAAAAGGAGACTACAACAACCCACATTATAGGTATGGAGTAATACCACCCACAGTATGGGTATGGTGACTACCACCCCCCGGAGGGTATGGTGACAGACCACCCCCTAGTATGTGAATGGTGACTACCCCTCCACAGGATGGGTATGGTGTGACTACCGACCGCACAGGATGGGTTATTGTGACTACCACCCACAGGATGGGTAATGGTGTTACCACCCACATAGGATGTATGGTGTACTACCATCCATCAGGATCTTATGGGTGTGACTACCACCCACAGGATGAGTATGGGTACTACCACCCACAGGATGGGTATGGTTGTGCCTACCTCCCACAGGATGGTATGGTGGTGACTACCATCCCAGATGGGTAAGGTGTGAACTACCACACCCACAGGATGGTATGGTGACAAACCATCCACAGGATGGGTATGGTGGTGGCTACCACCCACAGGAATGGTATGGTGTGAGCTACCACCACCCACGAGATGGGTAGGTGTGACTACCACCCACAAGGATGGGTATGGAGACTACCACCTACAGGATTGGTATATGGGTGTTACTCTACCACCCACAGGATGGGTATGTGCAACCACCCACATTGATGGGTATGGTGACTACCACCCAGCAGGATGGGTTATGGTGACTACCACCCACTAGATGGGTATGATGACTACAACCCACAGGATAGGTATGTGATACCACCCACAGATGGGTATGGTTACTACCGACCACACAGGATGGGTATTGGTTGATCCACCACCCACGCGATATGGGTAATGGTACTACCAACCCACAGGATGGTAAGTGTGACTACCACCCACAGGAAGGGTATGGTGACTACCGACCCACATGATTGGGTAATGGTGTGACCACCCACGAGGATGTATGGATGACTACCATCCACAGGATCTGTATGGTGTGACAAGTCCCCCCACCAGGAATAGTGGTGACTTACCACCCACAGGATGGTTATGGTGTGCTACCACCCACAGGATGGGTATGGTGTGACTACCATCCACATGATGGGTAATGTGTGACTACCACCCACAGATGGGTATGGGACAACCATCCACAAGGATGGTATGTTGGGCTACCACCCACAGGATGGTATGGTTTGACTATACCAACCACAAGGATGGGAATGGAGTGACTAACACCCACATGAAGGTTATGGCGACAGTGACCACCTAACAGGATGGGTATGGTGTGACTACCACCCACAGGATGGGTATGGTTTGACTACCACCCACCTGATGGGTATTGTGTGACTACCACCACCCACATGATGATATGGTGTTGACTACACCCACAGGATGAGTATGTGTGTGACTACCACCTACAAGGATATGTTGACTACCACCTCCCACAGGAAAGGGGTATGGTGTGACTACCACCCACAGGATGGGTATAGTGGTGACTCACCACCCACAGGATGGATATGGTGTGAACTACCACGCCACAGGCTGGGTATGGTGTGACTACCACCTACAGGATGGGTATGGTGTGACTACCACCCCACAGGATGGGTACGGTGTGACTACCGACCGCACAGGATGGGTAGGTGTGACTACCACCCCCCCATGATGGATATTGGTGTTGACTACCACCCCAGGATGGGTATGGTGTGACTACCACCCACAGAAGGATATGGGTGTGACTACCACTCACAAGGATGGTTATGATGTGACTACCACCCACAGGATGGATCTGGGGTGACTACCACTCACAGGAGGGAATGGTGTGACGACCATCCACAGGAAGGGTAAGATGTGAACTACCTAACACACCACAGGATGTGTATGGTGTTACCTACCACTCACAGGATGGGTATGTTGTGACTGACCACTCACAGGATGGGTATGATGTTACGCGACCTAACCCACAAAGGATATGGTTGACTACCACCCACATTATGGGTATGGTGTGACTACCACTCACAGATGGGGTATGGTGTGACTACACTTCACAGGATGGGTATGAAATGTGACACCACCCACAAGGATGGATATGGTGTGACTACCACTCACATGATGGGTAAAGTCGGAAATCGGGCATACAATTATGGAGTTTTGAGGTTCAGTCATGATGAAATCATTTGGTCGTCGATCCTCAGACTGATTAATTATTGCTCACTAAACACAGATTCGTACTGTGATTTCAATATTTCATCTCCATTCCTTGTCATGTGTGTAAGCCCATCCTGTCTGAGTAAAGGGACCCGATACTAGATGTGGTATTTGCCTTGTTTTGGCATAAGAAAGAACTATTTTGAATTTCTTTCGTATTTTTACTAATAGCTTAAAAGCTCCTTCTTTCTCTCCTGGTTCCTGTATAGTCATTTAACTTAATTTCGATAGTTTCCACTTCCCTGGTCAGCGCCTCCTTTCGTGTATCAGATACTCTAGCACTCCTGACGAGCTCAGTGACTCTTACGTCGTCGTCTGTAGTGGGAGCGTCTTTTCTCTCTTCAGGTTTACTCCTGCTCTTCTTCTTTCTTAGGGAATAATTGCCTAGGAACATGGCTCCAGCTGCCAGGAAGTTGATCCTTATTCAAGCACTGGTTTGATCCCACAAGATGGTAGTGGTGGACTACCAACCAAAGGATGTTAATGGGTGACTACCACCCGACAAGAAGGGGTATGGTGACTACCACCCACAGATGGGTATGGTGACGCCTACCACCCCAACAAGATGGGGTTAAGTTGGACTACCAACCCACAGGATTTGTATTGGGTGACGTGCCACCCAAGGATGGGTTAAAGGTGACTAACCACCCGCACAGATGGGTAGGTGACTACCACACCACAAGATGGGTATGGTGACAACCACCCACAAGGGGATAGGTGTATGGTGACTACCACCCACAGTAAGGGTATGGGGGTGAACTAACCACCCACAGGATGGGTAAGGTACTACCAACCCTAGCAGTGATGGAATTTGTTGTGACTACCACCAACAGGATGGTAATTGTGTGACTACAACCCACAGGATGGGGTATGGTTGTGACTACCACCCACAGGATGGGTATGGTGACTACCATCCACAGGATCTGCAATGTGTGACTACCACCCACAGGAATGTATGGTGACAAACCAACCCACAGATGGATATGGTGACTACCACCCACGATGGGTATGGTTGACTACCATCCACAGGATGGTAATGGTGTGACTACCACCACAGGATGGGTATAGTGTGACTCCACCCACTATGGATGGTTAGGGTGACAGCCATCCACAGATGGATGGTGTGGACTAACCACCCACAGGATGGGTATGGGAAGTAGCAACCACCCACAGGATGGTTATGATGTGACTACCACCCACAGGATGGTTATGGTGTGACTACCACCCACGGATGGGAAAGGTGTGACACCATCCACAGGATGCGTATGGTGTGACTACCACCCACAGGATGGGTGTGGGGTGACTACCACCCACAGGAATGGGTCTGGTGTGACTACCACCCACAGGATGGGTATGGAGTGGCTACCACCCACAGGATGGGTATGGGGTGATTACCACCCACAGGATGGGTATGTTTTGACTACCACCCACAGGATGAGTATGGTGTGACTACCACCCACAGGATGGGTATGTGGTAGACTACCACCCACAGGACGGGTATGGGTTACTACCAACGCACAGGATGGGTATGGTGTGTACTACCACCCACAGGATGGGTATGGTGTGACTACCACCCACAGGGATGGGAATGTGTGACTACCACCCACAGGATGGGTATGGGGTGACAACCACCCACAGGATGGTGTATGGGGTGACTACCACCCACAATGGAGATAAGTATGTTGTGACTACCACCAAAGGATGAGTATGCTGTGACTACCACCCACAGGATGGGTATGGTGTGATCTACCACCCATCAGGATGGTATGGTGTTACTACCACCCACAGGATGGGTATGGGTGACTACCACCCACAGATGGGTATGTGTGACTACCACCCACAGATGGTAATTGTGTGACTGACCACCCACAGGATGGGTATGGTGGTGACTACCACCCCACAGGATGGGTATGGTGTGACAACCACCCACAAGGATGGGAATGGAGTGACTACCACCACAGGATGGTATGTGTGACTACCACCCACAGGAATGGGTATGGTGTGACTTACCCCCACATGATGGGTATGGAGTGACTACCACCACAGGATGGTATTGGTGACTACCACCCACAGGATGGGTATGGGTGACTACCACCCACGAGGATGGGTAAGGGGTGACTAACCACCCACAGGATGGTTGATGGTGTGACTAACACCACTCACAGGATGGGTATGTGACTACCACCCACAGGATTGGTATGGTGTGACTACCACCACAGGAGGGTATGGTGTGACTACCACCCACAGATGGTAAGGGGTGACTACCACCCACATGAAGGGTATGGAGATGAACTACCCACCCACAGGATGGTGTAATGGTGTGACTACCACCCCAGGATGTGTATGGTTTGACTACGCCACCCACAGGATGGGTATGTGGGGGTGACTACCACCCCACAAATGGTGTATGGGTGACTACCACCCACATATGGGTATGGTGTGACTACCACCCACAGGATGGGTATGGTGTGACTACCACCCCACAAGGATGGTATGGTGTGACTACCACCGCACAGGATGGTATGGTATGACAACCACCCATAGGATGGGTAGGTGTGACTACCCACCCACATGTGGGTATGTATGACTAACCACCCACAGGAATGGGTATGTGGGTGACTACCACCCCACAGGATGGGTATGGTGACTACCACCCACAGGATGGGTAAGGGTGTGACTACCACCCCCAGGATGGGTATGGTGTGACTACCACCCACAGGATGGTATGGTGTGACTATCCACTCCCCACAGGAAGGTATTGGGGTTGACTACCACCCACAGGATTGGGTATGGGGTGACTACCACCCACTAGGAAGGTTATGGTGGTGACTACCGGACCCACAGTATGGGTATGGGGTGACACCACCCACAGGATGGGTATGGTGTGACAACCACCCACAAGATTGGGAATGGTATGACTACCACCCACAGGAAGTGGGTATGGGGTGACTACCACCCACAGGATGGGTATGGGGTGACTACCACCCACAGGATGGTGATGGGTGAGACTACCACCCACATGAGTGGTAATGGTGTGACTACCACCCACATGACGGGGTAATGGTGTGACAACCACCCACAGTATGGGTATGGGGTGACTACCACCACAGGATGGGTAATGGGGATGACTAACCACCCACAGGATGGTATGGTGTGAACTACCACCCACAGATGGTTATGTGTTGACTAACCACCCACAGGATGGGTATGGTGTGACTATCCACCACATGAATGGGTTAAGGGGTGACTACCACCCCGGATGGGTATGGTGTGACTACCACCCACAGATGGGTATGGGGTGACTCCCACCCACAGGATGGGTATAGGGTGGGTGACGAACCACCCACAGATGGTATGGTGTGAACTACCACCCACAGGATGGTATGGTGTTACCTACCACCCACAGGATGGGTATGGTGTGACTACCACCCACAGGATGGGTATGCGGTGACTACCACCCACAGGATGGGTATGGTGTGACTACCACCCACAGGATGGTATGTGTGACTACCACTCCACTGGAATGGGTATGGTGGTGACTACCTACCCACAGGATTGGTATGGGGTGACTACCCACCCACAGGATGGTATGGGTGGAATACCACCCACAGATGGGTATGGGTGGACTACCACCCACATGATGGTAGGTGTGACTACCACCCACAGCTGGGTATGGTTTGACTACCACCCACAGGATGGGTATGGTGGGTTGACTACAACTCCACGGAATTGGTATGGTGTGACTACCACCCACAGGAAGGTATGTGTGACTCCATCCCACCCACAGGATAGGGATGGTGTGACTATACAACCCACAGGATGGGGTAATGGGTGACTACCACCCACAGGATGGGTATTGGGGTGACTACCACCCACAGGATGGGTATGGAGTGACTACCCCGCCAAAGAAAGGGAAATTTGGGGTATGGTGTGAGCTACCACGCCACAGGATGGGTATGGTGTGACTACCACCCACAGATGGGTATGGGGTGACTACCACCCACAGGATGGTATGGTTTGAACTACCACCCACAGGATGGCATGGGGTGACTACGCACTACCCACAGGATGGGTATTGTTGTGACTACCACCCACAGGATGGGTATGGTATGGGTTGTGACTACCACAACCACAGGATGTGTATGGTTGACTACCACCACAAGGATGGATGGTGGTGACTACCACCGCACAGGATGGGTAAGGATGTACTACTCACCCACAGGATGGGTATGGTAGACAAACCACCCACAGGATGGGTTATGGAGTGACTACCACCCACAGGGATGGGTAGGGTGTGACTACCACCCACAGGATGGGTATGGTGACTACCACCCACAGGATGAGGGTATTGGTGTGACTACCACCCACAGGATTGGAAAGTGTGACTACCACCCACGAGGATGGTTATGGTGTGACTTCCACCCACATATGTGTATGGGTGACTACCACCCACATGGGAAGGGTATGGGGTGACTACCACCACAGGATGGGAATGGAGTGACTACCACCCACAGGAATGGTAATGGGGTGACTACCCCCACAGGATGGTATGGTGTGACCTACCACCCCACATGAAGGGTATGGGAATACTACCACCCACAGGATGGGTAGAGAGGTGACTACCACCCACGAGGATGGTTATGGGTGACTAACCACCCACAGGATGGGTTATTGTTGTGACTACCACCCACAGGATGGGTATGGTGTGACTACCACCCACAGGATGGGTATGGTGGTGACTACCACCCACAGGATGGGTATGGTGTGACTACCACCCACAGGATGGGTATGGTGTGACTACCACCCACAGGATGGGTATGGTGGTGACTACCACCCACAGGATGGGTATGGTGGTGACTACCACCCACAGGATGGGTATGGTGTGACTACCACCCACAGGATGGGTATGGTGTGACTACCACCCACAGGATGGGTATGGGTGACTACCACCCACAGGATGGTATGGGTGACTACCACCCACAGGATGGGTTGGGGTGACTACCACCCACAGGATGGGTATGGGGTGACTACCACCCACAGCATGAGTATGGGGGTGAGCTACCACCCAAAGATGGGTATGGGTGAATACCACCCTCAGGATGAGTATGGGAGTGACTACCACCCACAGGATGGGTCATAATGGGTGACTACCACCACAGGCATGAGTACTGCGGGTGGACTACCATTCCACACGGATAGGGGTATGGGGTCGGATACCACCCACAGATGGGTAAGGGTGACTACCACCACAGGATGGTATGGGTGTCTTCACCCACAGGATGGGTATAGGGTGACTACACCCACAGGATGAGTATGGGGTGACTACCACCCGCAGGATGAGTATGGGGTGTACTACCACCCACAGGATGAGTATGGGGTGACTACTACCACAGGATGGCGTATGGGGTGCCTACACCCACAGGAGTAGAGTATGGGATGTGACTACCACCCAAAGGATGGAGTATTGGGTCCGTGGACTACCACCGAACAGGATGTAGTTTGGGGTGACCTACCACCAGGATGGGTAATTGGTGACAACCACACACGGATGAGTATGGTGTGAACTGACCAACACAGGAAATGGGTATGCGGTGGACCTACTACCCAGGGATGAGTATGGGGTGTGACTACACTCCGCACAAGGGATGAGTTCGTGGCGGTGACTACCCCCACAGGAATGAGATATGGGGTGACTACACCCACAGGTGGTATGGGGTGACTACCACCACAGGATGGTGTATGGGGTGAGACTCCACCACAGCGATGAGTATGGCGGGTGATACCACCCACAGGATGAGTTTGGTGGTGTACTACCACACACAGGGATGAGTATGGCGGTGACTACCACCCACTGGATGAGTATGCGGTTGACTATCCACCCACAGGATGGCTATGGGGATGCTACCACCCCAGGTTGAGTATGGGGTGTACTACCACCACAGGTATGGTGATGGTGTGGATCATAAGTTGTTAAAGTATCTTGAAAGGCGCGTTTTGTGTACAGTAAATTTTCAAGCCTTAATAGAAACAAGCGACTGTATTACAACCTATTGGTAAACAGAATGATTAGAAACTGTTATTACATACAAGGCTGATGTGGAAGCGACCGTTACTGTGACACAAAACATCCTATATCTGTTATGACGACACATCGCTCATTACAATTCACATCATCACTGTTTACTCGTTTTTCCTCAAATTCATTATTCAGTACCGACACAATGTTGGCATTGTTTCACATACTTGGTTTAATATTGTTTGTTGTGTTAACCAATTACAGTTTTTGTTTGCTCTCATGATTTATTAGCGTGTGTTATATGAGCCGTTTGATTTGTAAGGTATACGCGGTTGCAATACATTCTGCAGCGGATGTAACATGTCAATGTCGGTTCAGAATGGAGGTGTGAGTCCTTGATGGTTACAGGTATTCAATCTCTTCACCAGCGTGCCTGTACTGCCATGTGACTAGTTCAGGTCTTACCTTATAGATTTTCTCAACTACTATAAACATAACTTGTAGCCCTGCCATTTCCCATGCTTATGGTATCTTTTTTCACTCCTAATTTTCCTTGCTTTACTCGCCTCCTTTCACTCTCTTGCCTCATTACTGTGTACACTCGATACAATATATTCATATACTCGATATTATATAGATACCCTAATGAATGTAGCGACACAAATGAGGAGAATGATTTATTTTATTTTTTAGCTCACACACATGTTATGAAATACTTTTTTTTTTTAAAAAAAACCCTTTTCTGGTATATATACTTATTGCTATAATAATAAGGTTTATTAAAAGGAAACCAATGGAAATAAAGTCATGTCTGACTGTTTTTGACTTATCCAACGAGTTCTCTAACCACAGTGCTGTAGGTATGATTAATCTAGTGTAACTCTAATTTATGTATACCTGAATAACCTCTACTTTCTTTTCATTTAATATCAAGAAAGAGTGGTAGGGAAGAAATAATACTGCACTCACGTGACCACAGAGAGAAAATACAGGATTTATTCCTGCAGCCTTGACCTCAACATCAGGTGTTACCTTCTGCTCTACGAGTCGAGTAAACATATATTGATAGGTGGCAATCTCCCTCTCTCTCTCTCCACACACCTCTCCTTCATCCTCAGAGAACCTCACCAATGTCCAGACATCTTGTTCCTATGTCCCATCTCTGAAACATTCTGTCCTTGTTTACCTTGCCAATTCATCTCAGAATTTTGTACGTAATTATCATATTCCTCTCTAGTTCTCCTGCCCTCCACTGTCATCGGGTTGAGTTCACTTAACCTCTTCTCATAGGACATACCCCTTACCTGGTGGACTAATCTTGTTTCAAACCTCTGCACTTTCTCCAGTTTCTTGAGTTGCTTCACCAGGTGCAGGTTCCATGCTGGTGTTGCGCACTCCAGTATCTGCCTGACGTACACGGTGTATAGTGCCCTGAATGACTCCTTACTTAGATGTTGAAACGCTCTTCTTAGATCTGAACAATCTTGGGCTGTAAGTTGGGGGCGTAGGCAATTGAGAAACAATAATTGAAAAAGAACATTCAACTGATCTTCAGTGATTGACACTGCGGGAGAGAGACTGACACCAGTCAGTCCATCTATCATCATTCTATCATGCAGGAGGAACCACATGTTATGAGTGCATCAACATAAAATAAGCAGACTCTTGGATGTAACTACCACCGTCGGCTTAGTCACTACCGTCCCGGACTCCGGCCTGGGTTCAAGTATCTTGGAAGGTTAAATCCACAACGGCCAAATGCAGACAAACACAATTGTAAACTGCCTGATTGACAACTGTCACAGTTAGTTTTTAGTTTAAGTCTGTTGATTTTGCACACCAAAACCCATCCTGTGGGCGGGTAGTCACAAGGTTCAGAGTACATAATGGAGTTCCAGGGACTGGGCCCGAATTTTGATAGCTAAATAGGTACAATGGTAAGAGCTCACACGTTACAAAGGTAATGAATCATGATAAGTAATTATTTACTTTCGTTTATACAAGGCAACAATCATCAACAAATTATAGAGTAATGAGCAAGTCCACGTCCCAAAATCCGTTCACAACTGTATAGAGTTATTGGTGCAATATTAATTGTTTGAGTCACACCAAAACACAGGCCGATTTCCCCTTTGCCTTTATTCGTTAGGGACACCTTCCCCTGAGTCCCTACTCACCTTGTTGCAACCTTTGCACTTCTAGAGTTTTCTTGACGTGTTTGACCATGTATAAGTTACAATTGGTGCTGCTTAACTCTAGTATGGGCCTGATTGTACACTGTGTATGTCTTCCATGCAGAAGGATCATCATAGTGTTAGTTCTGGTAGCTCGGGAAATGAAACCGCAGCAAAGATTGAGGTGAATCGGCCTTGAAGAGCTGGCGGACAGGCAGGTCAGGGAAAACATGATTAACGACATACAACTACTGTGATGGATAGATAAGGTGGACAGAGAGTAGGATGTTCCAGAGAGGGGGACACAGAAACAAGGCGGTCCACAACTGGAACCTGGATGCTCAGACGGAGTATAAAAGGGATGTGTAGGAATATATTTCAGTCATAGAGTTTGTTAGGAAGTGGAATAGTCTAGCAAGTGATGTAGTGGAGGCAGGAACCATACATAGCTTTAAGACGAGGTATGACAAAGCTCAGAGAGAGAAAGAGAGAGAACCTAGCAGCGATCAGTGAAGAGGCGGGGTCAGGAGCTGAGTCTCGACCCCTGCAACCACAATTAGGTGAGTACAATTAGGTGAGTACACACACGCGCGCGCGCGGGGCAAAGTGCTGTGACTCGACCCCCGCAACTATCATTGTCACACCTTGCCTCATTATGTACTGGAGTGCGATAAAATTAATGAATTTAGAGACAATTCACCTAGAAATTTCCAAGAAATGTCAAAGTGTTTTAACCACAGAGATATACTGCCAACCATTCTGGAAAAATACCCTGACTTTGTCCACTCTGAATAACGCGTTAATACTTAAACTTGTTTAATTCAAGTATACTTTGTTAAAATATAAGTAATTCATAACCACATATAAGCTACGTTATAATGTTTTGTGATTTAATTCATGTCTGCATTAATTAGTTATTATGACTGTAACCAGATATAAACATGTATGAACATTACAACCAGATATAAACATGTATGAACATTACAACCAGATATAAACATGTATGAACATTACAACCAGATATAAACATGTATGAACATTACAACCAGATATAAACATGTATGAACATTACAACCAGATATAAATATGTAATGAATATTACAACCAGATATAAACATGTATGAACATTACAACCAGATATAAACATGTATGAACATTACAACCAGTTTATAAACATGTATAGAACATTACAACCAGATATAAACATGTATGAACATTACAACCAGATATAAACATGTATTGAACATTACAACCAGATAAAAACCCATGTATGAACATTACAAACCAGTTTATAAACATGTATGAACATTACAACCAGATATAAAATGTATGAACATTACAACCAGATATAAACATGTATGAACATTACAACCAATATAAAACATTAGGAACATTACAACCAGATATAAACATGTATGAACATTACAACCAGATATAAACATGTATGAACATTACAACCAGATATAAACATGTATGAACATTATAACCAGATATAAACATGAATGAACTTTACAACCAGATATAAAAAATGTATGAACATTACAACCAGATATAAACATGAATGAACATTACAACCAGATATAAACATGTATGAACATTACAACCAGATATAAATATGTATGAACATTACAACCAGATATAAACATGTATGAAAAAATTACAACCAGAATAAAAAATGTAAATTGTTTAGCTATCAAAACTCTGGGCTCAATCCCTGTACCCATTATTAATCCCAATAACGAGCAGGGGCGTCATGAGTACACTAAGAGACATCACAATCAGTGTCAGGGGCCCAAGACTGTTTAACTGCCTCCCAGCGTACATAAGGGGGATTACCAATAGACCCCTGGCTGTCTTCAAGAAGGTGCTGGACAGGCACCTAAAGTCAGTACCAGACCAGCCGGGCTGTAACAGCCTGGTTGATCAGACCCTGATCCACTGTGAGGCCTGGTTATGGACTGGGCCGCCGGAGCCTTGACCATCCGAACACCCTTCCAGGCATACTCCAGGCATACTCCAGGCATACTCCAGGTATACTCCAGGTATACTCCAGGTATACTCCAGGCATACATTCCAAGAAAATGCAATCAACCCATCTCTCTCTCTCCTGTTTTACTTCTGTTACCTTTTCGTAGAACTCCAGTAGATTTGTGACACAGGATTCCTTCCCTCCGAAGCCATGCTGGTTGCCATGTATGAGCACGGTCCTTTCTATACGCTCCACTAGTCTTCTCCTGATAATCTTCTCAATAACTTTATATACTATAATGTCAGTGACACTGGTCTCTGTGTATACTCACCAAATTGTACTTATCTAATTACGGTTGCATGGGTCGAATCATAGCTCCTGGCCCCGCCTCTTCACTGGTCGTTTCAGCATTTATTTGGTTGATATGCGTCTCACGAGATGTACTCGGTATTATAAACACTCCAAGATCCTTTTCCTTGAGTGAGGTTTGCAGTATTTGGCCGCTTAGCCTATACCCTATCTCTGGTCTTCTTTGCCCTTCCCCGATCTTCATGACTTTGCACTTGGTGGGATTGAACTCCAGGAGCCAGTTGCTGGACCAAACCTCCAGCCTGTCCAGATCCCTCTGTAGTCCTGCCTTGTCATCCTCCGACTGAATTCTCCTTATTAACTTCACGTCGTCTACAAACAGGGACACTTCTGTCAAGTCATTCACATATACCAGAAACAGCATCGATCCTAGAACTGACCCCTGTGGAACCCCGTTCATCACGAGCACCCGCTTTGACACCTCGTCACGTACCATGACTCGCTGATGACTTCCTGTCAGGCATTTTCTGATCCACTGCAGAGTGTGAGTGTGTATGTGCTAAAATATATGTAGTTGCAGGAATCAAGTCACAGCTCCTGGCCTCGAATCATAGTTCCTGTGAGCGCGCGCGCGCGTACTCACCTAACTGTACTCACCTAATTGTGGTTTTTGGGGTCGACACTCAGCTCCTGGCTCCGCCTCTTCACTGACCGCTACTGGATCTTCCCACTCCCTGCTCCATGAGCTTTATCATACCTCGTCTTAAAACTATGTATGATTCCTGCCTCCACTACATCGCTTGCCAGACTATTGCACTTCCTAACATCTCTGACTCATCTGAGTCTTCACCTTCCAATTGTGACCCGTTGTTTCTGTGTCCCTTCTCTGGAACATCCTGTCTCTATCCACCTTGTCTATTCCACGCAGTATTTAGTATGTCATTATCATGTCTCCCCTGACCCTCCTGTCCTCCAGTATCGTCCGACCGATTTCCCTTAACCTTTCTTCTTAGGACATTCCCCTTAGTTCTGGAACTATCCTTGTTGCATACCTTTGCACTTTCTCTAATTTCTTGATGTGTTGGACGAGGTGTGGGTTCCAAACCGGTGCTGCATACTCCAATACGGCCCTGACGTACACATTGTATAAAGACTTGAACGATTCCTTACTGAGGTACCGGAACGCTATTATCAGGTTTGCCAGGCGCCCATATGCCGCAGCAGTTACCTGGTTAAATGTGTGCTTCTGGCGACGCACTCGGTATTATACTCACCACTAGATCTTTCTCCTTGAGCGAGGTTTACAGTCTTTGGCCGCCTAGCCTATACTCTCTCTGCAGTCTTCTTTGCCCTTCTCCGATCTTCATGACTTTGCATTTGTGGTTAATATGCTCAGGCAAGGCCATTCAAACCCCTGCACAGAAGCCCTCCAAACTTTCCTCAGCACTGGTGAACACTCCTCCAGATGGATCGAGAAAAACTGGAACCGACCTCCGCATGAATCAGATACATGATCTATGTCAAGTAAGGCAACAGCGGCACTTCTCCGCTCCACGGGATATTACCCCATTCCAAACTACCATTCCTCCATTTCCCCCCCAAACTACTTCTTAAATCACAACCAAAACTTCGTCTTGAAGCCAAACATGAGGCCTTAAGCTGTATTGATAGCTTAATCACACAGGACACTCTTTCACAAATTATTTACGTTGATGGTTCTGTTCTCCAATCCACTGGTGCAGCTGGTAGTGCTGTTGTTGTCATACAGAGTGATGGTTCTCTTAAAGAAATTGGAGCACGCATCAATAATTGGGCCTCTACCCTTCAGACAGAACTGTTTGCCATACTCCTTGCACTCAAATGCGTCCATGTATCTAAGATTGACACTTTAATTGTAACTGATTCTCTGTCATCCATAAATGCTCTCAACTCATTAAGTATAAATTGTGGCATGCTTGTGTCAGAAGCCAGGCACAGGTATGGTAAGATTGTGGACAGTGGAGTCAGAGTGCACATGCTGTGGATTCCATCTCACATTGGTCTTCGGATGCATGATAGAACTGATAAATTGGCTAAGCTGTATGCTTTCAAAGAGGGAGTAGATTACAATCTTGGCTTGTCAGGTAGTAGTTTGAGAACAATAATACTAAAAGAACTTCAACTGAATTTTATTGACTTAAGACTTAGGGAGACTGACACCAGTGAGTCCATCTATCATCATTCTATCATGCAGGAGGAGCCACATGTCTATGGTGCATCCAACAAAATAAACAACTCTTGGATGTCACTACCCCCCCAGCTCCGGCGGGGTTACAAGTATCTTTGGCAAGTTAAATCACCACCACCAGATGTAGACCAAACGAAATGTAAACTTTGCCAGATGGACTATTGTCACACCCTGCGTCATTATGTACTGGAGTGTGATCAAATTAATGAATTTAGAAAACAACTCACTCAGAAAGTTCAAGAAATGTGCAAAGTATTTTATCCACAGTGGTATATTACAGACCATTCTGGAGAAATACCCTGACTTTCTAGCTGTAAATAATGCATTACCATGTGTGTGTGTGTGTGTGTGTGTGTGGGGTGTGTGTGTTGTGTGTGTGTGTGTGTGTGTGTGTGTGTGTGTGTGTGTGTGCTCACCTAGTTGAGTGTTGCAGGGGTCGAGTCCAAGCTCCTGTGTGTGTGTGTGTGTGTGTGTGTGTGTGTGTGTGTGTGGTGTGTGTGTTGTGTGTGTGTTGTATTCAGCTAGTTGTACTCACCTAGTTGAGGTTGCAGGGGTCCGAGTCCAAGCTCCTGGCCCCGCCTCTTCACTGGTCGCTACAGGGCACTCTCTCAAAACCCTGAGCTTTATCGTACCTCTGCTTAAAACTATGTATGGATCCTGCCTCCACTACATCGCTTCCCAAGCATTCCACTTCCTGACTACTCTTGTGGCTGAAAAAATAACATCCCTGTGATTCATCTGTGTCTTCAGCTTCCCAAATGGTCCCCTTGTTGCTGAGTCCAGTCTCTGGAACATCCTGTCTTTGTCCACCTTGTCAATTCCTCTAAAGTATTTGTAAGTCGTTATCATGTCCCCCCTATCTCTCCTGTCCTCCATTGTCGTCAGGTTGATTTCCCTTAACCTCTCCTCGTAGGACATACCTCTTAACTCTGGACTACCCTTGTTGCAAACCTTTGCACTTTCTTTACATGCTTTGGCTAGGTGTGGGTTTCCAAACTGTTGCCGCATACTCCAATTTTATGGGCCTAACGTACACGGTGTAACAGGGTCCTGAACATTCCTTATTAAGATGTCGGAATGCTGTTCTGAGGTTTGCCAGGCGCCCATATGCAGCAGCAGTTATTTGGTTGATGTGCGCTTCGGGAGATGTGCCTGGTGTTATACTCACCCCTAGATCTTTTTCCTTGAGTGAGATTTGTAGTCTCTGCCCCCTAGACTGTACTACGTCTGCAGTCTCTTTGGCCCTTCCCCCAATCTTCATGACTTTGCACTTGGTGGAAATTTAACTCCAGGAGCAAATTGCTGGACCAGGTCTGCAGCCTGTCCAGACCCTTTGGAGTTCTGCCTGGTCTTCGATCGAAAGAATTCTTCTCATCAACTTCACGTCATCTGCAAACAGGACACCTCGGAGTTTATTCCCTTTCCCTCATGTCGTTCACACATACCAGAAACAGCACTGGTCCTAGGGCTGACCCCGAGGGACCACGCTGGTCACAGGTGCCCACTCTGACACCTCGCCACGTACCATTACTCGCTGCTGTCTTCCTGACAAGTATTCCCTGATCCATTGTAGTGCCTTCCCTGTTATCCCTGCTTGGTCATCCAGTTTTTGCACTAATCTCTTGTGTGGTACTGTGTCAAACGCCTTCTTTCAGTCCAAGAAAATGCAATCCACCCACCCCTCTCTCTCTCTTACTGCTGTCACCATGTCATAGAACTCCAGTAGGTTTGTGACACAGGATTTCCCGTCCCTGAAACCATTGTTGGCTGCTGTTGATGAGATCATTCCTTTCTAGGTGTTCCACCACTCTTCTCCTGATAATCTTCTCCATGACTTTGCATCAGTGACACTGGTCTGTAGTTTAGTGCTTCATGTCTGTTTCCTTTTTTAAAGATTGGGACTACATTTGCTGTCTTCCATGCCTCAGGCAATCTCGCTGTTTCGATAGATGTATTGAATATTGTTGTTAGGGGTACACATAGCGCCTCTGCTCCCTCTCTCAGGACCCATGGAGAGATGTTATCTGGCCCCATTGCCTTTGAGGTATCTAGCTCACTCAGAAGCCTCTTCACTTCTTCCTCGGTTGTGTGTGTACTGTGTCCAGCACCTGGTGGTGTGCCCCACCTCTCCGTCTTTCCGGAGCCCCTTCTGTCTCCTCTGTGAACACTTCTTTGAATCTCTTGTTGAGTTCCTCACATACTTCATGGTCACTTCTTGTTGTCTCTCCTCTTTCCTTCCTTAGCCTGATTACTTGGTCCTTGACTGTTGTTTTCCTCCTGATGTGGCTGTATAACCACTTTGAGTCAGATTTGGCTTTCGCTGCTATGTCGTTTTCATATTGTCGTTGGGCCTCCCTTCTTATCTGTGCATATTCGTTTCTGGCTCTACGACTGCTCTCCTTATTCTCCTGGGTCCTTTGCCTTCTATATTCCTTCCAATCCCTAGCACACTTGGTTTTTACCTCCTTGCACCTTTGGGTGAACCATGGGCTTATCCTGGCTTTTTCAATGTTCCTGTTTCCTTTGGGTACAAACCTCTCCTCAGCCTCCTTGCACATTGTTGCTACATATTCCATCATCTCATTAACTTGCTTCCCTGCCAGTTCTCTGTCCCACTGAACCTCTTTCAGGAAGTTCCTCATTCCCGTGTAGTTCCCTTTCTTGTAGTTTGGCTTCATTTGTCCAGGCCTTCCTGCTTCCCCCTCCACTTGTAGCTCTACTGTGTATTCAAAGCTCAAAACCACATGATCACTGGCCCCAAGGGGTCTTTCATATGTGATGTCCTCAATATCTGCACTACTCAAGGTGAATACTAAGTCCAGTCTTGCTGGTTCATCCTCTCCTCTCTCTCTTGTAGTGTCCCGTACATGTTGGTACATGAAGTTTTCCAGTACCACCTCCATCATCTTAGCCCTCCATGTATCTTGGCCCCCATGTGGCTCTAAGTTCTCCCAGTCGATCTCCTTGTGGTTAAAATCACCCATGATCAGGAGCTTTGCCTTGCATGCATGAGCTCTTCTGGCCACTGCAGCCAATGTGTCAGCCATCGCTCTATTGCTCTCGTCATACTCTTGCCCTGGCCTCCTGCTGTTCTGTGGTGGGTTATACATCACTGCAATTACCACCTTGGGACCTCCAGAGTGAAACGTTCCCGCTATGTAATCGCTTTCTTCTCCTCTGTCTCCTCTCTCCAGCTCATCAAAATTCCATCGGTTTTTGATCAGCAGTGCCACTCCTCCACCCCCTCTGTTCCTTCTGTCTTTCCTCAGGATCTGGTATCCTGTTGGAAAGATGGCATCTGTTATCATACCTGTAAGCTTGGCTTCTGTGAGAGCTATGAGGGATGGTGTGATAGGTTGTGGGGTTCTGAGGATAGTTGTGTGTGTGCTTGCCCTTGCTGCTCCGTTCTGCTCTGACTGACCTCTGCTGGTTCCATACTTTTCTCCTTTCCTAGCTCCTTTCACTTTTTTGTCCTCTCCCTCAGCTGCTGTTGCTCTGTGTTCTGTCTCTGTCTAGGAACACCTTCTTGTACTCTTCAGAGTTTTTCAACCGTGGTTTCTCTTGGAGGATCCTGTTCCGCACTGTTTCTGTCCTGAGAATCAGCTTGATCGATCGGTTTCTCCCCTTCAAGTACCCCCCTATTCTCTGAAAATTTACAATCTCGTCCATGTCTTCTCCCCCTATTTCCGTGATGATTTTCTCAATCTCCTTTCTTTCTTCCTGCCGTCTTTCAGTGTGTGTCCTTTCCTCTCTCTCCCAAAGCCCATGGATAAACACTGATTTTGCACTTTCCTCCTCCCATTGCCTCTCCCTCTGTGACTCTGGTTCCTGTCTGTATGTGGTCATTTTCTCCCTTGATTTTTCCAGTGGCTCTTGGTAGCATGGTTGGGCCTCAGCATTCGACCTATCTCCCTCTCCATCTGCACCCAGCTACTCTTCCCTTTCACTCCGTGGCCCTTCTTTGCAGGCTGATATGACCTTAGCATAATTCATATCTTCTTCCTGTTCAGCCTCTCAGCTTCATATGCTGTGTCTTCTCTGGTCACTGCCCCTGAGACTTGCTTCAGCCTGTTTACCTCATCTTCTAGGACCCTTACTCTGGCTGCTGCAGTTTCGACTTGTGCCTCCCAATTCTTCGTCTCCTTCTCCAACCTCTTTTCCAATTTCACAGAGAGCTCTTTCTCCATTTTTTCAGAAAGCTCTCCTAATTTTCTCTCCCATTCTTGTTCCATCCTTTTCCACTGCTCCTCCATCCATTCCTCCCTACCAGTACCATTGTCATCTGATCCCTGATTCCTGCGAGTCCCAACCATTTTTTTTTTTTTTAGTGAAAGAGAGAGAGAGAGAGAGAGAGAGAGAGAGAGAGAGAGAGAGAGAGAGAGAGAGAGAGAGAGAGAGAGAGAGAGAAAGAAGGGAAAGATAGAAGGAGAGAGAGAGGGGGAGAGTGAGAAGGGAAAGGGGGAGAGAGTGAGAGAGAGGGAGAAAGAGAGAGAAGGGGAGGGTAGAAGGAGAGAGGGGGAGAGTGAGAAGGGAAAATGGGGAAGAGAGAGAGGGAGGGAGAGAGAGAGAGAGAGAGAGAGAG
Source organism: Cherax quadricarinatus (assembly GCF_026875155.1). NCBI lineage: Eukaryota > Metazoa > Arthropoda > Malacostraca > Decapoda > Parastacidae > Cherax > Cherax quadricarinatus. The sequence goes on along the minus strand of NC_069455.1, from coordinate 35,018,750 downwards.
AGAAGAGAGAGAGAGAGAGAGAGAGAGAGAAGGGAAAGGTAAGAGAGAGAGAGAGTGGGAGAGTGAGAAGGAAAAAAAGGGGGAGAGAAAGAGTGAGAGAGAGAGAGGGGGAGAGAGAGAGAAGGGAAAGACAGAAGGAGAGAAGGGGAGAGTGAGAAGGGAAAAGGGGAAGAGAGAGAGAGAAGAGAGAGAGAGAGAGAGAGAGAGAGAGAGAGAGAGAGAGAGAGAGAGAGAGAGAGAGAGAGAGAGAGAGCAAGAGAGAGAGAGAGAGAGAGAGAGAGAGAGAGAGAGAGAGAGAGAGAGAGAGAGAGAGAGAGAGAGAGAGAGAGAGAGAGAGAGAGAGAGAGAGAGAGGGCAAAGAGAGGGGAGAGAGAGGGGGAGAGATGGGGGGAGACAGGAGAGAGAAGAGAGGGTTAGAGGGTCAATTCACAGGAAGGTGTGAAATCCTGTATAAGTGTGTGTATGTGTGTATGTGTGTGTATGTGTGTGTGTGTGTGTGCTACAGCTATTCAAGTGCCTAACTGCAGATACTGTACTCACCTAGTGTGTGTGTGTGTGTGCGCGTGTGTTTATGTAAGCAGTCCTTATTTCCCACATATGTACAATATATGTATTGTATATGTACCCGATCTGTCTTGTGTGCTTAAAATTACGTACAATTCTGTATACTAGGCCTCACCTGTGTGTGTGTGCTACTACCTCTCATTAACTGCTTAACTCTCCTACACCTCAATAGATTCTATTAAATGCCAGTAAATGCTGCTTATTCTAATTCTGATAGCTCGAGGAGAGTGACCCCCAATTTCCAGCTAGAGACTGGTACTGTTGACCCCATGCAACTCAAACTAGGTGAATATTACATGCAGCTGGCAGTGGAGTAATGTTGCCAGTCTGTCCAGTTCCTGGGTCCCACGTAGTTGAAGATGCTTGATGCTTCTTGGTAATTTTTCCACTAACTTCCTGTAGGCACTGTAGTCACTAGCTCATCTAATTTTTTCACTCACTCACTGTATTTACTGACACATCTATACATATCTCTTATCTCCCTGGTCTTGAGTCGCACTTATTCTTCAAATACCCCACTGCGTTATGTATGTCAACACTATTTAGGGCTGACACAACCGCTCACCTTCCTTTCCCCGGCCTCCACTTAGCACTTGCACTATTTGCTATGTTTTCTTTTCTGTGATCACTTTTTTCCTTTTTTCAGGGCAAAAAGGATTATATCCTCTCATGCGTGCACACGCCTTACCCCACACTCTTTTCCCTTATGGTACAGTCAGAAATTACGGCCAAAACACGACTCAAACCCGTGACTCCCCCACGAGATGTGTGTGCTCCCCTATTTTACCATTTTGGGTTGCAGGGGTCGAGTCCTAGTCCTGGCCCCCCCTCTTCACCGGTTGCACTAGCCCTTCTTCCCCCTCCATGAGCTTATAAAACCCTCGTCTTAAAATGTGTAGGTTTCCTGCCCCACCGTCATTTTCTAGGCTATTCCACTGTTACAACTCTA
>NC_069455.1:34992237-35012237 GCF_026875155.1 Cherax quadricarinatus | reverse complement strand
TAATTTGTTCATGATTGTAGCCATGTATAAACGTAGTAACCATTCTTAAAAGGATTCATTACCTTTGTAACTTGTGAGTTCATTGCCTTTGTACCTAGTTCAGCTATCAAACTTTGGGGCCCACTCCCCGGACCCATTATGTACCTCTGTAATCTGTAAATACCATTGTAACTTGTCACGATTGTGACCAGACCTACCTGGAGTTCATTACCTTTGTAAATTGTGAGTTCATTACCTCTGTAAACTTGTAGCTATCAATTACTTTGGAGTCCAGTCCCTGGACCAATTATGTACCTCTGTAATCTTTTGACTACGCCCACAGGATGGGTATGGGTGCATAATAAACATATTAAGCTAACTAACTTTGCATTTTTGGGAGGATTAAATTCTAGGGGGCCAGTTGCTGGACCCCCGCGTTCAGCCTGTCCAGGTCTCTTTGTAGACCTTTCTGGTATGCATCTGATTTTTAAATTCTCCTCATTAACTTCACATCATCTGCAAACAGGGGCTCTTATGAGTCTATTTCCCCTTTCCCTAATGTCGTTCACATATACCAAGAATAGCACTGGTCCCAGGACTGACCCTGTGGGACCCCGCGCGTCACAGCGCCCACTGTGATACCTCATTACGGACCATGGCTCGCTGTTGCCTCCCCGTTAGGTATTCTCTGATCCATTGCATGCTCTTCCTGTTAATGGGCGTGATCTCTAGCTCTATAAATCTATTGTGAGTAACTGTGTCGAAGGCCCTCTTGCAGTTAAGATAAGATAAGATAAGATAAGATTTCGTTCGGATTTTTAACCCCGGAGGGTTAGCCACCCAGGATAACCCAAGAAGTCAGTGCGTCATCGAGGATGTCTAACTTATTTCTTGGGTCCCTTTAATCTTGTCCCCGGATTGCGACCACACCAGTCGACTAACACCCAGGTACCTATTTGCTGCTAGGTGAACAGGACAACAGGTGTAGGAAACGTGTCCAATGTTTCACCGCGGGAATCGAACCCGGGCCCTCGTGTGTGAAGCGGAGCTTTAGCCACCAACCACCAGAAAAATGCATCAACCCACCCTCCCTCTCATGTCTTACTTCAGTTACCTTGCCATAAAAAATCTAGTAGGTTTGTGCACAGGATTTGCCTTCCATGAATCCGTGCTGGCTGTCGTTTATAACCTTGTTTGCTCCAGGTGCTCCACCCCTCTCCTCCTGATAATCTCCATGACTTCGCTTACTATACACGCCAGTGACATGGTCCTAAAGTTTAGTGCTTCATTTCTGTCTCCTTTCTTAAAGATGGGGACTAATTTGCTTTCTTCCTTTACGTCGGGTTTGTTGCCCAGTTTCAAGGGATGTGTTGAATTTTTGGTGGTTATTTGGAACACACAGTGTCTCACTCCCTCTCAAAGGACCCTGGAGAGATTTTCCGGGTTTCCCCACCGTCTTTTTGGTAAAAGGTCATTTTGGAGTTCTTCCCCTCCCCCAGTTGTGTGTATTTCACCCAAAACATTTGGGTTGGCTACCCCTTGTTGGTTTTACCCCCGGGTTTAGTCTTCCCAGGTTTTTTCAGCCCCCCCACTGAAAAATATTCCTAAAATCTATGTTGAGCTCCTCACATATTTTTGGGGTAATTTTTTGTGAGCTCCCCACCTTTTTTTCTCAGCCTGATTACCGGCCCTTTGATTTGCTGTTTTCCTCCTTGTTGAAAACCCCTAAATTAGGTTGCAATGTATATTTTGTTTATTACTTGTAATTTACCTTTTCTTATAATTTTATTTTGGGCTTTTTTTTTGCGATAATAGAAATGAAAATTTTTGGGTTTTATGTTTTTTTGGGACTTAGTTATGTTGTTAGGTAGGATGGTAACATTTTATGTGCTTTTTCAAGTTTTTGATTCCCCTAACTACTGAAATTTATCGTTTTTTGCTCTTTACTCTGGGCTTCTTGCTGGGCCCGCGACCCTCGGGCTATCACGTAAATTCGGGGGGGGGGGTGTCCTCACCTCGCCTGAAGTTTTTCATTTCTGGGTTTGATTTCCTTGGGGGTTTGGGGACGATATCTTTTTTCTTTATTGTTATTATTTCTGGGGGACCTGTTCAAAAAACATTGTATGACTTAGTGTTTTGACGTTGTACTGAGGTTGTGTGTCGCGTAGACACTCTGAGCAATAGGTTTTAGCTGTGGGCTTTTTGCCCTTTAAAATTTGGTCTTTTTATTGGTATTGTCAAAGTCGGTATTTTTTTTATGCTGAACTTAGATTAAAGTAGTATGGGGTTTGTGACTTTTGTGGAGGTTTCTGCGGGAGGGCCCCCTACTGCTGTCTTTTTTATTATCTCCTTTTTCCCTTTGATTCGGTGTCGCATTTGTTTGTTTTTTTTTTTTAATTGATTTTTGGGTTTTTGCATTATTTTTAAATTGTTAAACCCGGGATGTTTTTTGGGGTCCCAGTTGGCCAAGAAGATAGTTTATTTGGGGAAAACCTTTGTCAGTCCACTTGTTTAAGTTAGTCGAGTCGTGAGACAAAAACGAACTACAAAGGCACTTACAAAATTTCACACAAACTTGTACTATTTGTTTTATTTTTTAAAATTTTGATTTTGTCCCCAGACGGTATTTAAAGGGAATAATATGTGATATGTGCTTTCAGCAAAATTAAAATTACTGTCTCGAGGAATTTTATTATTTTTTTTTATCATTGTGATTAATTTAATTTAATTTTGATATAGGGCCTAAAACAACTTTTTTAAAATTTTTTTAAAAATTTTAATTTCTCTGGGTTGTTAAGCCTACAGTTTTTAATTGAAGCACTTTTGAATCTTTACTAAATTCTAAGGGAAAATTTTGACAAGGTTTCGGGATTACTTGTTACGAAAACCCAGTAACAGGCTGGTTTGCTAGAAGGGCAGTCCTTTCTAGTTTTCACTGGAAAACTCTAAGCTTTTGAATCGCATTTTTTGTAAAAAAAAAGGGGGGGGCCGCCCGGGGGATGCTTTTGGGATCCAAGGTGTTGGAAAAATTTGGGCCATTTTGACATACTAGAAACTCTTTGACCAAAAACCCTTTGGTACTTTCCCTAATCTGAGACTTTGATTTTTGGGTCTTGTAAAACATACCAGGTGGTTGTTTTGTCCCTGACTGAGTTTTTTTGACCCAAAGGAGATGGAAATCTTTTTGAGTTCTAATCAAAGGGAAAACCAAAAACTAAAATTACTATTAGGATTTATTTTTTCCCAAAATTTCACTCTCTCGTGTAAAAAATTTTTTCTTGATGTAGGGCCAAAGTAAAACAGTCAAAGTTTACTTTTGATTTTGGGCGGATTTAAGGGTACATTAAAACTTCGACGGGGTTGGCGAGTACCCAAATATCTGGGTTGTGGTATAAGGGGAAATTTTAAAACCGCAGAAACTGTCAGAGTTTTAATTTAAAAAGTTATATTGTTTCCTGCTATACAGAGATTTCTGATTTGTTTTCACATAAAAAAAAAAAAAAAAACTAGTTTCAAAATTTAGGAAGTATGACTCTTTTTGATGAAGTGGGTAGAAAGAGCCATAAGGAGAAGAAGCCTGGGGGGGTCTGAGCCTAGTGTAGCTGGGTTCTCGCTCACCCCTTTTCCTAAACTGACAAAATAGTAAGATTTATAGCTGTTAGTATGATCAGCCAAAATACTATTTACAGTGAAAGGTTTACACCGGGATCTACTTACCCTTTGGACCAGATCTAGACATTAGAGACGTTTTGAACAAAAGTGTCCGACCAAAGGGGACCGCCCGACCACTTTTGATTCCTTACCCCTTTCCATTCCCCCACTGGTCCTATCTCTCGGGAAAACAGTTTGAGGGGTTTAAAACCCCTCATTATTTTTGCAAAATGCACAAATAGAGGCCCCAGGGGGAAAAATTGAACAAAAAGGGTTTTCCGGGGAAAGAAAAATTTTTCTTTCGGGGAAAAGAAAACGGGATAAAAAGATCAAAGCACATTTAATTGCAAAAAGCTGCCTCTAGGGGTTCCTAAGTTTTTTAAAAAGTGACTTAGACCCATTTTGATGTGTTTGAGAACCGGCACGGGCTTGAATTGGCCCGTAAGCACTGGGCTACCTTGTTGCACACAGTTTTGGACAGGAAAGCTCAAACTTGTATGTACTTTTACCATTTGCCAATTTAATTTGTTTTTGATGCTGTTTAAAACAAAATATTCTTTGAGACATATAACTTTTTGCCCGTAAGTTATCAATGTGCATTTCATTTTCGTTACAAAGGGCGACAAGATTTTAAACTTTTTTAGAGTTTGGCTTTGAGAAAAAAATTGGTTTTAGAGATGGTTTTTGAGCTGCTAAATGTAACAACTTGACAGTCTAAATTCAGTTGTTTTTACCCTGAAGAGTTTTAAAAACTGTGTGTTGCGGAATTGCAAGAATATCTGTTTGTTTATACTACCCAGATATTCTGGGGAAATGCAGCATTAGCGGGCAAATTTTCGGGGATTTCTCACAAACTTGTAGTCTAAAAAACAGAGAAACAAGGGAAAATAAAAATTTTTCCCAGAAAAGGGGGAAAAACCCAAATCAGCTGCTATTGCCGGCCCGATTTTACCTTTCTTCTGTAACTTCTCGTACCCTTAAACCCGGAAAAAAACATTTAAACCTGAAACTGGGCTCGGGGGTAGACAGAAAACTGATATCAAGGGAAAAAAAAAGTTTAAAAGACCTATTGGAACAGAAAAGGAAATGCTAGAGAGTATTGCTATAAATTAGAAAGAGATACCCCAGAAGCAGTCGTGCGAATGGCACCCCCAAATAAGTCGTATCTTTTTTCCCAGCAACAAAGGCACCAAAATTTTAGAATTTCTTCTGATCCCACTGTTTTAGATTAAAATTATCGGACAGATGACTTTGGAAAAAAGTGTATCTGACCCCAAAAGATTCGTTCAAACGTTTAGTGCTTACTTTTCGGAGGTTTAAAATAGGATTTGACGAAAAACACCCCAACTGGGATTTAAATTTTTTCGGGGACACTGGCCCGTTTTTCTCCGTTAAATTTAAAAGAAGGGGTACTGCCCCTTTAAAGAAAGATACCTTTTGTAAGATAGATTGTTTATTGTTAGAAGCCCCATGGTGGGGCTTTTTCAAAGTTCCTCTTCACAAAGGGATACTTGAAAAAAGGGTATTATAGGTTATATTTCAGTGGGGGATATCCCCTGGTTTTATTTTCCCCCAGGTCAGTGGACTTGTTGATTGGAAGATATTTCCTTTTATGCTGGTTTATTTTAAAGAACCCCTTGTGATTGGGTAAAAAACACTGTGATAATTTTGCCCTTTAAGTTGTTTTTGAGAAACTATTTTATTTCCTCTCAGCGCAGTTACTAGAGCTTGTCAAAAAATTCAACAACCATCCTTGTCTTTCCCCGTTTAGTTTTTTGGGGTGACAAAGATTTGGGGTTGAAACATGTTGTTTTGTGACGCTTTTGCACCCAGGATCATTAACAAAAAACTCCCCCTTTTCATCAACCTAGTCGAACACTTCTGACGTTTAAAATTTTAACTATGATGTTTAATCAAGGTCAGTTTTTTTGATCAATCCTGGAAAGACTGGAGATATAGCAGTTACTGAGAGTGGGAAAGGGGTCCGATAATTGTTACTTTTTTAGTAAAAGGGGGTACTGATGGAGAAAAAAAAATGCAAGTTGTCAGCTGATAGTTTTTTTCCACCCAGTCAAGCATCTCGTAGTGTTACCAGTTACATTTCGTGAACAAGCCATTGATTTTTCCCCACAATTGGGGCCCTTTGGAGGGACATTTTTTGGGGGTCAAAAAGACCCGGTTAAAAATGGAAAAAAATTTTTTCTTGGCCAAAGTGAAGGTTTTTGTTGCTGATCTTTTGGGGGACGTTGCCACAAGTTTTCAAGTGACAGGAAAGCCACACACCCCACCTCCCCATACCCTCTACTGGGTTCATTAGTAGGGAAAGTTCGTTCCCTGGCTAGAGATTGTTTTAGACTCGTTCAAAAAGGTTTAAACGCTTGCTTTCCTCTGCTCCTGTGTTGAAAAGTTTCCCAATTTTAATCTTCCTTCTTTTTACAATAGATTTCCAGTGGTTAGGCCCGTGGGTGCTGTTTGCTCCAAAAAGGGCCATCCCTGAAAATTTCCATCCTATAGGGTTTTTTTATGTAAGCTTAAAACCACCTGTAAAATTTTTGCCTTTTTTAAAAAGGGCTCTTGTCTTGTGGTGTCCTTGGGGAAAATTTTGACGTGTATTTTGGGGACGTCCCCTTTAAAAAATTTAAAGTTTTTTTCAGACCACAATTTCCCTCCCTTATATTAACGCTATGAAAAAATAAAAAAGCTAGGGGTCATAAAGGGGGGCCCTCAGGGAAACCAACCCTTTTTCTATTAGTTTTAAAAAAATTTAAATGGTCATTGTTTTGTAATTGCTGAAAAGCCTGTCACGTCCTTAATAATTATCAGTTCTTACTTGACTTAAGAAATCGTAATGACCGATTGCAAATAAAACCATACCCCCGGCCCGGGGATTGAACCCGCGGTATAGAGTCTCAAAACCCCACCCCGTCGCGTGCCACTGACCAGCTAGCCACATAAGATTATCATAGGATATTTTACACCATAGGAAGTTAGCACAGGCACCTCTGTGCCCAAAAATGAAAGTTTTTACGACGAATCTCAGTAGCGGGCCGTGACGAACTCTAGCTAAAAGCCCTTACTGCCGTCAACATGACTTAAAAAATGAAAATGACACGATTGCAAATAAACCTACCCCGGCCGGGATTAAACCCGGGTATAGGTCTCAAAAACTCCACCCCGTCGCGCTACCCTTAGCCCAGCTAGCACAATAAGATTCACCCAAAATAGGTATATTTTACACCATAGGAAAGTTAGCACAGGACCTTGTGACCAAAATGCAATTTTTTTACGACGAATCCCCACTGCGTGGCCGTGACGACTCTAGCTCAAGCCCCTTCACTGCCGAAAACTGATTTAAGAAACGTAATGCACGTTTGCAAAAAAAACCTCCCCCCGGCCGGGATTAAACCCGCGGTCATAGAGTCTCAAAACTCCGCCGTGCGTGCCACTGACCAGCTAGCCCAAAAAATTACCCCAATAGGTATTTTCTACCCATGGGAAAATTTAGCACAGGCACCTCTGGCCCACAAATGCAATTTTTTTACAGACAAATCCCAGCTAGCGTGGGGGACGAATCTAGCTCAAGTCCCTTCACTGCCGTAAACATGACTTAAGAAATCGTAATGACACGATTGCAAATAAACCATACCCCGGCCGGGATTGAACCCGCGGTCATAGAGTCTCAAAACTCCAGCCCGTCGCGCTAGCCACTAGACCAGCTAGCCACAATAAGATTATCCAACTAGGTATATTTCTACACCATAGGAAGTTAGCACAGGCACCTCTGTGACCACAAATGCAAGTTTTTACAGACGAATCTCCAGCTAGCGTGGCCGTGGACGAACCTTATTGTGGCTAGCTGGTCTAGTGGCTAGCGCGACGGGCTGGAGTTTTGAGACTCTATGACCGCGGGTTCAATCCCGGCCGGGGGTATGGTTTATTTGCAATGTGTCATTACGATTTCTTAAGTCATGTTGACGGCAGTGAAGGGACTTGAGCTAGAGTTCGTCACGGCCACGCTAGCTGGAGATTCGTCTGTAAAAACTTGCATTTGTGGTCACAGAGGTGCCTGTGCTAACTTTCCTATGGTGTAGAAATATACCTAGTTGGATGAATCTTATTGTGGCTAGCTGGTCTAGTGGCTAGCGCGACGGGCTGGAGTTTTGAGACTCTATGACCGCGGGTTCAATCCCGGCCGGGGGTATGGATCAGTTACATTAAATTAACGTAATTTTATGCCGAAATACCTTTTGTTACTTGCTATGTCAAATTCAGTAGAGTAACTTAATCCCTCCAGCCCATATTAACTATATATACTCATGTCTAATTATTATATTTATATATTCACAGTATTGATATTTGTGTAAGGAGACAGAAGCTGAGTGATGATTATTATTATTATTATTATAATCAAAAAGAAGCGCTAAGCCACAAGGACTATACAGCAAGCTGAGTGATGAGTGGGTAGTGTTGTGTGGGCGATGTACTGCGTGGCGCAACACTGTCCTACCGCAGACCCCATCCCTCACTACACACCTTAAGCTGTTTCATACTACTGTTAAATTATAGAAGTGCTTGGCACAAGAGTGACTCTGATTAATGTTTATATTAATATGTATTTATATGAGTAATCAGTAATAATGTAAAAGACATTAATGCAACTCCTAGTGCGACCGTTTGTCGTGTTGGGGGGGGGGGGTTGCAACCCCTGAATGGGTTGCAATGTATATTATGTATATTACATGTATATTACCTTTTCATATAATTTTATATTGCTTATATTTGCGATAATAGCTAAATCGTAAATATAGGCTTTATATTATTATTTGACTTAGTTATGTTGTTAGGTAGGATGTAACATATTATGTGCTCATTTCAAGTCTTGATTGCCTAACTACTGTAATTATCGCTCTTTGCTCGTTACTCTGCCGGCTTCTTGCTAGGCAGCAACCCACGGAGCTACCACGTGATCGAGGGGGGGTGTCCTCACCTCGCCTGAAGTATTCAGTCTGGCCTAGACTCTCTTGGTGGTTGGACAGATCGTCTGTCTCATTATTCTTACTAGTTCTGAAGACTCTGTTCACAGAACATTGTATAGACTTAGTGATTTTCGACGTTGTACTGAGGTTGTGTGTCGCATAGACACTCTGAGCAACTCAGGTCCTGAGCTGTAGCTTCTGACCTAATTTGTACTGGTATCTGTGTATTGTCACAGTCGGGTATTTTCTTATGCTGAACTTAGATTCAGTAGTATGGGAGCTTTGTGACTTTTGTGGAGGATCTGCTGATGGTCCCTACTAGCTGTCTTTATATTATCTCCTTGTTCCTGATTCTGTGTCGCAGTTGCTTGTTATATTGCTATTGGGCTTAGCATTATTTTTATTGTTCAAGAAGACTGTTCTGAGTGCCAGTTGGTCAAGAAGATAGTTTATTTGAGGACTTTGTCAGTCACTTGTTTAAGTCTAGTCGAGTTGTGAGACATAACGAACTACATAGAGCACTTACACACATACACACAAACTTACTTGTACATATTTGTAATATCTTATTAAATGATAATGTACCAGACGGTACTTAAGATATAATATGTGATATGTGCTTTCAGCACAATACTACTGTACTCGAGAGAAATTATTATTTTTATTATTGTGATTAATTTAATTTAATTTGATATAAGCCTAGACAACTTAATAAATTTATTAAATTTTAATTTCTCTAGTTAGTAGCCTACCAGTTGTAATCCTGAAGCACTATTGAATCATACTGAATTCTAATGGATAATTGGACAAGGATACTGACTACTTGTTACGAAAACCAAGTAACAGGCTGGATGCTAGAAGGGCAGCCCTTTCTAGTATTCACTGGAGATCTCTAAGCTTTCAGAATCGCGTTTTTTATAACACTCCTGTTGTGGCTGTAAAGCAGTTTCGGGTCAGACTTGACTTTCGATGAAATGTCGTTTTCGTCCTGCCGCTGGGCGTGTGTGTGTACTCACCTAATTGTGGTTGCAGGGGTCGAGACTCAGCTCCTGGCCCCTCCTCTTCACTGATCGCTACTAGGTCCTCTCCCTCTCTGCTTCCTGAGCTTTGTCATACCTCTTCTTAAAAATATGTATGGTTCCTGCCTCCACTATTTCACTTGCTAGGCTATTCCACTTCCTGACGACTCTATGACTGAAGAAATACTTCCTAACGTCCCTGTGACTCGTCTGAGTCTTCAGCTTCCAATTGTGACCCCTTGTTTCTGTGTCCCCTCTCTGGAACATCCTGTTTTTGTCCACCTTGTCTATTCCCCGCAGTATCTTGTATGTCATTATCATGTCTCCCCTGACCCTTCTGCCCTGTGTGTGTGTGTGTGTGTGTGTGTACTCACCTAGTTGTACTCACCTAGTTGATGTTGCAGGGGTCGAGTCCAAGCTCCTGGCCCCGCCTCTTCACTGGTCGCTACTAGGTCACTCTCCCTGAACCGTGAGCTTTATCATACCTGTGTACTCACCTATTTGTACTCACCTATTTGTGGTTGCAGGGGTCGAGTCCTAGCTCCTGGCCCCGCCTCTTCACCGGTTGCTACTAGGCCCTCTCTCTCCCCGCTCCATGAGCTTTATCAAACCTCGTCTTAAAACTGTGTATGGTTCCTGCCTCCACTACGTCATTTTCTAGGCTATTCCACTGCCTTACAACTTTATGACTGAAGAAATACTTCCTACTATCTCTCTGACTCATTTGTGTCTTCAACTTCCAATTGTGGCCTCTTGTTTCTGTGTCCCTCCTGGAACATCCTGTTTTGTCACCTTGTCTATTCCACGCAGTATTTTATATGTCGTTATCATGTCTCCCCTGACCCTCCTGTCCTCCAGTGTGGTCAGGCCGATTTCCCTTAATCTTTCCTCATAGGACATTCCCCTTAGCTCTGGAACTAACCTTGTCGCAAACCTTTGTACTTTCTCTAGTTTCTTGACGTGCTTTATCAAGTGCGGGTTCCAAACAGGTGCTGCATACTCCAGTATGGGCCTGACATACACGGTGTACAGTGTCTTGAATGATTCCTTACTGTGTGTGTGTGTGTGTGTGTGTGTGTGTGTACTCACCTAATTGTGGTTGCAGGGGTCGAGATTCAGCTCTTGGGCCCCGTCTCTTCACTGAGTGATACTAGGTCCAATCTATCCCTGCTCCATGGGCTTTATCATACCTCATCTTAAAGCTATATATGGTTCCTGCCTCCACTACCTCACTTGCTAGGCTATTCCACTTCCTGACTACTCAGCAAATGCAATACCTATTTACAAGGCAGGTGACAGGTCCTTGGCTTCGAACTATAGACTAATAAGCCTTACCTCCATAGTGGGAAAATTTATGGAATCAATAACTGCCGAAGCAATTCGTAGCCATCTTGACAGGCACAGATTGATTAATGATTCTCAACACAGTTTTACAAAGGGGCGTTCCTGTCTTACGAGTTTACTAACTTTTTTCACTAAGGTGTTTGAGGAGGTAGATAATGGTAATGAATATGATATTGTGTATATGGACTTCAGTAAGGCTTTCGAGAGAGTTCCACACCAGAGGCTATTGAGGAAACTTAGGGCACACGGAATAAGAGAAATTTTTTCCTGGGTAGAGGCATGGCTAACAAATAGACAGCAGAGAGATTGCATAAATGGGGAGAAATCAGAATGGGGTCACGTCACAAGCGGTGTTCCTCAGGGGTCAGTGTTGGGCCCGTTGTTGTTCACAATTTACATAAACGACATAGATGAGGGAATAAATAGCGACATAAGCAAATTTGCTGATGACACCAAAATAGGCCGTCCAGTTCATTCTAATGAGGACATTAGAGCACTCCAGGACGATTTGAATTGACTGACGCAATGGTCGGAGAAGTGGCAGATGTAGTTTAATATTGACAAATGCAAAATTCTAAATGTTGGACAGTTAAATAACCATGCCCCATATAAAACTAAATAATGTAGATCTTAATACTACCGATTGCGAAAAGGATTTAGAAGTTCTGGTTAGCTGTAACCTAAAACCAAGACAACAGTGCATTAGTGTTCGCAATAAAGCTAACAGAATTCTTGGCATCATATCTAGAAGTATAAATAATAGAAGTCCTCAGGTTGTTCTTCAACTCTATATATCCTTGGTTAGGCCTCATTTAGACTATGCTGCTCAGTTCTCGTCACCGTATTACAGAATGGATGTAAATGCTCTGGAAAACGTACAGAGGAGGATGACAAAGATGATCCCATGTATCAGAAATCTTCCCTATGAGGATAGACTGAAGGCCCTGAATCTGCACTCTCTCGAAAGGCGTAGAATTAGGGGGGATATGATCGAGGTGTATAAATGGAAAACAGGAATAAATAAAGGGGATGTAAAGAGTGTGCTGAAAATTTCCAGCCAAGACAGGACTCGCAGCAATGGTTTCAAGTTGCAAAAATTCAGATTCAGGAAGGAAAGCACTGGTTTGGTAATAGAGTTGTGGATGAGTGGAACAAACTCCCGAGTACAGTTATTGAGGCTAAAATGTTGTGTAGTTTTAAAAATAGGTTAGATAAATACATGAGTGGGTGTGGGTGGGTGTGAGTTGGACCTGACTAGCTTGTGATGCTGGGTCTGGTACAGTGCTCCATCCTTGAGTGGGGATGACCAGACTGGGTGGGTCATTGGGATAATCCGGGGGGGGGAGACATGGACCTGCTCCACATGGGTCAGTAGGCCTGTTGCAGTGTTCCTTCTTTGTTATGTTCTTATGTTCTTATGACTGAAGAAACACTTCCTAACATGTCTTTGACTCATCTGGGTCTTCAACTTTCAATTGTGGCCCCTTGTTTCTGTGTCCCCTCTCTGGAACATCCTGTCTTTGTCCACCTTGTCTATTCCATGCAGTATTTTGTATGTTGTTATCATGTCTCCCCTAACCCTCCTGTCCTCCAGTGTCGTCAGGCCGATATCCCTCAACCTTTCATCGTAGGACATTCCCCTTAGCTATAGAACTTTGTCGCAAACCTTTGCACTTTCTCTAATTTCTTGACGTGCTTGATCAAGTGTGGGTTTAAAACAGGTGTGCATACTCCAACATGGGCCTGAAGTACACGGTGTACAGTGTCTTGAATGATTCCTTACTAAGGTATCGGAACGCTATTCTGTAGACAGCCTGTACTGTCTGCACAGACAGCCCATGCTGTCTGCCAGCTTAGTTCATATTTCGCACCACTCAGATGCTGCCCTCTGTAGTCAGGCCTCTCGGTAGGCACGCCAGCCTGTCTGCCCTTGCCTCGCCCTCACTCTCACAGGGCCAAGCAGGAAGACACAAGTACTCCCAGCTCTCTCTCGTGGGATGGCCCTGCCCGGGCCATGGGGACAAACAAACAATCCTGTGTACCCACCACGACATAACAATAAAGTAAGAAGCCTCCGAGAAGAAGTTTATCATTTACTCCCCGCTACCATACTACCAAATAATCCTTTTTATAATTTGAGGTTTGCCAGGCGCCCATACGTTGCAGCAGTTATCTGGTTGATGTGTGCTTCCGGGAGACGTGCTCGGTGTTATACTCACCCCAATATCTTTCGTCTGCCGTCTTCTTTGCCCTTTTCCGATCTTCATGATTTGCATTTGGTGGGGTTAATTCGAGGAAGCCAGTTGCTGGACCAGGTGTCCAGCCCGTCCAAGTCTCTTTGGAGTTTCCCACCTGATTCATATCTGATTTAATTCTCCTCAAAATTAGCACTGGTCCTAGGACCGACCCCTGTGGGACCTTGCTTGTCACAGGTGCCCACTGTGTTACCTCATCACGTACCATGACTCGTTGTTGCCTCCTTGTCAGGGTATTCTCTGATCCATTGCAGCACCCTTTCCCGTTATTGCGCCTGATCTCCTCTAGCTTCTGCCCAATCTCCTGTGAGAAAACTGTGTCGAAGGCCTTCTTGCAGCCGAAGAAGATGCAACAAACTCACCCCCTCTCTCTCGTATCTTACTTCTGTTACTTTATCATAAAACTCCAATAGGTTTGTGACACACGATTTGCATTCCATAAAACCGTGCTGGTTGGCTTTTATATTCTTGTTCCATTGCAAGTGCTCCACCACTCTCCTCCTGATAATTTTCTCAATTACTTTTCAAACTATGCACGCCTTTGACATTGGTCTATAGTTTAGTGCCTCTTTTCTGTCTCCTTTTTTAAATATGGAAACTACATTTGCGGTCTTCCATACCTCAGGTAGTTGCCCAGTTTCAAGGGATGTGTTAGGTAAGACACATATGCAACAGTTAGGTATCTTTATTTTATACCATTTTAATGTTCAAGGGATGTGTTGAAGATTGTGGTTAGTGGCACACACAGCATTTCTGCTCCCTCTCTAAGGACCCACGGGGAGATGTCTGGTCCCATTGCCTTTGAGGCATCAAGGTCCCTTAGCAGCTTCTTCACCTCCTCCTCAGTTGTGTGTATGTCATCTAACACTTGTTGGTATATTCCTTGTTGGAGTCCCCCTCTGTTCTGTCCACCCAGAGGCCTTCCTGTCTCCACTGTAAATACTTCCTTAATGGGTCCAGGGTTAGACTGCAAAGTTCTGATAGCAGAACAAGTTACAAAGGAAATGATCTATACATGTTTATATTTGGTCATAATCGTAATGAGTTATTTATACAAAAATTGATTAGTCACACATAACACACAAAGACACGCACATGCACAAGCACACATGCATGCACGCACACACACACACACATACACACACACATACACACACACACACACACACACACACACACACACACACACACACACACACACACACACACACACACTCACATACACACAGGTCCCAAAGTGGTAATTGCAGTGATGTATAACCCACCACAGAACAGTGGGACAGAGAACTGGCATGGAAGCCAGTAAATGAGATGATGGAATATGTAACAACAATATGCAAGGAAGCTGAGAAGAGGTTTGTACCCAAGGGTAACAGGAATAATGAAAAAGCCAGGATGAGCCCAAGGTTCAACCAAAGGCGCAGAGAAGCAAAAACCAAGTGTGCTAGGGAATGGAAGAAGTATAGAAGGCAAAGGACCCAGGAGAATAAGGAGAGCAGTCATAGAGCCAGAAATGAAAATGCACAGATGAGAAGGGAGGCCCAACAACAATATGAAAACGACATAGCAGCGAAAGCCTAATCTGATCTGAAGCTGTTATATGGCCACATCAGGAGGAAAACACAGTCAAGAACCAGGCTAAGGAAGGAAAGGGGAGAGACAACAAGAAATGACTGTGAAATATGTGAGGAACTCAACATGAGATTCAAACAAGTGTTCACAGAGGAGACAGAAGGGGCTCCAGAAAAAACGGAGAGGTGGGGTACACCACCAATTGCTGGACACAGTAACACAACCGAGGAAGAAGTGAAGAGGCTTCTGAGTGAGCTAGATACGTCAAGGCAATGGGGCCGGATAACATCTCTCCATGGGTCCTGAGAGAGGGAGCAGAGGTGCTATGTGTACCCCTAACAACAATATTCAATACATCTACCAAAACAGGAAGATTGCCTGAGGCATGGAAGACAGTAAATGTAGTCCCATTTTTAAAAAAGGAGACAGACATAGAGCACTAAACTACAGACCAGTGTCACTGACATGTATAGTATGCAAAGTCATGGAGAAGATTATCAGAAGAAGAGTGGTGGAACACCTAGAAAGGAATGATCTCATCAACAGCAGCCAACATGGTTTCAGGGACAGGAAATCCTGTGTCACAAACCTACTGGAGTTCTGTGACATGGTGACAGCAGTAAGACAAGAGAGAGAGGGGTGGTGGATTGCATTTTCTTGGACTGCAAGAAGGCGTTTTGACACAGTACCACACAAGAGATTAGTGCAAAAACTGGAGGACCAGGTAAAAATAACAGGGAAGGGTACTACAATGAATCAGGGAATACTTGTCAGGAAGACAGCAGCGAGTCATGGTATGTGGCGAGGTGTCAGATTGGGCCCCTGTGACTAGCGTGGTCCCACAGGAGTCGTCCTAGGATAAGTGCTTTTTCTGGTAATTGTGAATATGACGGAAGGGAAAACAGAACCCGAAGTGTCCTGTTTGCAGATGACGTGAAGTTGATGAGAAGAATTCATTCAGTCGAAGACCAGACAGAACTACAAAGAGATCTGGACAGCGTGCACACCTGGTAAAGCAATTGGCTCCTGGAGTTCAACCCCCCCAAGTGCAAAGTCATGAAGATTGGGGAAAGGCAAAGAAGACTGCAGACGTTATACAGTCTAGGGGGCCAGGGGGACTACAAACCTCACTCAAGGAAAAGATCAAGGGGTGAGTATAAAAACCAAGTACATCTCCTGAGACACATATCAAACCAAATAACTGCTGCAGCATTGGGTGCTAGCAAACCTCAGAACAGCATTCCGACATCTTAATAAGGAATCGTTTCAGGACCCTGTACACCGTGTACGTTAGGCCCATATTGGAGTTGTGGCACCAGTTTGGAACCCAACCTAGCCAAGCACGTAAAGAAAACTAGAGAGAGTGCAAAGGTTTGCAACAAGACTGTCCCAGAGCTAAGGGGTATGTCCTACGAGGAGAGGTGAAGGGAAATCAACCTAACGACATGGAGGACAGGAGAGATAGGGGGGACATGATAACGACATACAAAATACTGAGAGGATTTGACAAGGTGGACAAAGACAGGTGTTCCAGAGATGGGACACAGCAACAAGGGGACACGGAAGTTGAAGAGACAGATGAATCACAGGGATGTTAGGAAGTATTTCTTCAGCCACAGAGTGTCAGGAAGTGGAATAGTTTGAATTGTGATGTAGTGGTCGGCAGGAAACCATACATTTGTTTTAAGCAGAGGTATGATAAAGCTCACGGTTCAGGGGGAGTGATCTAGTAGTGACCAGTGAAGACGCAGGGCCCCGGAGTAGGACTCGACCCCTGCAACCTCAACTAGGTTGAGTACAATTAGGTGATTGGGACACACCCACAAGGAGACAGAAAAGAGTACACAAAGTCATGGAGATTATCAGTGGGAGAGTGGTGGAACACCTGGAAGGGAACAAGAACATAAACGCAACCAAAACACGGATTTATGGAAGGCAAAAACCTGTGTCTACTAAACTTTCTGGAGGTTTTAGGATAAAGGGAACAGAAGTAAGACACGAGAGAGAGAGGTGGGTTGATTGCATTTTCTTGGACAGATCAAGGCCTTTTACACAGTTCCTCACAAGAGATTAGTGCAGAAAACAGAGGTCAGGTGCATATTACAGGAAGGGCACTGCAAGGGATCAGAGAATACTGACAGGGAGGCAACAACGAGTCATGGTACATGATGTTTGGTATCACATGGGCACCTGTGACGAGCAGGGTCCCACAAGAGTCTGTCCTAGGACCAGTGCCATTTTTGGTGTTGTGAATGACATGAAGGGAGGGATAGATTCAGAAGTGTCCCTGATCGCAGATGATGTGAAGTTAATGAGGAGAATTAAATCAGATGAGTATCAGGCAGACCTTCAAAGAGACCTGGACGGGCTGGACACATGGTCCAGCAACTGGTTTCTCGAATGCAACCCTGCTAAATGCAAAGTCATGAAAATTGGAGAAGGGCAAAGAAGACCGGAGACAGAGTATAGGCTAGGTGGCCAGAGACTAAACTCGCTGAGGAAAGATCTTGGGGTGAGCATTAACTCCAAGCATGTCTCTGGAAGCACCCATCAACCAGATAATTGCTGCAGCATATGGACTCCTGGCAAATCTGAGAATAGTGTTCCACTAACCTAAGTAAGGAATCTTCAAGACACTGTACACCGTGTATGTCAGGCCCATACTGGAGTATGCAGCACCAGCTTGGAACTCACACCAGGTCAAGCACGTCAGGAAATCAGAGAGAGTGCAAAGGTGTGCAACAAAGTTATTCCAGAGCTAAGGGGAATGTCTATGAAGAAAAGATAAGGGAAATCGGCTTGACGACACTGAAGGACAGGAGGGTTAGGGGAGACATGATAACGACATACAAAATACTACGTGGAATGGATAAAGTGGACAGAGGATGTTCCAGAGAGAGGACACAGAAACAAGGGGTCTCACTTGGAAGTTTAAGATTCAGATGAGTTAGAGGGATGTTAGGAAGTATTCTTCAGTCCAGAGTAGTCAGGAAGTGGAACAGTCTGACGAGTGATGTAGTGGAGCAGGAACCATACATAACTTTAAGATGAGGAATGGTAAAGCTCATGGAACAGGGAGAGAGAGGATCTATAGCGTTCAGTGAAGAGGCGGGGCCAGGAGCTGAGTCTCGACCCCTGCAACCACAATTAGGTAAGTACAATTAAGTGAGTACACACCTCCCTCTCTGCATTCCCTATCTTTTCACTCCTCCCACCTTCCCTTCCACCCTTTCTTTCTATCTAGCTCTCTTCCACTCTTTTTCCACCCCCTATCACTTCCTATTCCCATTTCTCTCCCCCTTACCACTTCCCCACCCCTAAGCACACACACACACAAACAGCACACAACCACATTAAAACACCTAATAGAAAAAAAAAAACCTGGTGGCTCAGAAGGGAAGTTCAAGGCTCAAGGGATCAGAGGAAAGTGGTTCAGCAATTAAACAGATGGAACAGGAGTGGGAGAGCAACCGCGGTGAATTTTCTGCAAAAATGAAAGAAGAGGATGGAGGCAGAGTTTTCTGCAAAAATAGAGAAGAGGACGGAGGTGGGATGAAGGAACAGGAGTTGCAAGCCGAAGCCACAGAAGCCAGGATAAGGGCCCTAGAATATGAGGTAAATACTCTGAAGCAAGTTACAGGGCTATTGCCAAAAGAGGTGACATAGCATTTGGAGCGGTACACCCTACTAAACGAGGAGCCCAATGGAAAGGAAGGGGGACATGACTTACACAAAGGGCCCCTATCAGACCACCAACAGGATAACAGTAGAGGAGGGTAGAGAGTGGAGAGGGGGTTAGGTCCCATGGACTGGCACGGACCACATCCCCAAGAGCTACAGAAAAAATAAGGTAAATAATGGCCCATGTACAAATAAAGACCCAGAGATACAGAGGGAAAGGCAATGGGGAGGAGGAGAGGGAGAGGTCATTGTTTATATATGGGCTCAAACCCTACCACGGGCGAGAACAGAACCCGCGATCGAGAGTCTCAAAACTCCCGACCCCTGCGGTTCGCCCCTGGACCACCTAGTCACAAAAAGATTCGTCCAACTAGGTATTTTATTCACCATAGGAAGGTTTGCATAGGCACCACTGTGACCACAATGCAAATTTTTTACAGACGAATCTCCCGCTAGCGTGGCCGTGAGGAAAATCTGCTCAATCCCTCAAAGCCGTTAACATGACTCATGAAAATCATAATGGACACGATTGCAAACAAACCCTACCCTGGGCGGGGATAGAACCCCCGATCAGAGAGTCCAAAACTCCCGACCGTCGCATTAGCCACTGGGACCATCTAGCCACAATAAGATTCGTCCAACTAGGTATATTTCTTCACCATAGGTAAATAGGAAGGTTAGCATAGGCACCACTGTGATCAGTGGCTAACGCGACAGTCTGGAGTTTTGAGACTCACTGATCGCGGGTTCTATCCCCACCCGGGGGTATGTTTGTTTGCAATCGCATCATTATGATTTAGTTTAGTCATGTTAACGGCTTTGGGGGACTTGAGCTAGAGTTTGTCACGGCCAGCTGCTGGAGATTCGTCTGTAAAAACCTGCATTTATGGTCACAGTGGTGCCTATGCTAACCTTTCTATGGGTGTTTAAATATACCTAGTTGGACAAATCTTATTGTAGCTAGCTGGTCCAATGGCTAATGTGATGGTCTGGAATTTTGAGACTCTCTGATCGCTGGTTCTATCCCCCCCCATGGTATGGGTTTGTTTGCAATCGTTGTCATTACGATTTGTGAGTTATGGGCCTTCAGGGAGAGCGAGGGGAGGATGCATAATGAAAGATGGCAGAAAGAAAAATAGGAGATTGAAAACATCATCAAAGAAAGAGGCAAGGATGACGACTGAGATAGTAAATTTTCAGAGAATTGGGGGGTACTTGAGGAAGGAAGAAATCCTTGGTCAAGCTGATTTCAAGACAGAATGGTGCCAGAACAGGATCCTGCAAGAGAAACCATGGCTGAAAGAATCGTCAACATACAAGGGGTGTTCCTAGTCCGAGACAAAACAAAAATAGAATGACAGCAGCTGTGGGAGAGGACACAGAAGTGAAGGACTATGAAGAGAGACAAGGACAGAATCAGAAGAGGACAACCAGAGCAGGGCCCGAGCAACAAGCGCAAGCAAAACAGAACCACCCCCAGAATCCCACAACCAAACATGCTATCCCACAACTACAATCCACAT
>NC_069455.1:34914928-34991737 GCF_026875155.1 Cherax quadricarinatus | reverse complement strand
TTTTTGGTTTTTGGGAATTATTAATAAGATGGAAGAGTAAGGACCTGGGGAAATTGGCAAAAGCAGATGCAAGTTCCTTTGTAAAAGACAAGGGGACAAAAGAGAGTGCAAAAATTACAGGGGGATAAGTCTGTTGAGTATACCTGGTAAAGTGTATGGTAGAGTTATTATTGAAAGAATTAAGAGTAAGATGGAGGGTAGAATGAACAAGGAAGCTTTAGGAAGCATAGGGGGAGGGATGTAGACTAAATGTTTACAGTGAAACATATAGGTGTATGGTAGAGTTATTATTGAAAGAATTAAGAGTAAGACGGAGAATAGGATAGCAGATGAACAAGGAGGCTTTAGGAAAGATAGGGGATGTGTGGACCAGGTGTTTACAGTGAAACATATAAGTGAACAGTATTTAGATAAGGCTAAAGAGGTTTTTGAGGCATTTATGGATCTGGAAAAGGCGTATGACAGGGTGGATAGGGGGGCAATGTGGCAGATGTTGCAGGTGTATGGTGTAGGAGGTAGGTTACTGAAAGCAGTGAAGAGTTTTTTACGAGGATAGTGAGGCTCAAGTAGAGTATGTACGAAAGAGGGGAGATTGTTTCCCAGTAAAAGTAGGCCTTAGACAAGATGTGTGATGTCACGTGGTTGTTTAATATATTTATAGATGGGGTTGTAAGAGAAGTAAATGCGAGGGTCTTGGCAAGAGGCGTGGAGTTAAAAGATAAAGAATCACACATAAAGTGGGAGTTGTCACAGTTGCTCTTTGCTGATGACACTGTGCTCTTGGGAGATTCGAAGAGAAGTTGCAGAGTTGGTGGATGAATTGTAGGGTATGCAAAGGAAGAAAACTAAAGTGAATACAGGAAAGAGTAAGGTTATGAGGATAACAAAAAGATTAGGTTATGAAAGATTGGATATCAGATTGAGGGAGAGAGTATGGAGGAGGTGAATGTATTCAGATATTTGGAGTGGACGTGTTCAGCGGATGGGTCAATGAAAGATTAGGTGAATCATAGAATTGATGAGGGGAAAAGGTGAGTGGTGCACTTAGGAATCTGTGGAGACAAAGAACTTTGTCCTTGGAGGCAAAGAGGGGAATGTATGAGAGTATAGTTCTACCAATGCTCTTATATGGGTGTGAAGCATGAGTGATGAATGTTGCAGCGAGGAGAAGGCTGGAGGCAGTGGAGATTTCATGTCTGAGGGCAATGTGTTGTGTGAATATAATGCAGAGAATTCGTAGTTTGGAAGTTAGGAGGAGATGCGGGATTACCAAAACTGTTGTCCAGAGGGCTGAGAAAGGGTTGTTGAGGTGGTTCGGACATGTAGAGAGAATGGAGCGAAAAAGAATGACTTCAAGAGTTTATCAGTCTGTAGTAGAAGGAAGGCAGGGTAGGGGTCGGCCTAGGAAAGGTTGGAGGGAGGGGGTAAAGGAGGTTTTGTGTGCGAGATGCTTGGACTTCCAGCAGGCATGCGTGAGCGTGTTTGATAGGAGTGAATGGAGACAAATGGTTTTTAATATTTGACGTGCTGTTGGAGTATGAGCAAAGTAACATTTATGAAGGGGTTCAGGGAAGCTGGCAGGCCGGACTTGAGTCCTGGAGATGGGAAGTACAGTGCCTGCACTCTGAAGGAGGGGTGTTAATGTTGCAGTTTAAAAACTGATGGTGAAATTTTTCTTTTTCTGGCCACCCTGCCTTGGTGGGAATCGGCCAGTGTGTTAATAAAAAAAAATCCTTACTTATTTACTATGTGCATAGTTCTGTAACTCAGGTGTAGGAAATAAATGCAGTTTAACTAAAAGATTAGATAGGTTATGTCATCTTCCATCATTGTTGTATTGAAATGTAATGCAGAACAAGGTAAGTGTTTAACTGAGAAAATATTATCAGTATTATTTATTATTATTATTATTATTATTATTAGTAGTAGTAGTAGTAGTAGTAGTAGTAGTAGTAGTAGTTATTATTGCTAATATTATTGTAGCATCTGTAGAGTTTTGAAAATATAATTTTTACTGTAAAAGTTGTAAATTAACTCAATAAATGTGTTGGAGGGTTGACCATCCTCGCATTCTGTTGTTTTATTATTGTGGGTTCCAATATGTTTTTACTAGAATTTTTATTAATCTGTGATATAGTGTATAAAGTTCATTTTTTGTATCTGATTATTTTTTTCTAATATTAGTATTCATTGTAATAAGTATTGTGAGTAGAAATAAGATTTATACATGCGAGTTGACTGCCTTTTGTAGAAATTTGTAGAGAGTTTGTGTATTGGGTTTTGAGTTCTGTTCAAAAAAACGGAGGGAACACGAGGGTGGGAGACTGTCAACAAACTTCACTCTCACCCACTTGTCTGCTTAATCAGCGTTTTTTTGCGACTACTCATGTACATTATTCTGCTGCTAACAAGGTCTAGCAGCCACCAGGCACCCCCACCCTCCAAAAGAAATACCTCCAAATTAGTAGAAGTTTATGGGTTGGCCAATCCAGGTACCCCCGAAGAGAGGCAAAGGAGATAGCAGGATCAACCAGAGATACTGAGGAGAGGATATAGTGCTAGACACCTTGAAAACCCTGGCTCTGGAGGATCATACTAGGCTTGTAATCTGGCATTTGGAAGGTCTCAGTAGCAGCCCAAAGAAGGAATGTATGAAGGCATTAACAAGGGAGGAAAACCCCATAGGTAAAAATGGATTTCTTGGGAATAGGGGGGAAAGTAGTTGAAATACAGTAAACGGTTTGCTATATTAGTTATTTCTGCTAGATTTTTTTTCTTTGGTCCCAAAATTTCAGATATTTTAAAATGTTTTATTATATTGAAGGGGTTTTATCTGGTTTTTTTTACTTCCCTTTTTGGAGCCAGTATAGAGGGTTATTTGTCAGAGGTCAAATTGCATAAAATAAATTTTTTTGGGGGGGGGAGGGGGTAAACCCCCTGATGCCTCTGTTTCTTTTTTCAGCCAAGCTACCCCCTAAGAGCCAGTACTTATAAGGACCATTACTTGTTATTTTCCGATCCTTTCCACATCCCGGGGTCTGGCCCCTGGGGTCATCCCTGTAAGCTCGGGGTAGTTAGCGTGGGGTGTTCCCCAATACCATGGCTTGTTGTAGTTTTTTAAAGGAAATTAGGTTAAAGTTTTGAAGAAGGAGTTCTACTTCTTCAGGAGGAAAATGGGGAAGTGAACTTCGCTAGATGAGTTTGGGAGCGAGGTGTGAAAAGGGGATTTAGCTGGTAAGGAAGGAGGGGTTCACCAGGTGAAGTGGGCACCGCTTTAAGGGCATTGGTTCAATTTCGGGAAAGAAGAAGATGGGGGAGAGTTAATAGAGAAGATGTGAAGGTAGGAAAAGATTCTCGTTCCCCAAGACGAGTTTACTTCAGTGGTTATGAGGTTGAAATACCACGTTTCCCCCTGTATTAAAGGCAAAAATATTTTAAATGGGGCGATTCTCGGGTAGGTTTTTGGAAGTGCATTTTGTAACAGAGACGAAAGGTCAAAGAGAGTGTGTCTTCCTGGAGTTGGGTGTTGGTGACTAGTCAGCGGGGGGATTTTTTGGCAGGTAATGGGTCAAGCCCATTATCGTTTAGTGGGGGGGTAATGAAGGGGAAGGGCCCCGGGAGAGAGGGCTGCGGGATAAAAAAGGTCAGCCAAAAGAGTTAAGTCTAAGGGGGGGGATCCCTTCAATTAGCATCTTGCCTAAAAAGGGAGTGGGCAATGAATGGATTCTAGGGCAATTGGTATAAATTGTGGTTAGACAGGTATAAAAGGAAAACTTCAATCCATTCTTGATAACTGGGCCCTTTTGGGGAAAAAGTGATTTGTAGCAAGGGAGGGGGGTTCATTCTCTGGGGATGGAGGGTTGCTTTACCCAAATTCAATTGAGGGGGTAATTTAAATGCTTGTTAGGGTTAAAATGATAGTTATAGAGGTAGGGTTTTTTGGGGGGAAAAAAATCGGGCTGGCATTGGGGTTTAAAAAACAGCATTTTATTACCGGGTATCAGGGATAGTTTTTAAAGACAATTTTTCAAAAAAAAGTTACTGTAATGGCAAAAATTGTAACAAAAAAGGGGGGTTAGTAGAGTCCCAACGAGTGCTAGCTCCCTAAAGTTTATTACAATAGTGGGAAAAGTAAAAGAATAAGATACATGAGCTAAGTTTTGAAAGTTGGGTAAAAGATATTATTGGATAAAAGCCCGGGTTCAACTGAAATCCCTTCTAAATGAACAACGATTTTTAAAAACTTTCCACACTGACAGGGTCAACAGGAAGGGTGGGGGGGGGGTGGCGTGTGCAGAGAAAAAATTTAAAAAGTTTGTCTTAGACATGATAAAGATTAGAGACACGAACACAGAATTGTTTTTTCTACAGTTTCTGAGGGACATGCAAATTAATTTTGGGGGGTGATTTATAGGGGCCCCCCAAAAAAATTTATAGGGAGGGCAGAAGCATTATGGGACGAATTCATAAAGGGTTAAAAAATGAAAATTTGTTATAATGGGGGATTTTAAAATTTAGACAAATTGATTGGAACAATATGGGAAATCTTGATCTGGACTTTCTTGATACGGTTCAGGATTGCTTTTTAGAACGGTTGTGACAGAAACCCAAATAGAGGAAAAAAAATCTGCTTGACTTGATTCTTGCCCAAAAAAGACATAATTAATATCTTGAGGTTAAGGTGAGCTTGGGGAAAGTGTCAAAAATCACTTAGTTTTAATATATCATGGAATTACCCCTTTAAATGCAAACAAAACTCTGTCCCAGATTTTCGCTTTCCCGACTTCAGGGAATGAAAAATTTCCCGGGGGGGAAAATTGGGGGTGTCCTGCTAGGGTCAGGTAGGTGTCTTGGGTTTCCAATATGGTTTTTTAGGTGTTCTAGCTGCCCAGAAACTTTTTTTCCCATAGGGAAATTTGATCACAAAAATGATCCCAAATGGTTTAACAAAAAGATTAAAAATCTCTTGGTCAAAAAAGAGGGCATATATAGGCGTATCAAAAAGAAAGGGGATGGGCATTTAAAAAAACAATTATTCAATTAAAGAGAGAAATAAAGAAAGGGAAAAGAAAAGCAAAAAGGGGGTTATGAGGCTGGTCACAAGGCATTCAAAAATTAACCCTAAAGGGTTCTTTAGGTATACAGAAGAAAAATTAGGGGCAAGTTTGGGCCCACTTAAGGTAAAATTGGAGATCACTGACAGTGAAAAAAGGTATGTTTAAAACTAAAAACCTCTTTCTCTCAGTTTTCACCCAGGAAAAAGCTAGCAATATTCTGAAATAAAAGATTATGTAAACAGGGAGAAAAAAATTTCGTTTTTTTGAGGTTTCTTCAACAATGTTTAAGGAAGGGAAAAACTAGCAATGAGTTTCTTGGGAGGGATTGCAGGTATTGATTTAAAAAGAACACATCTTTCCATGGAGGGGTGAAATGCTCTTGTTGCTACGTGATAAGTTCTGCAGGGGTTTTTAAAAATTAATGCAATTGCACCTTTTACAATCCATTTAAACTGGTGTATTTATTTAGCATTTCTAAAGGTTCATTGTACAGGTCGGGACCGAGTACGTTTTTTCAACAATTCTATATATCTAAAATATTAGCTCCCTTCCTATATTAAAAAACCTTTTTTAGATTTGGGACAACCAAGAATTTAATTTTGAGAGCTTATTTTGCATTAACCCAAGGGTCGGAAAAGAAATTTCTCTAAAATTTCAACATGGGAGCAGCATAATCAATTAAGGCCTAAATAGGCTATGTAAACATTCTCACGATTCTCACTTTGAAAACCTAGTTGGGATTGTAGCCCAGCACCTTTGAGAGCTTTTTGCCCATCTTTGCTTTTTTATTTAGTTTTGGGGGATAGTGGTTTGTTAAAAGGGTACATCTACCCAAGATATCGTAATTTTAACGTAGCAATGATTTTCCCCGAAATGATGGGTGGGGGATGTGTTTGCTTGTTTAAAATCTTTGTTTTAAGGGAAAATTTATGGGCCAGCTATTACAAATTGCTTGAACTTCATTAAAAAAGGTAATCATCTTTTAGCCCCGTTGTATGGATCTGAGCTCAGCATGTTTAGCAATGTTTTGGTGGGCAGGTAGAGCATTAGGAGAAAAAAATTTAAACGAAAATTAAATAGCATGGGACTGAGAACCCCCCCTGCGGTTTTTTTCCTAAAGACATTTTTTAGACTCACTTGAAGCCTTGGTAGAAGCAGAGGATACCTTTTTTGACAGGTATCCTATTACCGCAGAGAAGCTTTCCCCTATCTTTTGGTTTTTTCATGTGTTAAAGGTTTTGTTTGCGAATCAAATGCAGATTTTTGTTCAAAAAAAGTTTTTAAAATAGAGAGGGTGTGCGGGGAAAAAGGTGGAAATAATTTGCACTTTTTTTCCCTTTTCCGAACCCTAGAGGAAGGGGGGAAAAAAAGTTGGTGTCTGTTCGTAGTACAGTCTGTTAAGTACCTTCTTTAAAAAGTTTTTACAATGACAACATTTTTAAGTAGATCTGTCAAATTATCATGCTTGGGATGGGCACACTGGATATTGGTCGGAAGTAGGAAGAACCCCTAAAAGTAACTGGTTTTACAGGCCAACAAAGGGTTATCAGGCACGGGCCTTAGAGTTTGATAATTCTAGGTTATACCATCCTCTCCACGAGCATTTCGACCTTTAGTTAAGCGTTATCTAGTTCATACTCGGTGAAGAGGTAATCACTCTCATCAAATTTTGGTCAAAAAAATTTTTAATCAGTTTCAAATTTTTTCAGAAGCACTCTCTAAATTTTTTTTTTAAATGAGATGGAAGGTTTTCTGCCGGATATTTTGGCCATTTTTTTATGGGGAAAAGGGGGAGAGCAGCTTGCCAGTTTTTTCCGGGTTTTTTTTTTAAAACCTTTCCAAGCCAAACTTAAAGGGGGGGGCCCTTTTTAAATTTCCATAAAAAACTTTCCCATTCTGTTCCCTTTAAGTTCTTCTTTCTATTCCTTGATTTGTTATGCAGCTTGGAATTTGGGAGAGGTCGGGGTTCTACATTACGGTAGGCTTTCCCAATCCCCCCGCTGTTGATGTTTTTTAGATTGGTAGCGTGGATCGTTATGTATTTCATCGGGTTTTTTTGTTTATTTATAGTGGAGGGTCTTTTTTCCTTTTCCTGCCCACTTATCTGTGAAAACATTCAATAGGTTAACTAAATCTCTTTAAATTTTTTTTGGGGGTGTCCCAAATGGGCCGTGACCCAATGGTTAAAAAAATTGTCTCTGTTTTTGGTTTGAGAAAATTTGCGGGGAGAGGACAAGTTTGACGTTTTTAGTCTTGGGAAGTGACAGAAAAAAATCATAACTATGACAGAGTCTTTTATCGTAAAAGATGAAAAACCAAGACACAGATTTATGCCACCATAATTGAGTAGGCTCGTAGTGCCACAATTCAACATTATCATGCTCATTTAGCAATTTTACTATTTAGTTTTTATTGGTGTTTGTTATAGACCCACCAATATTCTTTATCTGGCAGAAAGTCTCCAAAAATGAGGTTTGGTTCATATTGAGGATTGGTAAAGCTCAGGCGAAGGCGGCCTGGGGTGAGAAAAAAAAAATTTTTGAGAAAAATAGCCTGCGTTCGCACCGTACTGCTGTTACTCGACTCTGAAAGGGAAAAGGGAGTAAATGTGGCAAGTTTGTTTCTGACATACATCAACAACAGTTGGTTGACCTTAAGTTAAAAGGGATACCAGGCAAGTTTTGGTGAGGTCTCTCTTTCAGTCTACTTCCTCAAAAGTGACATCAAATTCTTGGTTGCACAAATTTTATGTAATCGGGCAACGCTTCCGATGGAAGAAATGTTCCATAAAAAAGTTTTGTAATGTGTCATTGTAGCGGTTTATTACAATCCTTTGCTCAAAAGTGGTAAAACATTATGTTTGCTACGGTGCAGACACTTAAGAGCAAATAGATTTTTTGTAGTCTTTTCTTCACAACCTTTTTCAAAAGCATTTTTTCAGACTTGGCACCCTTTCCAAGGCAAGTCTTGAACCCATGAGTAGGGGCTTCTTTCTTACAGATGCTTTTTTAAACAGAATGCCCATTTTTACATGTCAACGTACTCAAAAGCATTATCCACTACATTATTTATTAAACGTCAGCTTGTTCAGCTGCTAAATTTTTTTTCCGCAAGTTTTTATAACTTTGGGAAGGTCAGGCGAATCCATGCCTCTCTTAGGGCATTTTGAGGTAGTTCTTTCGTAACCCCATCACTAACAGGTACCATGGTTAATTAGGTTTTCTCTGAGGGTGCTGGGGGCAAGATGCTCATCATTCATTGTAGGTGGGCCCTGTGCAATGATCTTTCCCCAGCCCAGGGGGGGTTATAAGTTGGTGTTGTTGATGTTGTATTGTGTGATTGGGAAAAAAAAAACGACATGTCATCCCCTATTCGGTGTAGGCATAGGTACGGTAGTGGGAATCGTTTCCACATGTGCTAGCAGGGAGGCTACTCCTCCAAACTAGTGTGTGTGTGGCATTGTTTTCACCAGAAACCCTTTTTCAGGGGGGCTGGTCTCTTTCACCTTTGCAGAGGTTTGTCCAGTCTGGGTGTGGTAGACTGGTGGCCTCATCCTGTTACCATTAAAGGATGTTATAGGTTTTTCGTTGAAGGTTGTTTGGGTTTGACTGCAGTCCCTTTTGGGAAATTAACCCCCCAATTTTTTTTTCAGTTAATACATTTAAATTTTTGGGGGGTCAAGGCCTCTTTCATTCCAGTGGGAAAGTTTCCCCGCACACTTAAACCCCGCCAAGAATGTATTTTTTCACAGTCAAAATGCAACATGGCCCCTAGGCGGCATTTTTTTAACACCTCGTTTTTGGGGTAGGTACCCTTCGGAAATTTTTTGGAAACTAACCATGCACCCAGATATTCCGGGGGGGGGGGCAAAAGGGCCCACCCAACGGCAATAAAAAAGGGGTTTTCCTTTAGCTTTAGGCTTTATGATAAGCTCAAATTTGAGTCAATGGGAAGGGTCCAAGCAAAGGTGTAACCAAAAATTTTGATAAATGAAAAACCCCTTTTTTAAAAATGGGGAGTGTCTGATTGGGGGTCGGGGCAGCTTAATTTTCCCCATAAAGGGGGTACACGTAGAAACACTGATCATTTCCCTTTTTTCTTTCCACCCAAACACAAAGGGTTTTTGGATTTTTTTCTAAAAAATACCCTTTACTTAGGTGTTTCCTTTTCAACTTCCATTTAAACCCTGCACACACCAGCATCAGGGTGGGTTTTCAAAAAACACTTAGCCACATCAGGGGGTTTTTCAAGCACACTTTCCAGCATCAGGGTGGTTTTTCAAGCACACTTTTGCCCGCACAGGGTGTTGTCCCAAACACACTTAGCCAGCATCAGGGGGGTTGTCCCAAACACATTAGGCCCGGGAAACAGGGTGTTTTTCAAGCACACTTACCAGCAACAAGGGGGTTGTCAAGCACACTTTTTGCCAGCAATCAGGGGGTTTTTTTAAACACACTTTTGGGCCCGCTCAGGGTGTTGTCCCAAACACACTTAAACCAGCATCAGGGGTTTCCCAACACCTTGGGGCCCGCATCAGGGTGGTTTTTTAAGCACACTTAGCCAGCAAACAGGGGGTTGTCAAGCACACTTTGCCACAAACGGGTGTTTTTTCAAGCACACTTAAGGGCCCGCATCAGGTTTTTGTCAACACACTTAGCCACATTTTGGGTGTTGTTTAACACACTTTTAAACCACATCAGGGGGTTGTCAAGCACACCTTTGGGCCCGCAAACAGGGGGTTGTCAAGCACACCCTTTGCCCCGCAACAGGGTGGGTTTTCAAGCACACTTAGCCCCGCATCAGGGTGTTGGGGGAAACACACTTGCCACATCCCGGGTGTTGTCAAAAGCACACTTAGGGCCAGCAAACAGGGGGGTTGTCAAGACACTTACCCACATCAGGGTGTTGTCAAGCACAAATTAGGGCCCCATCAGGGGTTTTCCCTGCACCTTAGCCACAACAGGTGTTTTCCCAAACACACTTTGCCAGCATCAGGGGGTTGTCCAAAGCATCACTAAACCAGCATTTAGGGTGTTTGGTTTAAAACACACTTTTGGGCCCTCAAACAGGTTTGTCAAGCACACTTAGCCAGCATCCCGGGTTTTTTGTCAAGCACACTTAGACCAGCATCAGGGGGTTTTTCAAGCACACTTAGGCCCGCATCAGGGTGTTGTCAAGCCCCAAAATTAAACCAGGGAACAGGGTGTTTTTCAAGCACACTTTTTCCACATCAGGGTTTTTGTCAAGCAACTTTGCCCGCATCAGGGTGTTGTCCCTGCACACTTACCAGCATCCCGGGGGGTTTTTTCAAGCACCTTTGCCAGCATCAGGGGTTTTTTCAAAACACCTTTTAAAACCCCATCAGGTGTTTTCATGCACACTTAGCCAGCATCAGGGTGTTTTTCAACACACTTAGGGGGCCCCATCAGGGTTTTGTCAACACACCATAACCAGCATCAAAAGGGGGTTTCAAACACAAATTAAACCACATCAGGGTGGGTTTTCATCACAATTTGCCAGCCTCAAAGGGTGTTGTCAAGCACCTTTGCCAGCATCAGGGGGGTTTTCAAGCACACTTAGCCACATCAGGGGTTGTCAAGCACCTTACCAGCCTCAGGGTTTGTCAAGACACTTTGCCAGCATCGGGTGGGTTTTCAACCCCAAAATTACCAGCCCCAGGGTGTTGTCAAGCACACTTTGGGCCCGCAAACAGGGGGTTTTCAAGCACACTTAGGGCCCCATCGGGTTTTTTTCAAACACACTTAGCCACATCAGGGTGTTGTTCAAGCACACTTAGCCACAACAGGGGGTTTTTCCAAAACCACTTAGGGCCCGCATCAGGGGGTTGCAAGCACAATTTTTCCCCGCCCTCAGGGGGTTGTCAACACACTTTTGGGCCCGCAACAGGGGTTTTTCCAAAACACACTTAGCCAGCATCAGGGTTTTCAAACACACTTTAGCCCCGCATCAGGTGTTTCAAGCCCCACTTTCCACAACCCGGGTGTTTTTCCCAAAACCCCACAAACCAGCAACAGGGGTTGTTCCCGCACACTTTTTCCACCCTCCGGGGGGTTGTCAAAAAACACTTAGGGCCCGCAACAGGGGTTTGTCAACCCACTTACAGGGATCAGGGTTTTTGGGCAAAAACACACTTTGGCCCCGCCAATCAGGGTTTGTCAAGCAACTTTGGCCCGCAAACAGGGGGTTGTTTAAGCACACTTAGGGAGGGATCAGGGTGTTTTCAAGCACCCTTAAAACCGGCCCTCAGGGGGTTGTCAAGCACAATTTCCACAAACAGGGTTTTGTCAAGCACACTTTCAGGGATCAGGGGGTTTTTCAAGCACACTTAAACCCCGCAATTTAGGGGGTTGTCAAGCACACTTAAACAGGCACAGGGGGTTGTCAAGCACACTTAAACCAGCATCAGGGGGGTTGTCCCAAGCACACTTACCGCAAACAGGGGGGTTTTCAAACACACTTAGGGCCCCACAGGGGGTTGTCAAGGGACACTTAGCCGCATCAGGGTGTTGTCAAGCACACTTTGCCACATAGGGGGTTGTCAAGCCACTTAACCGGGATCCCGGGTGTTTTCAAGCCACTTAAACCAGCAAACAGGGGGGTTTTTCAAACACACTTAAACAGGCCTCAGGGTTTTTTCCAAACACACTTTGGGGCCCGGGATCAGGGGGGTTTTTTCAAACCCCACTTACCAGCATCAGGGTGTTTTTCCCAAACACACTTAGCAAACATCAGGGTGGGGTTTTCAAAACACACTTAGGCCAGGGATCAGGGGGTTTGTCAACACACTTAGCGGCAACAGGGGGGTTTTTCAAAGGGACACTTTGCCAGCATCAGGGTGTTTTTCAAAAACAAAACTAGGGCCAAACAACAGGGTGTTGTCCCAAACACACTTTTGCCAGCAACAGGGGGTTTTCAAAACACACTTAGCCAGCATCCCGGGGGTTGAAAGCACACTTTGCCAGCATCAGGGTGTTGTCAAGGCACACTTAGCCAGCATCAGGGGGTTGTCAAAACACACTTAGGGCCCGCAACAGGGTTTTTGTCATGGGACACTTAGCCAGCACAGGGTTGTTCAAGCAAACTTCCACATCAGGGTGTTGTCAAAACACACTTAGCAAAGGGATCAGGGGGTTTTTCCAAACACACTTTTTGAGCCGGCACAGGGGGTTTTTCAAGCACACTTTGCCAGCACAGGGTGTTTCAACACACTAAGGGGGCAAACAGGGTTTTGGGCAAGCACACTTAGCCCGGCATCAGGTGTTGTCAAGCACACTTAGCCCCATCAGGGTGTTGTTCCCAACACACTTAGCCAGCTCAGGGGGGGTTTTCCCTGCAAAACTTACCACATCAAGGATGTTTTTCAAGGGAAAACTTTTGCCAGGGATCAGGGGGTTTTTCAAGCACACTTAGCAGGCATCAGGTTTTTGTCAACCCCACTTTTGCCGGCATCAGGGTGTTTTCAAACACACTTACCACATCAGGGTGTTGTCAAGCACACTTAGCAGGGATCCAGGGGGTTGTCAAAGCACACTTTGGGCCCGCACAGGGGTTTTGTCAAGCACCTTTCAGGGATCCGGGTGTTGTCAAAGCACACTTAAACCAGCATCAGGGTGTTTCAAGCACACAAGCCAGCAAAACAGGGGGGTTTTTTCAAAAAACCCCTTAGGGGCCCGCATCAGCGTGTTTTTCAAGCACACTTACCCCCATCAGGGTTTTTGTCCCCCCACACTTAACCAGCATCAGGGTGTTGTCAAGCAAAACTTTGCCAGCATCAGGGGGTTTTTTTTAAGCCACTTAAACCACATCAGGGTGGGTTTTCAAGCCACTTAGGGCCCCAAACAGGGTTTGTCAACACACATTCAGGCACAGGGGTTTTTCCCAAACACACTTAGCCGCACAGGGTTTTGTCCCAACACACTTTTGCCCCCCATCAGGGTGTTTTTTCAAGGCCCCACTTGGGGCCCGCACAGGTGTTTGTCAAGCACACTTACCCGGGTCCCGGGTGTTTTTCAAAGGGACACTTTTGCCCGGGTCAGGGGGTTGTCAAGGGACACAAGCCAGCTCAGGGGGTTTTTCAAGCACACTTAGAGGCATCAAAGGGTTTTTGCAACCCCACTTTAAACCCCGGGAAACGGGGGTTTTCCCAAACCCCACTTAAACAGGCATCAGGGTGTTTTCAAGCACACTTGCCCCATCAAGGGGGTAGTCAAGCACACTTTTTAGCAGCATCAGGGTGTTTTAAACACACTTGCCGGCATCAGGGTGTTTTATCAAGCACACTTTCAGGCATCAGGGGGGGTTTTTCAAGCAAAACTTAAACCGACAACAGGGGTTGTCCAAGGGCCCCCTTAGGGCCCCCCACAGGGTTTTTGTCCCAAACAACTTAGCCGCATCAGGGGGTTTCAAGCAACAAACCCCCATCAGGGTGTTGTCCCAAACACACTTTGCCAGCATCAGGGGGGTTTTCCCCAAACACACTTTGCCAGCATCAGGGTGTTGTCAAGCACACTTGCCCGGCAAAAAAGGGGGTTTGGGCAAGCAAACTTTTGGCAGGCATCAAAGGGGGTTGTCAAAACACCTTTGGGCCCGGGATCCCCGGGTGTTTCAAAACACACTTTGGGCCCGGGATCAGGGTTTTCAAGCACACTTTAGGGAGGGAATCAGGGGGGTTGGGCAAAAACACACTTAGCCGGATCAGGGTTTGTCAAGCACACTTTTGGCAGGCAAACCCCGGGGGGTTGCAACACACTTCCGGGAACAGGGTGTTGTTTTTAAACACACTTAGCAGGCAAACAGGGTGTTTGGTTTAAGCCCACTTAAACCCGGGATCAGGGTTTTTTGCAAGCACCTTAGCAGGCATCAGGGGGTTTTTTCAAGCACAAAATTACCGGCACAGGGTTTTTGTCCCAAACACACTTTCAGGCATCAGGTTTTTGTCCCAAACACACTTTGGGCCCGGGAACAGGGTGGTTTTTCCAAAACACCTAAACAGGGATCAGGGGGGTTGTCAACACACTTAGCCGGCATCAGGGTTGTCAAGCACACTTTGCAGGGATAGGGGGTTTTTCCCAAACACACTTAAAAAGGCCCCGGCTCAGGGTGTTGTCAACACACTTAGCCGGCCAAACAGGGTGGTTTTTTCAAGCACCTTAGCCCGGCCAAACAGGGGGTTGTAAACCACTTTTGCCGGCATCAGGGTGTTGCAACACACTTAAAGGGAGGCAACAGGGGGTTGCCAAGCACACTTTGCCGGCATCAGGGTGTTGTCAAGCACACTTTGCACCCTCAGGGGGTTTTCAAGGCACACTTAAACCGACATCAGGGGGTTGTAAAACCCCACTTTGCAGGCAAACCCCGGGTTTTTGCAAAGCACACTTGGCCGGCATCAGTTTTTTCCCAAACACACTTAGCAGGCACAAAGGGGGGTTTTTTAATCACACTTAGAGGCATCAGGGTGTTTTTCAAGCAAAAAATTAGCCGGGTCAGGGGGTTTTTCAAAACACACTTAAACAGGGAACAGGGTGTTGTCATGCACACTTACCCCAACAGGGTGTTGTCCAAGCACCCCTTTGGCCGGCCCCAAAGGGGGTTGTCAAGCCAACTTACAGGGAGCAAGGGTTTTTGCATGCACACTTTGGGAGGCATCAGGGGGTTGGGCAAGCACACTTAGCAGGCACAGGGTGTTGTTTAAGCACACTTTCCGGGTCGGGGGGTTGTCAACACACTTTGGGAGGCATCAGGGGGAATTTTCATGCACACTTAAACCCGGGATCAGGGTGTTGCCATCACACTTTGCCGGCATCAGGGGTTTTTTCAAGCACACTTAAACCCGGCAAAAAGGGTGTTGTCAAACACACCCTTTGCAGGCATCAGGGGGGTTTTTCATGCACACTTAAACCCCACTTTAGGGTGTTTTTCAAAACAACTTTGCAGGGAACAGGGGGTTTTCATTTCACCTTTGGGCCCACATCAGGGGGTTGTCAAGCACACTTAGCCGGGACAGGGGTTTTTGTCAAGACACTTAAAACCCCCACCCCCGGTGTTGTCAGCACCCCTTAGCCGACATCAGGGTGTTGTCAAGCACACTTAGGGAGGGATCAAAGGGGGTTGTCTGCACACTTTCCGACATCAGGGTTTGTCATGCACACTTAGCCCCCATCAGGGGTGTTTTTCAAGCACACTTTGCCGACAACAGGGTGTTGTCATGCACACTTAGCCGGCATTAGGGGGTTTTTTCAACAAAAATTACAGGCATCAAGGTGTTGTCCCTGCACACATAGCCGACATCAGGGTGTTGTCATCCCCACTTAGCCGGGATCAGGGGGTTTCAAGCACACTTAGCAGGCCCTCAAAGGGGGGGTTGTCATGCACCCCTTACCGACCAAACAGGGTGTTGTCATTTCCACACTTTTCCGGGGGCAGGGTGTTGTCAAGCACACTTAACAGGCATCAGGGTGTTGTCATGCACACTTAACCGACATCAGGGTGTTTTTCATGCCACTTACCGGGATCAGGGTGTTGCAAACACACTTGCCGACAACAGGGGGGGTTTTTTTATGCACACTTAGCCGGCATCAGGGTGTTGTTCCCAACAAAACTTAGGGAGGCATCAGGGTGTTGTCAAGGGACACTTTGGGCCCCCACAGGGGGTTTTTTCCCGCACCTTAGGGCCGGCATCAGGTGTTTGTCAAGCACACTTAAACAGGCCCAGGGGTTGTCAAGCACACTTAAGGACCGACATTTATTTGGTTTTCATGCACCCCTTAAAAACCGCAGGGTGTTTTTGTCAATTCACACTTAACCCCCCCATCAGGTGTTGTCAAGGGACACTTTAGCCCCCACAACAGGGTGTTGTCCAAACACACTTTTCCGGCCCTCATGGTTTTTTGTCAAGCACACTTTCAGGGATCAGGTGTTGTCCCCTGCACACTTTTAAACCGACAAACAGGGGGGTTGTCAGCACACTTTGCCGGAAACAGGGTGTTGTCCCCAAATCACCCCTTTTGGCCCAAAATCAGGGTGTTGTCATTCAACCCCTTTGCCGGCATCCCGGGGTTTTTGGGCAAGACACTTAGCGGGATCCCGGGTGTTTCCAAGCACACAAGGCCGACATCCCCCGGGGTTGTCATGGCCCCCCCCTTTTGCCCCGGCCCCAGGGTGTTGTTTAAAACAC
This sequence comes from Cherax quadricarinatus, assembly GCF_026875155.1. Classification (NCBI taxonomy): domain Eukaryota; kingdom Metazoa; phylum Arthropoda; class Malacostraca; order Decapoda; family Parastacidae; genus Cherax; species Cherax quadricarinatus. The sequence continues at coordinate 34,975,486 of NC_069455.1, read as the reverse complement.
ACTTTTCCCGGCCCCTGGGGTTGGGGCATCACACTTGCCGACAACAGGTTTGTCATGCACACAAAAGCCGGGATCAGGGTGTTTGTCAAGCACACTTAAACAGGCATCAGGGTGTTTTCATGCAAAACTTTGCCGACATCAGGTTTTTGGTTCCCGGGAAAACTTGGGGGGCATCAGGGGGGGTTGCAAGCACACTTTTGCAGGCACCCGGGGGTTGGGCTGCACCTTAAAACCGACAACAGGGTTTGGGGCATGCACACCTTTTGCAGGCACAGGGGGGTTGTTTAGCACACTTAGGCCGACACAGGGTGTTGTCCCTGCACCCTTTTGCCGGGAACAGGGGGGTGTCAAACACACTTTGCAGGCATCAGGTGTTGGGCATGCACCTCCAGGAAACATTTTTGTCCCTGCACACTTACAAAAATCAGGGGGGTTTTGGGCATGCACACTTAGCAGGCAGCAGTGTTGTCATGCACCCCTTACAGGGATCAGGGTGTTTGGGCATGCCCCACTTAGCAGGCATCAGGGTGTTGTCATGCACACTTAGGGGCCGGGGATCAGGGTGTTGCATGCAAAACTTGCAGGGAGCAGATGTTTCGGCACACTTAGGGAGGTCAGGTTTTTTTTCATACAAAGCTTTAGCAGGCATCAGGGGGTTTTTCATGCACACTTAGTAGGCATCAAGGGGGGTTGTCATGCAACTTAGGGCCGGCCCGAAGGGGGGTTGTTTAAGCACACTTAGCAGGCATTTAGGGTGTTGTCCCTTCACACTTAGCCGGCAAAGGGTGTTTTTCAAAGCCACTTACAGGCAGAAGGGGTTTGGGCATTTTCACCTTAAACAGGGCAGCCGGGTGTTGTCATGCACACTTAAACCGGGCAGCAGGGTGTTGTCATGGGACACTTAAACAAAGGGCCCAAAGGGGGTTTTTTATGCACACTTAAACAGGGATCAAAGGGGGTTGTCAAGCAAAACTTAGCAAAGGAGCAGGTTTTTGTCAATTTCACCTTAAACAGGCAACAGGGGGTTTTTCATGCCCACTTAAAGGGAGGGAGCAAGTTTTGCATACACACTTAAGGGAGGCAACAGGGTGTTGTCAAGCACACTTAGCCGGGAGCCGGGGTTTTGTCAAGTACACCCTTTTTAGAAAAAAAGGGGGTTTTTTCAAGGGACACTTAGCCCGGCAACAGGGGTTTTGTCATGCACACTTTGGGAGGCATCAGAAATGTTGTCAAACCCCACTTAGGGAGGCAGCCCGGGGTTGCCATTCCCCCACTTACAAAACATCCGGGTTTGTCCAAAACACACATAGCAGGGCCCAAACAGGGGTTTTTGTCAAGGGACACTTAGCAGGCAGCAGGGGTTGCATGAACACAATTTTTTAGCAGGCATCAGGGTGTTTTTCATGCACACTTTTTCAAAGGGATCATGGGTTTTGCCAAGGGCCCCTTAAAAACAGGGATCAGGGGTTGGGCATGCACTCTTAGGAGGCACAGGGGGGTTGTCAGCACACTTAGGGAAGGGAAAAGGGGGTTTTTCATGCACACTTTTGCAAAGGGTCAGGTGTTGTCATGCCACTTAGCAAAGGGATCGGTTTTTTGTCATGCACACTTAGCAGGCATCAGGGGGTTGTCAGCACAAATTAAACCCGAAACAGGGGGTTTTCATGCCCCACTTTCAGGCATCAGAAGTTTTTAAGCACACTTTGCAGGGATTTAGAGCTTGCATGCACACTTGCAGGGATCAGGGGGTTTTTTCAAGCACACTTTGCCAAAGGGAATTTTGGGTTGTCAACACACTTGCAGGGAAAAAGAGCGTTGTCATGCACACTTAGCAGGGAATGGGGGTTTTTTCCCTGCACACTTTTGCAGGATACAGGGTTTGTCAAAGCACACAAGGCAGCAGGAGGGGGTTTTCATCACACCTTTTTCCGGCAGCAGGGGGTTGCCCCTGCACACTTACAGGCAGCAGGGGTTTTTCATGCACACTTAGCAGGCCCGCAGGGGGTTGTCATGGGACCCCCATTAAACAGGCAGCAGGGTGGGTTTCCCTGCCCCACTTCAGCAGGGAAACAGGGGGTTGCCATGCACACTTAAAAAAGGGGAGCAGGTTGGGTTGGGCATCAAAACGTTTCAGGCAGCAGGGTGTTTTTCATGCACACTTTGCAGGCAGCAGGGGGTTTCCCTTCACACTTAACAGGCAGCAGGGGGTTGCCAACACCCTTAGGGAGGGAAACAGGGTGTTGCCAAGCACAAATTACAGGGAGCAGGGTTTTGTTCCCGCAAAACTTTTAGGAGGAGGGTGTTGTCATGCACACTTGGGAGGCACATTTTTTGTTTGCACCTTTGCAAGCACAGGGTGTTTCATGCCCACTTAGCAGGCAGCAGGGGTGTTGTCATGCACACATACCCACGGATTTGGGGGTGGGGTGACTCCGGGCCCCCAAGATGGGTAGGGGTGACTTCCACCCCAGGAAAGATTAAAGGGGTGACTACCCCCCACAGGTGATTTAAAGGGGGGGGCACCACCCACAGGGTGATTTTGGGGTGTCTAACCACCCCAGGGTGAGTAAAGGGGTGAAATTTCCGCCCACAGGGGTGGGGATGGGGTTTACTACCACCCACCCCCTTTAGATTTTTGGGGGACTAACCCCCCCCACAAAGGGGAGTAAGGGGGGGGCTAAACCCCCCAAAGGATTTGGGGATGGGGACAACCACCCACAGAATGAGTATGGTTACTACCACCCACAGGGGTGGTATGGAGTGACTACCACCCACGATGGGGAAAGGGGGGACTACCACCCACGGATGGGTAAAGGGGTGACACCACCCACAGGTGAGTAAGGGGTGACAACCCCCCCACCAAAGAGTAAGGGGGCCTACCCCCCCACAGGGTGAATATGGGGTTTACAAAACCCCCCACAAAGGGTAAAATGGGGGACTACCACCCACTGGAAGGGAAAGGGGGGACTAAACCCCCCACAGGAAGGGTAAGGGTTGACTACCACCCACAAAAGGGGATAGGGGTTTCTCCCCCCCCCAGGATTAGTAAGGGGTGACTACCACCCAAAAGGATGAAATGGGGTTTACACCACCTCACAGGAAAAGTAAGGGGTGAAATACCACCCACAGGGTGGGTTGGGGTGACTACCACCCAAAAGGATGGGGTATGGGGGGAAAATACCACCCCCCAGGGGGGGTAAGGGGGGACCCACCACCACAGGAAGGGGAAGGGGTTTACTACCACCCGAGGATTTGGAATGGGGTAAAAACAACCCCCAGGAGAATGGGGTGGAAATACCACCCAAAAGGATGAGTAAAGGGGGACTACCCCCCCCACAGGAAGATAAAGGGGGACAACCCCCCCCCCAGGATGAGTTTTGGGGTGACTACCACCCACAGGGTGGGGGAGGGGGACTACCACCCCAGGAAGAGTATGGGGGGACAAACCCCCCAAAAGAGGGGGGATAGGGGACAACCCCCCCACAGGATGAGTAAAGGGGTGACTAAACCCCCACAGGAAGAGTATGGGGTGCTATTTCCCCCCCCCGGATGGTTAAGGGGGGACTACCACCCACAGGGTGGGAAAGGGGAAAATTTCCACCCACAGGGGTAGTAAGGGGGGGACTACCCCCCCCACAGGAAAGTAAAGGGGTTTTACTACCACCCCCCAGGAAGGAAAAGGGGGGCTACCACCCACAGGATGAGAAAAGGGGGGACTACCCCCCCACAGAAAGGAAAAAGGGGTTTACAAAACCCCCCACAGGAAGGGTAAAAGGGGGACCCACCCACAGGAGGGTATGGGGTTACTAAACCCCCCACAGTAAGGGGAAAGGGGGACCTACCAAACCCCCCGGATGGGTATGGGGTTTACTACCGCCCCAGGATTTGGGAAGGGGTTACAAAACCAAACCCCAAAATGAGTAAGGGGTGACTACCACCCACAGGAAAGAGTAATGGGGCCCACCCAAACCCCCCAGGATGGGTATGGGGTGACTAAACCCCCCACAGGAAGTTTTGGGTGACTACCACCCACCCGGATTAGGGATGGGTGACTCCAAAACCCCCAGGGGTGGGTATGGGGTGACAAACCCCCCACAGATAGTATGGGGGGAAAAACCAAACCCCCCAGGTGGGTTGGGGGTTAAAAAATGAATTTGGGGGGTAAAAAGGGGGGTTGGGGGTAAAACCACCCACAGGAAAGAGTTAGGGGGTGACTACCACCCACAAAGGGGGGTAAAAGGGTTAAAGGGGTGACTACCACCCACAGGGTGATGGGGGGATAAAACCCCCCACATGATAGTTTGGGGAATACCACCCCAGGTTTGGGGAAAGGGGTACCCACCACCCCCAGGGAGTATTTTTGGGGTAAAAACCACCCACAGGGAAAGAGTATTGGGGGACTACCACCCACAGGATGGGGAAGGGGGGGGCTACCCCCCCACAGGAAGGGGGATGGGAGACTACCCCCCCCACAAGGGGAAATTTTTGGGGGTTTACTACCACCCACAGGAAGGGTATGGGTACTACCAACCCCCAGGATTTGGAAAGGGGGACTACCACCCACAGGAAAGGTTAAAGGGGGGACCCACCACCCACAAGGGATGGGGGAAATGGTTGGGGGGACTACCCCCCCACAGAAAGGGTAATGGGGGACCCCCACCCAAGATGGGGATGGGGTACTACCACCCACAGGATGGGTAAGGGGTGGACAAAACCCCCCACAGGGTGGGTTTTGGGGTGACTACCCCCCCCAGGATTTTTATGGGGTGACCCCCACCCACAGGAAGGGTATGGGGTTTACAAACCCCCCACAGGAAGATTAAAGGGGGACAAACCCCCCACAGGGGTTTGGGGAAAGGGGGGGAAAATACCCCACCCAAAAGGAGGGTATGGGGGACTACCACCCACAAAGGGTGGGTATGGGGTGAAATACCCCCCACAGGATGGGGGATGGGGGACTACCACCCAAAAGGATGGTATTTGGGGGGACCCCACCCCAAAAGGGTTTGGGTTTTGGGGTTTACTACCAACCCCAGGAAGAGATGGGGTGACCTACCACCCACAGTATGGGTAAGGGTTGACTACCACCCCCAGGATGAGTATGGGGTGACTACCCCCCCACAGGATGGGTATGGGGTGCCCACCACCCCAGGATGAGTAAGGGGTGATTTCCACCCACAGGAAAGGGTATGGGGGGACTACCACCCACAGGGTGAGTAAAGGGGGGACTACCACCCACCGGGGGGGGGGGTATGGGGTGACTACCACCCACAAAGGAAAGATTGGGGGATTAAACCCCCCAAGGATGGTTAATGGGGGACTACCACCCACAGGTGGGGATGGGGTGACTACCTCCCACAGTGGGGGGTATGGGGGGACTACCACCCCCAAAAAAAGGAAGGGTAAGGGGTACTACCACCCACAAAAATGTGGTATGGGGTACTACCACCCACAGGGGGGGTAAGGGTTTACCCACCACCCACAGGGGGTAGGGGTGACTAAACCCCCCACAGGATTGGGGATGGGGTACTACCACCCACAAGATTTGGGGAAAAAGGGGGACTACCACCCCAGGATGAGTATGGGTACTTTCCACCCACAGGAAGAGTAGGGGGGGAATACCACCCCCAAAAAAGAGTATGGGGGACAAACCCCCCACAGGGTTGGGGATGGGGTGAACCCACCAAACCCCCAGGGGTTTAGTAAAGGGGTGACTACCACCCACAGGAAAGAGTATGGGGGGAACACCACCCCCCAGGATTATTTGGGGTTTACAAAACCCCCCACAGGGGGTAAGGGGTGACCTTTCCACCCACAGGATGAGTTTGGGGGGACAACCCCCCCACAGGATGAGTAAGGGGTACTACCACCCCCAGGAATGGGAAGGGGGGACTACCACCCACAGGGGGGAATGGGGTGGGAAAAAAGGTTAAAATAATTTGAAACCAACAGGATATATTTTTGGGTTGAAACCAACAGAAAGAAAAAATGGGGTGATTAAAAAACGGGGAGGGGGGAAATAAAGGGTTAAAGTTACTTGGGAAAAAAAGGGGGGGTTATGAACAGGGAAATTAAAATTCCAAAACCTGATTTTGAAACCCAAATTTTTACAATAAGGGGAAAAAGGAGTTTAAGGAAATTTTTTTGTTTTAAAAATACAAACTTTGTGCCACCGTTTTTCTTTTGAAAACCGTTTGGTTGTTTAAAGGGAAAAAATCGCCTTCAAAATTTACACAAGTTTTTTGGTTAAATTGTTCCCAAAAAATTAAAATCCGAACAAGGGTTTTATTTGTTTTTACCCCCTCTTTGTTTAATATTTTTTTTTTAAAAAAACTTTTCCCCCCCTTTTCCCCCTCAGGAAATTAATTTTTTTTTTGTTTAATGCCTTTATTTTGTTAAGGTTACAGCTTTTCAAAAATACACGGAAAAAAAAAATTTCAAAATTGCGCCAAAAGGGGGGTGAATTTTATTTTTTTTTTAAACATTTTAAAAATTTTAATCCTTTCCCCGTTTTTCTTACCGGCCCCCGGGGACGGGTTCTTTCCAAGTTACCTAATAAAATTTTCTTTTAAAACTTTTTAAAAAAATTGGGAGGGGAATTTTCCCCCTCACGTACCCGGGAAAAATAAATTTTTTCCCCAAACCCCCCCCCTAAATATTTTTCCCCCTGGGTCCAGGCCCCGGGAAACCAAAAAAAATTTAAAACAAAACCCCCCTTTTTTTAAATTCCTAATAAAGAGAACCCCCAAAAAAATGAAAATTTTTTAGTTTAAAATTTTTTTTTTTACCTTCAAACCCCAGAAATTTTGGAAATAACCCCCTGTTTTTCCCGTTTAGTACTTATTTTTTCCAAATTTTTTCTTCAAGTCATCCCTTTTTGGTTGGGTAATCATGTTTAAAATCTATTTTTCCAATTTTCATTTTTCAACCTTTCAAAAAAAGGTGGTGGGAAAAAAAACCCCCGGACTCCACGTACCCCGGAAAAGGGAAAAAATCCCTATAAATTGCCCCCTTTTGACCCCAACAAAACATTTTAATTTTAGCTTTTTTGAAAAAAACAAAAAAATTCAACATCCCCCCCCTTCTTCCTCCTCCCTCCCACAACACATTCCCCACCTCAGGGGAACCAAACCAAGGGGTCCCAAAATCTTTTCTTATGTCCCCCTCCAAACCCTTTCCCCGTCCTTGGACCGCCCCTTCCCTTTCAAAAATTTTGGAAGGGAAAAAACCCCAAAACTACCTCCAAGTTCTCCGCCCAAAAAACTGTCACCGGTTTTTTTTTCATTTAATTTTTAGGACTACCCCCTTCCTTGGTTTTCCCGGGTTTTTAAATTACATTTCCAGGGACTTGGGGGTTTTTTAAACCTGGCAGGTTCCGGGTTTGGCCCCCATTTTCCAAAAAAAATCGGGGTAATTAAATTTTACATTAGGGTTAAACGGGAAAAAATTTTTCCTTAAAAATTGAACAATCTAACCGTAAGTTTTCAAATAAGGGAAACCCAAAAAAAAAGCCCCAAAAAACAGGCCTTTCCCCTTTGCCCCTTTTTTAAGGGCTTTCCCAGCTCCCAAAAAACCTTTTCAAACCTTTGGGGCCAAATTTTTTAAGGGGTTTTAACCCAAATAAGCCCTTTTTTGGGTGTCACAAACCCGGGTTTGGGCCCGTTTACCGGACCCCTTCCGGGGGGAAAAATTTTTTTAAAATTAAAAAAACCAAGGGCCCCAAAGGACCAAACAAATTTTCCGCCCGGGGTTTACGAATGGTTTTACAGGGGAAGTTTTAAGAAAGGTTTTGGGGAAACCCACACCCCAAAACCCCTTGGGGGGTTTAAAAAAATTTTTTTTTTTTGGGGGGGGGAAGGGGAAAAAAATTTTGGGGGAAAAAAACCCCCCCCCCAAAAAAAAAAAAATTTTGGGGGGGGTTTTTTTTCCCCCCCTTTTTTTTTTTAAAAAAAAAAAAAAAAGGGGGGAGGGGGCCCCCCCCAAAAGGTTTTTTTTTTGGGGGGTTTTTTTTTTTTAAAAAAAAACCCCCCCCTTTTTTTTTTCCCCCCCAAAAAATTTTTTTTAAAACCCCCTTTTTTAATTAAGGTTTTTTTTTGGGGGGTTTTTTTAAAAATTTTAAAAAAAAGGGGGGGAAAAAAGGGGGGGTAACCCGGTTTTGGGCCCCCCCCAAAAAAAAAACCCCCCCCAAAAAAAAAACCCGGGCTTTGGTTTTTTTTAAAAAAATTAAAGGTTTTAAAAAAAAAAAAACCCCTTTTTAAAAAATTTTTAAAACGGGGGGGGAAAAAAAAAAGGGGGGGGGGCCCAAAAAAAAAAAAAAAATTTAAAAATTTTTTTAAAAGGGGCCCCGGGGTTTTTTTTAAAAAAAGAAGGGGCCCCCCCAAAAGGGGGGGGGGGCCCCCTTAGGGGGGGGGGGGGTTTCCCGGGGGGGGGGGGGGGGGCCCCCAAAAACCCTTTTCCCGGGGGGTTTTTTTGGGGGTTTTTCCCAAAAATTTTTTTTTTGGGGGGGGGGGTTTTTTTCCCCCCCCAAAAAAAATTTTCCCGTTTTTTTTTTTTTTTTTTTTTCCCCCTTTTAAAAATTTTCCCCCAAAAAAAATTTTTTTTTTTTTTTTTTTTTTCAAAACCCCCCCCCCTTTTTTTTTTTTGGGGGGGGAACCCCCCCCCAAGGGGGGGAAAATTTTAAATTTGGGGGCCCCCCCAAAAAAATTGGGTTTTTCAAAAGGGGGGGTTTTTTTTAGGGGTTTTTTTTTTAAAAAAAAAAACCCCCCCCCCCCCCGGGGGGGGGCCCCCAAACCCCCAAAAAAGGGGTTTTTTTTTTAAAAATTTTTTCAAAATTTGGGGGGGGGGGGGCCCCTTTTTTTAAAAACCCCTTTTTAAAAATTTTTGGGCCGGGGGGCCCCCAAACCCCTTTTTTGGGGGAAAAAAAAATTTTTCCCCCCCTTTTTCCCAAACCCCCGGGGGGAAAAAAAATTTTTTTTTCCTTAAAAAGGGGGGTTTTTTTTAAAAAAAAAAACCCCCTTTTTCCCCCCCTTTTGGGGGGTTTTTCCCCTTTTTTTTTGGGGGGGGGCCCCCGGGTTTTTCCCCCAAAAAATTTTTTGGGGGGGTTTTCCCCCCCAAAAAAAATTTGGCCCCCCCAAAAAAAAAACCCCCCCCAAAAAAAGGGTTTTTGCCCAAAAACCCCCCTTTTTTTTTTTTCCCCCCCCAAAAGGGGGTTTTAAAAAAAACCCCCCCCCGGGGGGTTTTAAAAAAACCCCTTTTAAAAGGGGGGGCCCCCAAAAAAAAAAAAACCCCCCCTTTTTCCCCAAAACCCCGAAAGGGGGGAAAAAAACCCAAAAAGGGGAAATTTTTAAAAATTTTTAAACCCATTAGGGGGGGTTTTTCCCCCCAAGGGGGGGGGGCCCCCCTTTACCCCCCTTTTTTTTAAAAAAAAATTTTTTTTTTGGGGGGGCCCCCCCCCCCCCCAAATTTTTCCCCCCCCGGGGGGGGGGGAAAAAACCTTTTTTTAAAAAAAAAAACCCCCCCCGCCAGGGTTTTCCCCCCAAAAAAAATTTTTTTTCCCCCCCCCCCAAAAAAACCCTTAGGGGGGGTTTTTGCCCAAAAAAGGGGGGGGGCCCCCCCCCAATTTTTGGGGGCCCCAACAATTTTTTTCCCCCCGGGGGGGTTTTTAAAAAAAGGGTTTTTTTGGGTTTTTAAAAAAATTTTCCCCCCGGGGGGGGGAAGCCCCCCCCCAACCGGGGGAAAAAAATTTTTGGGGGGGGGGGGAAAAAAAAGGGGGGGGGGAAAAAAAGGGGCCCATTTGGGGTTTTTTTTCCCCCATTTCCCCCGGGGGGGTTTTTTTCCCCGGGGGCCCCCCCAAAAAAGGGGGGTTTGGGGGGGAAAATTTGGGGCCCATCCCTTTTGCACTTTCTCTAATTTCTTGTTTGTGTTGGAACGAGGTGTGGGTTCCAAACTGGTGCTGCATACTCCAATACGGCCCTGACGTACACATTGTATAAAAGACTTGAACGATTCCTTACTGAGTACCGGAACGCTATTATCAGGTTTGCCAGGCGTCCCATATGCCGCAGCAGTTACCTGATTAATGTGTGCTTCTGGGGGACGCACTCGGTATTATACTCACCACTAGATCTTTCTCCTTGAGCGAGGTTTTTAAAGTCTTTGGCCGCCTAGCCTATACTCTCTCTGCAGTCTTCTTTGCCCTTCTCCGATCTTCATGACTTTGCATTTGTGGTTAATATGCACAGGCAAGGCCATTCAAACCCCTGCACAGAAGCCCTCCAAACTTTCCTCAGCACTGGTGAACACTCCTCCAGATGGATCGAGAAAAACTGGAACCGACCTCCGCATGAATCAGATACATGATCTATGTCAAGTAAGGCAACAGCGGCACTTCTCCGCTCCACGGGATATTACCCCATTCCAAACTACCATTCCTCCATTTCCCCCCAAACTACTTCTTAAATCACAACCAAAACTTCGTCTTGAAGCCAAACATGATGCCTTAAGCTGTATTGATAGCTTAATCACACAGGACACTCTTTCACAAATTATTTACGTTGATGGTTCTGTTCTCCAATCCACTGGTGCAGCTGGTAGTGCTGCTGTTGTCATACAGAGTGATGGTTCTCTTAAAGAAACGCTTAAAGCACGCATCAATAACTGGGCCTCTACCCTTCAAACAGAACTGTTTGCCATACTCCTTGCACTCAAATGTGTCCATGTATCTAAGATTGACACTTTAATTGTAACTGATTCTCTGTCATCCATAAATGCTCTCAACTCATTAAGTATAAATTGTGGCATGCTTGTGTCAGAAGCCAGACACAGGTATGGTAGGATTGTGGACAGTGGAGTCAGAGTGCACATGCTGTGGATTCCATCTCACATTGGTCTTCGGATGCATGATAAAACTGATAAATTGGCTAAGCTGTATGCTTTCAAAGATGGAGTAGATTACAATCTTGGCTTGTCAGGTAGTAGTTTGAGAACAATAATACTAAAAGAACTTCAACTGAATTTTATTGACTTAAGACTTAGGGAGACTGACACCAGTCAGTCCATCAATCATCATTCTATCTTGCAGGAGGAGCCACATGTCTATGGTGCATCCAGCAAAATAAGCAGACTCTTGGATGTCACTACCGCCCGGCTCCGGCTGTCACTACTGCCCTGCTCCGGCTGGGTTACAAGTATCTTTGGCAAGTTAAATCACCACCACCAGAAGTAGACCAAACGAAATGTAAACTTTGCCAGATGGACTATTGTCACACCTTACACCATTATGTACTGGAGTGTGATCAAATTAATGAATTTAGAAACAACTCACTCAGAAATGTTCAAGAAATGGCAAAGTATTTTATCCAAAGTGGTATATTACAGACCATTCTGGAGAAATACCCTGACTTTGCTAGCTGTAAGTAAAGCATTGCATCTGTGCGTGTGTGCGTATGTGCGCGCGCGCGCGAGCGCGTGTGTGTGTGTGTGTGTATGTGTGAGTGTGTTTCTGTGTGTTTCTGTGTGTACTCACCTATTTGTACTCACCTATTTGTGGTTGCAGGGGTCGAGTCATAGCTCCTGGCCCCGCCTCTTCACTGAATGCTACTAGGTCCTCTCTCTCCCTGCTCCATGAGCTTTATCATACCTCGCCTTAAAACTATGTATGGTTCCCGCCTCCACTACTTCACTTTCTAGGCTATTCCACGGCTTGACTACTCTATGACTGAAGAAATACTTCCTAATATCCCTTTGATTCATCTGAGTCTTCAACTTCCAATTGTGACCTCTTGTGTCTGTGTCCCATCTCTGGAACATCCGTCTTTGTCCACCTCGTCTATTCCGTGCAGTATTTTATATGTCGTTATCATGTCCCCTACCCTCCTGGCCTCCAGTGTCGTCAGGCGATTTCCCTCAACCTTTCTTCGTAGGACAATCCCTACTTGGGACTAGTTTGCCAGGCCCCCGTAGCTGCAGCGTTTTATTGAGTTAGCTCAGGGATAGCTGGGGTGTTAACTCACCCCCAGATTTTTTCCTTGAGTGAGTTTGCAGATTTTGGCCATCTAAAAATATTGTGTCTGCGGTTTCTTTGCCCTTCCCCCAACTTATGACTTTGCTTTGCGGGTTTTTTAAAACAAGGGCCATTGCTGGACAGGCTTGTAGCCTGTCCAAGTCGCTTTGTAGCCCTGCCTGATCCTCATCCGATTTCTTCTTCTCATTAACTTCACATCGTCCGCAAACAAGGAACTTCTGAGTCATCCCCCCGTTATGTCATTCAATATCCCAAGAACAGCAAGGTCCTAGGACTGACCCCTTTGGAACCCCGCTGTCACAGGCCCCCACTTGGGACCCCTCATCACGTCCCTTTGCCGTTGTTGCCTCCCTGTAAGGTATTCTCTTACCATTGCAGTGCCTTTCCTGTTATGGTGTGATCCTCTACTTTTCAGAAAACCTTTGTGAGGCCTGTTCGAAGGCCCTTCTTGCAGCCCAAAAAATGCAGTCGATCCACCCCCTCTCTCTTGTCTTACTTCTGTCCCTTGTCATAAACTCAAATAGGTTTGTGACAAGGATTTTCCTCCCTAAAACCATGCTGGTTGTCAATTATACACTTGTTTTTTCCAGGTACTCCACCACCTCTCCGTGATCTTCTCCATGACCTTGCATACTATACACGTTAGGATACGGTCTGTAGTTTATGCCTCATGTTGTCTCCCTTTTTAAAATTGGGACTACATTTCCCATCTTCCATCCCTGGGGGCCCCCCCAGTTTCAAATGATGTGTTGAAGATCTTTTTAATGGTACGCACATTGTCTCTGCTCCCTTTTTAAGGACCCAGGGAAATTTTGTCTGGTCCCCCCCGCTTTGAGGGTCAAGTTCACTTGAGTTCTTCACCCTCCTTGGTTATTTTACCTATCCAGACTTGGGTGCACCCCCCTGTCGTTTCCTGAGCCCTACTTTTCCCACGAAATTTTACTTCTTTTAAAACTTGTGTTGGCTCCTGACTTACCCCCCAGTCGTTTTTGTGAATTCCCCCCCCCTTTCAGTCTATTCCTGGTCCCGACGGTTTTCCCCTGAGGGCGTACAACAGCTTCGGGTCGTCAAACTTTCGATGCATGTTTTTCGTTTTTGCCCTGAGCCTCCCCTTCTTATCTGTGCATTTTATTTTCTGGCTCTTCGGCTAATCCTCATTTTCCTGATTTTCTCTGTCTTCTTACCTTTTCCTTCCGTACACCAGTTTTGCCTCCCACACCTTTGGGTGAACCAAGGCTCATTCTGTTCTTTCCATTATTTCTTTTTCCCCTTTAGGAAAAAAACCTTTCCCCTCTCCCTCCTTGCTTTTGTTTGCCACATAGTCCATCATTTTTTGTACTGGTTTTCCTGTCAGTTCCCTTCCCACTGAATGTTTTGAAAGAATTCCCTCAAGCCGGGTAGTTACCCCTTTTGTAGTTTGGTTTTTCCCCCCCTTTTCCCTGCTGCTCTCCCCATTGGAGCTAACATGTGTCGAAGCCAAACCACATATCACTCTCCCGGGGCCTTTTCATACATGATATCCTCGAGTCAATCTCAAGGTAAATTTTAAAAGGGTCCAGTCTTGCGGGTTCATCCTTTCCCCTTCTCTCTGGTATGTCCTAACATGTTGAGCTGGGGTTTTTCCGTACCACATCCATCATTTTGGCTTCCTGTTTGGGACCCCCATGGGCTCCAGTTTTCCCCCAGCAATCTCCTTGGTTTGAAACGCCCATAATTAGTAACTTTGCCCCCCCCCCGTGTCCCCTTCCGGCCCCACCTGGTAGGTGTGCCCATTGCTCTTTGCTCTCATCGAATTCTTTTTTGGGGCCTCCTGCAGTTCTGTGGGGGGTTTTTACATTACTGCAATTTCACCTTATGTCCCCCCAGACTGGAGTTCCCACTAAGTATCCCTTTCGCCCGTGCATCCTTCCTTCTTTTCCAACCCCCCTGGTTTTTAATGAAATGCAACTCCCCCCCCTCTCCCCTCTGTCTTTCCGAGGGTTTGATATCCCGGGTGGAAAGATTTTCTTTTATTTGGTGAGTTTTGTTTCTGTGGGTCTATTTTGTCTGGGGATGCCTCCTTGATTCTTTGTGCCACTCCTCATACTTATTTGTTATTCCTCTGCTTTTTTTAACCACACCTTAAGTTTTTTTCAAATTTTGGTCGGGAGGTTTTGGGGTTGGGGAAGTGGAGACCTGAAAAGGAACTATGGGTGTTGCTGTGGGGGTGGAGTTTTAATGCAGTTGGGGGGGGGCATTGGATGTGGCATGGGTGTTTTGGTTTAGAGTGTTTGGTTGCATGGGGGTTTACCTGGTTGAGAGGCTTCTAAGGAAAGTTGTAGGGAGGCTGTATTTTACTTCCTGTGTTCTGATTCCCGTTTCTTCTCCATCCCATCTTTTCCCCTTTCGCCCCTTTTTACCAATCTCTCTCCCGTTTCTTCCTTTCGTTGTGTTTCTGTCGCGGTCGAGATACACCCTTTCCCGTATGTGGCATGTCCCTTTAAACGTGCTTTCTCCTGAGGATCCCGTTTCCCAGTCAAATTTTGCCTTGAAGGTCACTTTAATGGGCCGGGGTTTCCTTTTTTTTTCAAACCCCCCTATTTTCCGAAAATTTTCCGCGGGGCATGTCGTCTTCTCCCATTCTTTCTGATGCTTTTAATTGCTTTTTTTTCCCTTGTTTTCTTTTTTTAATATGTTTCCCCTTCAACTTTTTGGGGCCCCTACCAAAGACTGACCTCACCCCTTTTATTCTCCCACGCATATCCCTGTGTATCCCCCTTCAATTTTTATTTCCTCGATTTTCAGTTTTTTTCTTCAGTTTCACTACTAAAGTACTTGGGCTCAGTGGCCTGTCATTTTCCCCCCTTTGGCTTTCCCCGGGTTGCTGTGGTCTGTTAGGGCCTCCCCATATAGCTTAGCTCTTTCATTTACTACAGCTCCATGATTTAGCTTCTACATGCGTTTTGCTCCTTTTTTCCCTACAGTCCCCCATTTTTGATGAGGTAGCATCTCTGTGTCAACCCCAAAATTTCTTTAGTTCTTTAGGCTGTTTCGATTTTTCAGTTCCTTTCTAAATCGTATCTGGCCTCTGCTGCTTTTTACTTGCCCCCCACTTCCTGCTTTCCATTCTATCCTTCTTCCATTCTCATGCTAAGTTCTTCAGTTTTTTTTCCTTCTGTTCCCTTTTTGTGGGCTCTGCGCCCAATCTTCCTTTGGTTTCTCCTCCTTCCCTTTGGTTTTTTTTTGTTGCTCTCTGGAACCCATTTTTGTTTTATCTGATTGCCTCGAGTGGGGAAACCCATGTATTCTGTATGTTGGTTAGTTTGTGTATGTCAGTGGGGGGGGGGGTAAAAAGGAGGAACTGTGGCTATGTGGGGGAGTAGTTGGGGGGGAGTGGGAAGGAGAGGAAGCAAGTGGGTGATGGGAAGGGAGGGGGGATGGAAGGAGAGGGGGGGGGGGGGGAGGGTGAAAGAGGGAGGGGAGGGGTCAGGTGAAGGAGTGAAGTCGGTGGGGGAGGGGGGGGGGTGTATGTGTGGTCTGGCAATGTGTTGTGTGGTGGTGTGTGTGTGTGGTGTTGTGTGTGTGGGGTGTGTGGTGTGTGTTGTTGCATGTGTGTGTGTTATGTTGGTGGTTGTTTTTTTGTGTTGGTGGTGTGTGTGTGTTGGTGGTGTGTTGGTGTGTGTGTGTGGTTTTTGTGTGGGGTGTGTGTTGTGTGTGTGGTCGATTGGGTGTTGTGTGTGTTTGTGTGTGTTGGTGTGTGGGTGTGTGTGTGTGTGTGTGTGTGTGTGTGTGTGGTGTGTGTGTGTGTACCACCTGTTGGTTTTCAGGGGTCAGTCCAAGCTCCTGGGGTTGTGTGTGTGTGTGGTGTGGGTGTTGTGTGTTTTATTCACCTAGTTGTACTCACCTGTTGAGGTTGCAGGGGTGAGTCCCAAACCCCGGCCCCCCCTCTTTATGGTCCACAGGTCACTCCCTTTTAACCAGGCTTTTTCGACCCCCTCTTTAAAACTATGTATGGTCCTGCCTCCACTACTCGCTTCCCCAAACATTCCCTTCCTGCTACTCTGGGCTGAAAGAAATACTTCCCAACATCCCCGTGATTCATCTGTGCTTCACTTCCAACTGTACCCCTTGTTGCTGCTCCGTCTCTGAAATCCTGTCTTTGTCCCCCTTTCAATCCTCTCGTTTTTGTAAGTCGTTTCAGTCCCCCCTATCTCCCTGTCCCCCAGGTCGTAGGTTTAATTTTCCCTTAACCCTCCTCGTAGGACATACCCCTTAACTTGGGGAAACGGAAACCCTTTTCACTTTCTTTTCATGCTTGGTAGGTGGGGTTCCAAACTGGGCCCCATCTCCCAAAATGGGCCCCCAGTACACGGGACAGGGTCCTGAACGATTCCTTATTAAGATGTCGGAATGCTGTTTTGAGGTTTTCCAGGCGCCCATATGCGCAGCATTATTTGGTTTATGTTGCTTCAGGAGATTGCCTGGTTTATACCCCCCCAGTCTTTTTCTTGAGTGAGATTTGTGTCTCGGCCCCCTAGATGTACTAGTCGAGTCTTTTTTCCCCTTCCCCAAATTTTTTTTTCATGACTTTGATTTGGTGGGTTTGAACCCAGGAGAAAATTTGCTGGGGGTCTGCGCCTGCCCAATCCCTTTGGAGTTCTGCCTGGTCTTCGATCGAATGAATTCTTTCATCAATTCACGTCATCTGCAAACAGGGAACCTCGGAGTTTTTTCCCTTTCCGTCATGTCGTTCCACATACCAGAAAACAGCACTGGCCCTGGGACTGACCCCTGGGGGGACCACGTGGTCACAGGTGCCCACTCTGAACCCCTCGCCAGTACCTTCTCGTGCTG
Organism: Cherax quadricarinatus; assembly: GCF_026875155.1. Lineage (NCBI taxonomy): Eukaryota > Metazoa > Arthropoda > Malacostraca > Decapoda > Parastacidae > Cherax > Cherax quadricarinatus. The sequence continues at coordinate 34,958,631 of NC_069455.1, read as the reverse complement.
TCTTTGACAAGTATTCCCTGATCCATTGTAGTCCCTTTCCCCTGTTATCCCTGCTTGGTCATCCTTTTTGCACTAATCTCTTGTGCGGTACTGTGTCAAACCCCTTCTTCAGCCCAAAGAAAATGAATCCACCCACCCCTTCTCTTTTATGCTTCCCATGTCATAAAACCCCCAGTAGGTTTGTGCCAGGATTTCCTGTCCCTGATCCCATGTTGGCTGTTTTGATGAGATCATTCCTTTCTAGGTGTTCCACCACTCTTCTCCTGAAAATTTCTCCATGACTTTCATCAGTGCACGGTTTAAAAGTTTGTGCTTCTGTTTTTTTTCCCTTTTTAAAGATTGGGACTACTTTGCTGTTTCCATCCCTCAGGAATCTCCTATTTCGTAGATGTTTTGAATATTGCGTTAGGGGTACACATAGCCCCTCTGCCCCCTCTCCAGGACCCATGGAGGTGTTATCGGGCCCCCTTTGCCTTTTAGGTATCTAGTCACTCAAAACCCTCTTCACTTTTCTCGGTTGTGTGTGTACTGTGCCCAGCCTGGTGGTTGCCCCACTCCCCATTTTCTGGAGCCCCTTTGTTCCTCTGTAAAATTTCTTTGAATCTCTTTTTGGGTTTCCCACATCTTCATGGTCTTCTTGTTGTCTCTCCTCTTTCTTCCTTAGCCTGTTTACTTGGCCCTTGATGTTTTTTTTCCTCTGATTGGTGTTTAACCCGTTTTGAGTCAATTTTGGCTTTCCTCTATGTCGTTTTCTTTTGTTTTGGGCCCCCCCCTTTTATCTGTGCTATTCGTTTTGGCTTACGATGCTCTCCTTATTCCCCTGGGCCCTTTGCCTTCTTTTTTTCCCAAATCCCTAGCAATTTTGGTTTTTTCCTCCTTGCCCCTTTGGGTGCCTGGGTCACCCTGGCTTTTTAAATTTTTCCTGTTTTTTTGGGTACAAACCTTCCTCACCCTCCTTGCACTTGTTGTACTTTTCCATCTCTCTTTAATTTGCCCCCTGCCAGTTTCGCCCCACTGCCCTTTCAGGAAGTTCCTTTCCCGGTATTTCCCTTTTTGTTTTTGGCTTATTTGTCCGGGCCTTCCCCCTTCCCCCCCACTTTAACCTACTGTGTTTTCAAAGCTCAAAAAAACCCACATGTCAGGGCCCCCAAGGGGTCTTTTTCATATGTGATGTCCTCAATATCTGACTACTCAAGGTGAATCTAAGCCCAGTCTTGCTGGTTCACCCTTTCCCCCTTCTCTTTGTGTGTCCCTAATGTTTGGTACTGAAGTTTTCCAGTCCACCTCCATCATTTAGCCCCTCCTGTTCTTGGCCCCCTTGGGCTCAAAGTTCCCCCAGTCGATCCCTTGTGGTTAAAATCACCCTGATCGGAGTTTTTGCCTTGCTGCATGAGCTTTTTGGCCACTGCAGCCAAGTGTCGCCATCGCTTATTGCTTCGTCATACTCTTCCCCTGGCCTCCTGCTGTTCTTTTGGTGGGTTTACATCACTGAAATTCCCCCTTTGGGGGACCTCCGAGTAAAACGTTCCCGCTATGAAATCGCTTCTTCCCCGCTGTCTCCTCTTCAGCTCATCAAAATTCCTCGGTTTTTGATCGCAGTGCCCACTCCCCCCCCCCCCCCCTTGTTCCTTCTGTTTTCCTCGGATCTGGTATCCTTTTGGGAAAAAAGTGGTCGGTATCATACTGTAAGCTTGGTTTCTGTGAGAGCTATGAGGGATGGGTGTGGTTGTGGGGTTTGAGGATAGTTGTGTGTGTGTTTCCCCCTTGCTGCTCCTTTTGCTCTGATGACCTCTGCGGGTTTCCATTTTTTTCCCCTTTTCCCTAGTCCTTTCACTTTTTGCCCTCTCCCTCAGCTGCTGTTGCTTGTTTTTGTTCTGTCTCTGTCTAGGAACCCTTCTTGTACTCTTCAGGTTTTTCAACCCTGGTTTCTCTTGGAGGATCCCGTTTGCACTGTTTCTGTCCTGGAATCAGTTTATCGGTCGGTTTCTCCCTTCAAGTACCCCCCCATTCTCTGAAAATTTTCAATTGTCCATGTCTTTCCCCCTATTTCCGTGATGTTTTCTCAATTCCCTTTTTTTCTTCCCGCCGTCTTTCAGTGGTTCCTTTCCCTCTCTCCCGAAAACCATGGATAAACCTGATTTTTGCACTTTCCTCCTCCCCTTTGCCTCTCCCTCTGTGACTCTGGTTCCTGTCTGTATGTGGGTTTTTTTCCTTGATTTTTTCCCGTGGGTTTGGTTATGGTTTGGGCTCAGCAATTTGACTATTTCCCCCTCCATCGCCCCAGCTAATTTCCCTTTCTTCCTTGGGCCCTTCTTTACAGGTGATAGACCTTAGCATAAATTATATCTCCTTCCTTTCCCGTTCAGCCTCTCAGCTTCTATGCTGTGTCTTTTTCTGGTCACTGCCCCCGAGACTTGCTTCAGCCTGTTTACCTCATCTTCTAGGACCCCTTCTTCGTGCTGCAGTTTCGAATTGTGCCTCCCCCAATTCTTGTCTCCTTCTCAACTCTTTTCCCAATTTCACGAGAGCTCTTTCGCCATTTTTTCAGAAAGCTCCCTAATTTTCTCTCCCATTCTTGTTCCATCCTTTTTCCCCTGCTCCCATCCAATCCCCCTACCCGTCCCTTGTCTTTTTATCCCTGATTCTGCGGTCCCAAACCAAATTTTTTTTTTTTTTTTTGTGAAAAGGGGGAGAGGAGAGTGAGAAGGAGAGAGGGAAAAGAGAGAGGAGAAGGGAAAGTAGAAGGGAGAGAGAGGGGGGATGAAAGGGAAAAGGGGGGGGGAAAAGGGGTGAGAGAGAGAGGGAGAAGGAGAGAAGGGGAGGGTAAGGAGGGGGGGAGTGAGAAGGGGAAAAGGGGGAAGAGAGAGGGGGGGAGGAGAGAGAGGAGAGGGGGGAGAAGAGAGAGGAGGGGAGGGAAAAAAGAGAAGAGAGAGAGAGAGAGAGAGAGAGAGGAGAGAGAAGAGGAGAGAAGAGGGGGAGGGAAAAAGGAGAGAGAGAGAGAGAGGGGAGGGGGGAGAGAGAAGGAGAGAGAGAGAGAGAGAGAGAGAGAGAGAGTGAGGAGAGGGGAAAAGGGAAAGGGGAGAGAGGAGGGAGGGAGAAGGAAAAAAAGGGGGAGAGAAAAGAGTGAGAGAGAGAGAGAGAGAAGGGGAAAAATAGGAGAGAAGGGGGTTTAGAAGGGAAAAAGGGGGGGGGGGAGAGGAGAGGAGGGAGAGAGGGGAGAGAGAGAGAGAGAGAGAGAGGGAGATGAGGGGAGGAGAGGGGGAGAGAGAGAAGGGAAGGAGAAGAGGGGAGGGGTGGAGGAGGGGGGCAAAAGGGGGGGGAGGAGGGGGGGGAGATGGGGGGAAGGAGAGAGAATGGGGGTTAGAGGGTATTTTCCCGGAAGGTGTGAAATCCTGTTAAATGTGTGTTTTGTGTATGTGTTTGTTGTGTGTGGTGTGTGTGTTTTAGTATTCAAGTGCCCCAATGCAGATACTGTCTCACCCAGTGTGTGTGTGTGTGTGTGCGTGCGTGTGTTTTGTAAGCAGTCCTTATTTTCCCCCAAAAGGGACAAAAAATGTTTTTTTATGTACCCGATCTGTTTGTGGCTTAAAATTACGTACAAATTTTGTATACTGGCCCTTTACTGTGTGTGTGTGCTACTACCCCTCACATTTGCTTTAAATCTCCCAACCTCAATAGATTCTATTAAATGCCAGTAAATTTCGCTTATTCTATTTGATGTCGAGGAGAGTGACCCCCCCAAATTTTCCCGCTAGAGACTGGTATGTTGACCCCATGCAATCAAATAAAGGGGAATTTCATGCGGTGGCAAATGGGTAATGTTGGCCGTTGCCCGTTCCGGGTCCCACATGTTGAAGATGCTTTTTGCTTCTTTGGTAATTTTTCCATAATTCCTGTAGGCACTGTAGTCATAGTCACTAATTTTTTACTCACTGTATTTACTGACACATCTTACATATTCTTATTCCCCGGTTTTAGCGAAATTTTTTTCAATACCCCACTCGTTTTATGGCAACACATTTAGGGGCTGACACAACCGCTCACCTTCCTTCCCCGGCCTCCACTTAGCACTTGCACTATTTGCTATGTTTTCTTTTCTGTGATCACTTATATTTCCTTTTTTCAGGGCTTAAGTGATTATATGCACTCTCATGCGTGCACACGCCTATATCCCACACTCTATTCCTTATGGCACAGTCAGAAATTACGGCCAAAACACGAGCTCAAACCGCGTGACTCCTCCACGAGTGTGTACTCACCTATTTGTACTCACCTATTTGTGGTTGCAGGGGTCGAGTCCTAGCTCCTGGCCCCGCCTCTTCACCGGTTGCTACTAGGCCCTCTCTCTCCCCGCTCCATGAGCTTTATCAAACCTCGTCTTAAAACTGTGTATGGTTCCTGCCTCCACTACGTCATTTTCTAGGCTATTCCACTGCCTTACAACTCTATGACTGAAGAAATACTTCCTACTATCTCTCTGACTCATTTGTGTCTTCAACTTCCAATTGTGGCCTCTTGTTTCTGTGTCCCCACCCTGGAACATCCTGTCTTTGTCCACCTTGTCTATTCCACGCAGTATTTTATTATGTCGTTATCATGTCTCCCCTGACCTCCTGTCCTCCAGTGAGGTCAGGCCGATTCCTTAATCTTTCTTCATAGGACATTCCCCTTAGCTCTGGAACTAACCTTGTCGCAACCTTTGTACTTTCTCTAGTTTCCTGACGTGCTTTATCAAGTGCGGGTTCCAAAACAGGTGCTGCATACTCCAGTATGGGCTGACATACACGGTGTACAGTGTCTTGAATGATTCCTTACTAAGGTTTCGGAATGCTGTTCTCAGGTTTGCCAGGCGCCCATATGCTGCAGCATTTATCTGATTGTTTGTGTGCTTCCGGAGACATGCTCGGTGTTATACTCACCCAAGATCTTTCTCCTTGAGTGAGGTTTGCAGTCTTTGGCCACCTAGCTTATACTCTGTCTGTGGTCTTCTGTGCCCCTCCCCCCTTTCATGACTTTGCATTTGGCAGGATTAAATTCGAGAACCCATTTGCTGGACCAGGTGTCCAGTCTGTCCAGGTCTCTTTGAAGTCCTGCCTGGTCTCATCAGATTTAATTCTCCTCAAATTTAAATTCACATCATCTGCAAACAGGGACACTTCTGAGTCTAAAACCCCTTCGTCATGTCGTTCACATATACCAAAAATTAGCATGGTCCTAGGACCGACCCCCGTGGGACCCGCTCGTCACAGGTGCCCACTGTGATACATCATTACGTTACCATGACTCGTTGTTGCCCCCCTGTCAGGTATTCTCTGATCCATTGCAGTGCCCTTCCTGTTATATGGCCTGATTGCTCTAGTTCTGCATAATCTCTTGTGAGGAACTGTGTCAAAGGCCTTCTTGCAGTCCAAGAAGATTCAATCAACCACCCCTCTCTCTCTTGTCTTACTTCTGTTATTTTATCATAAAACTCCAGAAGGTTTGTGACACAGGATTTGCCTTCCGTGAATCCGTGCTGGTTGGCATTTATACTCCTGTTCCGTTCCAGTTGCTCCACCACTCTCCTCCTGATAATCTTTCCATATTTTGCATACTATACACGTCAATGACACAGGTCTATAGTTTAGTGCCTCTTTTCTGTCTCCTTTTTTAAAATGGGAACTACATTTGCCGTCTTCCATACCTCAGGTAGTTGCCCAGTTTCCAGGGATGTGTTGAAGATTGTGGAAGTGGCACGCACAACATATCTGCTCCCTCTCTAAGGACCCACGGGGAGATGTTGTCTGGTCCCATTGCCTTTGAGGTATCGATGTCCCTTAGCAGTTTCTTCACCTCCTCCTCATCTGTATGTATGTGTCCAACACTTGTTGGTGTATTCCTTGCTGGTGCCCCCATTGGTCTGTCCCCCAGAGTCCTTCCTGTCTCTACTGTAAATACTTCCTTAAATTCTTTGTTGAGCTCCTCACATACCTCTTGATCGTTTTTGTGAGTTCTCCCCTTCCTTCCTCAGCCTTATCACCTGGTCCTTGCCCTGTTGTCTTCCTCCTAATGTGGCTATACGCAGTTTCGGGTCGGGATTTGACTTTCGATGCTATGTCGTTTTCTTACTGTCGCTGGGCCTCCTCCTTATCTGTGCTACTCGTTTCTGGCCTTCTACTAAATTCCTTGTTTTCCTGGGTCCTATGCCTCCTGTACCTTTTCCATTCTCTGTTGCCCCCTTAGTTTTTGCCTCCCTACACCTTCGGGTAAACCCAAGGACTCGTTTTGGTCTTCCTATTTTTTCCGTTTCCCTTGGGAACAAAACTTTCCTCTGCCTCCTTGCACTTTGTTGCCACATATTCCATCATCTCGTTTACTGATTTTCCTACCATTTCTCTGTCCCACTGAACCTCCTGCAGGAAGTTTCTCATACCTGTGTAGTCCCCCCTTTTATAGTTTGGCCTGTCCCTTCAGTTCCTGTTACCTTCTCCACTTGTAACTCTTACTTATAGTCAAAACTCAGAACCACATGATCGCTAGCTCCAAGGGGCCTTCATAAGTGATGTCCTCAATGTTTTGAACTGCTCAGGGTGAACACAAGATCCAGTCTTGCTGGCTCATCCTCCCCCCTCTCTCTGGTTGTGTCCCTGACATGTTGATGCGAGGTTTTCAAGTACCACATCCATCATCTTGGCTCTCCTTTTTTCGGGACCCCCATGTGGCTCCAGGTTTTCCCAGTCGATCTCCCTGTGGTTGAAATCGCCATTACCCGTAACTTTGCTTGCTCGAGGGGAGCTTTTTCTTGCCACCTCAGCCAGTGTGTCCACCATCACCCCGTTGTTTTCTTCGTACTCCTCTCTTGGCCTCCTGCAGTTCTGTGGTGGGTTATACATTCACTCCAATGACTACTTTTGTTCTCCGGACTGAATTGTACCTACAATGTAGTCTCTTTCTCCAATCATGTCCATTGCCTTCCATTTCCTCAAATCCCCCTCGGGTTTTATGAGCAGTGCAACCCCTCCTCCCCCTTTTACTCCTTCTATCTTCCCTCAGGATCTGATATCCTGTTGGGAAGATTGTGTCTGTTATTGTCTCAGCGAGTTTTTTTTTCTGTGACTGCTATGATGTCTGGGGATTTTTCACTGATTCTTTCATTCCACTCCATGTTTATTGTGTTTTGTGTGTGTGTGTGAGTGTTTTTGGTGTGTGGTGTTTGTGTATGTGTTTGTGTGTGTGCGTGTGTGTTGTGGTGTGTGTGTGTGTTGTGTGTGTGGTGTTGGTGTTGTGTGTGTGTGTGTGTGTGTGTTTTGGTGTGCGTGTGTTTGTGTGTGTGTTTGAGTTTGTGTATGTGTGTGTGGTACCCCCTAATTGTACTCACCTAATTGTGGTTGCAGGGGTCGAGACTCAGCTCCTGGCCCTGCCTCTTCACTGATCGCTACTGGGTCCTCTCTCTCTTGCTTCCTGAGCCACCGGGGGCCCCGGTGGCCTGGTGGCTAAAACTCCCGCTTCACACACGGAGGGCCCGGGTTCGATTCCCGGCGGGTGGAAACATTTCGATACGTTTCCTTACACCTGTTGTCCTGTTCACCTAGCAGCAAATAGGTACCTGGGGTTTTTAGTCGACTGGTGTGGGTCGCATCCTGGGGGACAAGGGTTTTAAGGGGCCCCAATGGAAATAAGTTAGACAGTCCTCGATGACGCACTGACTTTCTTGGGTTATTTGGGTGGCTAACCCTCCGGGGTTAAAAATCCGAAAAGAAATCTTATCTTATCTTATCTTCTTAAAATATTATGGTTCCCGCCCCCACTATTTCACTTGTAGGCTATTCCACTTGCTGACAAAATCTATGACTGAAGAAATACTTTTCCCAAGTCCCTGTGACTCGTCTGAGTCTTCAGCTTCCAGTTGTTTACCCCTTGTCCCTGTGTCCCCTCTCTGGAACATCCTTATCTCTGTCCACCCTTTTCTATTCCCCGCAGTATCTTGTATGTCGTTATCATGTCTCCCTGACCCTTCTGTCCTCCAGTGTCGTCAGCCCGATTTCCCTTAACCTTTCCTCGTACGACATTCCTTGAGCTCTGGGACTAGCCTTGTTGCAAACCTTTGTACTTTCTCTAACTTCTTGACGTGCTTGACCAGGTGTGGGTTCCAGACTGGTGCTGCATACTCCAGTATGGGCCTAACATACACAGTGTAGTGTCTTGAACGATTCCTTATTAAGGTATCGGAACGCTATTCTCAGGTTTGCCAGGCGCCCGTATGCTTGCAGCAGTTATTTGGTTGATGTGTGCCTCCGGTGATGTGCTCGGTGTTATGGTCACCCCAAGGTCTTTCTCCCTGAGTGAGGTCTGTAGTCTTTGTGTGTGTGTGTGTGTGTGTGGTGTGTGTGCGTGTGCGTGTGCGTGTGTGTGTGTGTGTGTGTGTGTGTGTGTGTGTGTGTGTGTGTGTGTGTGACTCAACAATCAATATTTGCACCAATAACTCATTACAGTTGTGACCGGGTGTGGAAGTGTGAATTGATCATTATTCTATAATTTGTTCATGATTGTAGCCATGTATTAACGTAAGTAACCATTCTTACAGGATTCATTACCTTTGTAACTTGTGAGTTCATTGCCTTTGTACCTAGTTCAGCTATCAGAACTTTGGGGCCCACTCCCTGGACCCATTATGTACCTCTGTAATCTGTAAATACCATTGTAACTTGTCACGATTGTGACCAGACCTACCTGGAGTTCATTACCTTTGTAAATTGTGAGTTCATTACCTCTGTAACTTGCTCAGCTATCAATACTTTGGAGTCCAGTCCCTGGACCAATTATGTACCTCTGTAATCTTTTGACTATCGCCCACAGGATGGGTATGGGGTGCATAATAAACATATTAAGCTAAACTAACTTTGCATTTGGCAGGATTAAATTCTAGGAGCCAGTTGCTGGACCACGCATTCAGCCTGTCCAGGTCTCTTTGTAGACCTTTCTGGTACGCATCTGATTTAATTCTCCTCATTAACTTCACATCATCTGCAAACAGGGGCTCTTATGAGTCTATCCCTTCCGTAATGTCGTTCACATATACCAAGAATAGCACTGGTCCCAGGACTGACCCCTGTGGGACCCCGCGCGTCACAGCGCCCACTGTGATACCTCATTACGGACCATGGCTCGCTGTTGCCTCCCTGTTAGGTATTCTCTGATCCATTGCAGTGCTCTTCCTGTTTAATGTGCGTGATTCTCTAGCTTCTATACTAATCTATTGTGAGTAACTGTGTCGAAGGCCCTCTTGCAGTCCAAGAAAAATGCAATCAACCCACCCCTCCCTCTCATGTCTTACTTCAGTTACCTTGCCATAAAACTCTAGTAGGTTTGTGACACAGGATTTGCCTTCCATGAATCCGTGCTGGCTGTCGTTTATAACCTTGTTCTGCTCCAGGTGCTCCACCACTCTCCTCCTGATAATCTCCATGACTTCGCTTACTATACACGCCAGTGACAATGGTCTAAAGTTTAGTGCTTCATTTCTGTCTCCTTTCTTAAAGATGGGGACTACATTTGCAGTCTTCCATACGTCAGGTAGTTGCCCAGTTTCAAGGGATGTGTTGAAGATTGTGGTTAGTGGCACACACAGTGTCTCACTCCCTCTCTAAGGAACCACGGAGAGATGTCCGGTCCCACCGTCTTTTTGGTATCAAGGTCACTTAGGAGCTTCTTCACCTCCTCAGTTGTGTGTATTTCATCCAACACTTGTTGGCATATCCCTTGTTGGTGTACCCCACTGTTTAGTCTTCCCAGTGTCTCTTCAGCCTCCACTGTAAATACTTCCTGAAATCTCATGTTGAGCTCCTCACATACTTCTTGGTCATTTCTTGTGAGCTCCCCACCTTCTTTTCTCAGCCTGATTACCTGGTCCTTGACTGCTGTCTTCCTCCTTGTTGCAACCCCTGAATGGGTTGCAATGTATATTATGTATATTACATGTATATTACCTTTTCATATAATTTTATATTGCTTATATTTGCGATAATAGCTAAATCGTAAATATATGGCTTTATGTTATTATTTGACTTAGTTATGTTGTTAGGTAGGATGTAACATATTATGTGCTCAATTCAAGTCTTGATTGCCTAACTACTGTAATTATCTTCTTTGCCGTTTACTTCCCGGCTTCTTGCTGGGCAGGACCCACGGAGCTATCACGTGTGAGGGGGGGGTTGTCCTCCCCTCGCCTGAATATTCGTCTGGCCTAACTCTCTTGGGGGTTTTGGGACAGATCGTCTGTCTCATTTTTGTTATTGTTCTGGAGACTCTGTTCACGAACATTGTTAGATTAGTGTTTTTCGACGTTGTATGAGGTTGTGTGTGCGTAGACATCTGAGCAACTAGGTCCTGAGCTGAGCTTTGCCCAAATTTGTATGGTTCTGTGTATTGTCAAGTCAGGTATTTTTTTTGTAAAACTTATTTTCATTTTAGTTGGGAGCTTTGTGTTTTGGGGAGGATTGCTGATGGTCCCTACTAGCTGTTTTTATTATCTCCTTGTTCTGATTCTGTGTCGCGGGTTGTTGTTATATTGCTATTGGCTTAGCTTTTTTTATTGTTAAGCAGAGTTTGAGTGCCATTTGGCCAAGAAGTAGTTTTTTTGGGACTTTGTCAGCCCTTTTTTTTAAGTCTAGTCGAGTCGGGGAGACTAACGAATACATAGAGCATTCCCAACTACACACAAACTTATTGTACATATTTGAATATCTTATTAAATGAAAATGTACCAGCGGTACTTAAGACAAAATATGTGATATGTGTTTTCAGCACAATACTATTTAAAAGGAGAAGCTATTTTTTTTTTTATTGTGATTAATTTAATTTAATTAAATATACGCTAGACAACTTAATAAATTTATTAAATTTTAATTTCTCTATTTGTACCCTACCAGTTGAAATCTAAAGCACATTAAATTTTTAAATAAATTTTAAATGGAAAATTTGGACAAGGTATGACTTTTTGTTACAAAAAACCAAAGTAACGGGCTGGTGCTAGAAGGGAGTCCTTTTCTAGTAATCACGGGATTTTAAAGTTTTTTAGAATCGCATTTTTTGTAACAAAGGGGGGCCCCCCCCGCCCGGGTTGCTTTTGATCCAAGGTTTTGGGGAGAAATTGTCCAGTTTGACATATAGAAAATTTTATGATAAAAACCCCTTTGAGTACTTTCCTAATCTGAAGATTTGGTTTAGTCTTGTACAAGATACCAGGTGGATGTTGTCCCTGACGGCTTTTGACCCAAGGAGAGGAAACCTGTTTGAGTTCTAATTTAAAGATATCCAACACAAAATTATTTGGGTTTTATAGTTTCCCATAATCACTTTCCGTGAACTTTTTTGTGATTATGCCAAAAGTGAAACGTCAATGATGCTCTGCTTTGTTGAGTTAAGTACATTAAAACTTCAGACGTGTTGGCGGTACCCCAAATACTGGGTTTGGACGTAAAGAGGAATTACACGCAGAAACTGTCAGAGTTTTAAATTTAAAAGATATTTTTTCCCGTCATCAGAGATGTCTGTTTATGATTAAATTCAGAAAACCTAGTGTCACAATTGGAAGTATGACTCTTTTTGATGAAGTGGGGAAAAAAAGAGCCACAAAAGGAGAAGTAAGCCTGTGTCTGGCTGGTAGCTCAGTTCTCGCTCATTTCCTTCCCTCACTGACACAATAGTACAGGTATAGCTGTTAGTATGATCAGCCAAATATTTTACAGGTATGTAACCGTATCTATTACCCTTTAGCCCAGATCTAGACATTTGAGTGCCCGAACGAAGTGTCCGACAAAGGGGACCGTCCGGGGACCACGTTAGATTCTTTTACTCCTCATTACCCCTGGTCTTTTCCTCAGGAACATTTTGAGAGGTTTAACCCCTCTTATGTTGCAGACTGACAAATAGGGGCTCAGAGGAAATGAACGAAAAAGGTTTTCCAGAGAGAAAAATGTTGGGTTTTGGGAAAAAACAGACTGATAGATCACAAGACAATTTAATGTGCAGAAAGTGCCTCTATGGTTCCTAAGTTTTTTAAAAGTGACTTAGAACCTTTTTGATGTTTTTGAAAAACCAGGACGTGCTATGTTTGGCCCCCCGTAAGCATGGGTCCTTGTTCCCACACGCTTTGACAGGAAGAGCTAAAACTTGTCTGCTACTTTACCATTTGCCAATTTCTTAGTTATGCGCTGTAAACAAAACTATTTAGAGACTTAATTGTTGCCTGTAAGTTATCAATGTGATTTCATACGTTACAATGACGAAAAGATCAAGCTTGTGTGGTTTGCTCGGAAAAAAAAAGTTGCATTTGAGAGATGGTTTTTGAGTTGCTAAATGAAACAATAGGGACGTCTAGTTAGTTGTTACTACTGAAGAGTTTAACAACTGTTGTTGGGACTTGCAAGAATATCTGACGATCTTATCCCTCGGATATTTGGAAACTGCGCATTAGAGACAATTAGGGTTTTTCTCACAAACTTGTACGTACTAAAACACAGAGAAAAAGGTAACTAAAATGGTCTAGATTTGGCCCCTAAATCAGCTGCTCATTGCGGCTGATGTACTGCTATGTAACTTCTCGTACTTCCCAGGAAAACACATAACCCTAAATCTGTCTCTGGGCTAGACAGAAATTGATATCGAGAAAAAAAAAGTTAAATGTACCTATTGAAACAGAAAAGGAATGCTAGAGGTATTGCTAAAAGTTAGAAAGAGATACAAAAGCAGCGTGGGGCTGGCCCCCCCACATAAGTGTATCTTCTTCGAGAAACAAAGGCACCAAAAATCTAGAAATACCTCGACCCTACTGTTTTAGATAATATTATCAGGACAGTGACTAGCGTCAAAAGTGTATCTGACAAAAAGATTCTTTCAGCGATGAGTGTTACTTTTCGAGATTTTAAAGTAGGTTTGGGACGAATCACCAAACTGGGGAAAATTTTTTAAAGGCACTGACGTTATCTACGTTATTAAAAGAAGATGTATGCCCTTAACTGTGATACCTATTTTAAAATAGATGTATTGTTAGAAGCCCATGGGGGGGCTGTTATCAAAGTACCCCCTTTACAAGGTATACTTTAAACAAAATATTATACGGTTTATTTCAGTGAGTATATCAGTGGTGTTTTTTCCCTCAGGTAGTGGACTGTTGATAGGGGGCGATTTCCCTTATGTGGTATACGTAAAGAACCACTTGTGATTGTAATAACACTTGATAATTATGCCATTGAAGCTTGTAGAGAGAAACCTATTTTATTTCCTCTCGCGCAGTTTTCTAGAGCTTGTCAAAGATTCAACAAACCCTCCCTTTTCTCCTGTTGAGTTAGTGGATGACAATGATTTGGGCTTGAATATGTTGTTTAGTGAGCTTGCACCCCGGATCTTAACATGACTCCCCCCTGTCATCAACCCCAGTCAGAAAACTACTGACGTTTAAATTTTTTAACCCTGATGATTTAATCAGGGTCGTTTGTTGATGTCACTGGAAAGACTGAGAGAAAATAGCAGTTACGAGAGGTAAAAAAGGATCTCGATAATTGTTTATTAGTAAAAGGTTTTCTGATGGAGAAAAAACATGCAATTGTCAGGTGATAGTGTTTCCCCACGTCAAGCATCTGTATGTTCCCCGTTTCATTTCGTAAAAGCCCTTGATTTTGTCACAAAAGTTCCCCTAGGAGGAAATTTTGGGGGTCAAGAAAACCTCGGTAAATGGAAAAAAATTTTATTGGCAAAGATGAAAGGAACAGAGTGATCATGTGCGACGTTGCCAGTGTGTCAAGTGAAAAGGGAAGCCAGCACAACACCTCCACCCACACCTCTCACTGTGTTCATTAGTGCAAGTTTTAGTTCACCTGGGCTAGGTTGTTCAGACTGTTCAAAAAGGTTGAGCACTTGCTATCCCTTGCTCCTGTGTTGAAAAGTCTAATTTTAATCTTCCTTTTTTTTACATATAGATGAGTGGTTATGCAGGGGGCTGTGTGCTCAAAGTCAACATCCCTGACATTCTCCATCCCATATGTTTCTATTATCTAAACTTAAAAAGGGCACCAGAAAATTATGCCCTTATTTAAAAAAAAGGGGTCAGCTTTGTGGTGTCCTTGGAACATTTTGCGTGTATTTGGGGCACTTTCCCCCTTTAAAATTAACGTTTTTTCAGACCCCAACCACTCCCTTTTTTAACGCTATGAAAAAATAAAAATGTAGGATCAGGGTGGGGGCCCCCAGAATCCAAACCTTTTTTTATTAGTATAAAAACACTTAAAGTGGTCTTGTAATGTAATTGGGACACTCTGTCACGTCCTTAAAATTATCGTTACTTAAATTAACGTAATTTTATCCCCTACCTTTTGTTTTGCTATGTCAAATTCGTAGAGTAATTAATCCCCCCGCCCCTATTAACTAATATACCATGTCTAATTATTATATTTTTATTCACAGTATTTATATTTGTGTAAAGGGGACAAAGGTGAGTGATGAGGGGGGAGTGTTGTTTTGGGCGTGTATGCGTGGCGCAAACTGTCCTGCGCAGACCCCCCCCCTCATACACACCTTAAGCGTTTTCAAATTTTTAAATTTAGAATGCTTGGACAAGGTGACTCGATTAATGTTTTTTTTTATGTTTATATGGTAATCGTAATTGTAAAAGACATTAAGAACTCCCGTGCGACCCCTTGTCGTTGTTGGGGGGGGGGGGGGTTGTTGCAACCCCCGAATGGGTTTTCAAGTATATTTTGATATTACATGTTTTTTACCTTTTCTATAAATTTTTTATTGCTTATATTTGCGATAAAAGCTAAATCGTAAATTAGGTTTATATTTTATTTGACTTAGTTTGTTGTTAGGTAGGATGGGGAAAATATTTGTGCATTTCAAGTCTTGATTTCCAAATTTCTGTAATTTCGCTCTTTGTCGTTATCTGCCCCTTCTTGTAGGCAGCGACCCCCGGAGCTATAGTGATCGGGGGGGGGGTGTCCTCACTGCCCGAAGTATTCAGTTGGCCTAGACTCTCTTGGGGTTGGGATGTCGTCTCATTATTCTTACTAGTTTTGAAGACTTGTTCACAGAAAAATTGTATAGACTTAGTGATTTTCGACGTTGTAATGAGGTTGGTGTCGCGTAGACACTTGAGAACTCAGGTCCTGAGCTGTAGTTCTGACCTAATTTGTACTGGTACTGTGTATTGTCACAGTCGGGTTTTTTTAGTGAAAATTGATTCGTAGTATGGGAGCTTTGTGACTTTTTTGGAGGATCTGTGATGGCCCCACTAGCTGTTTTTTATTATCTCCCGTTCCCGATTCTTGTTTTCAGTTGCTTGTTATTTGCTATTGGGTTAGATTATTTTTTTGTTCAAGCAGGGCTGTTCTGAGTGCCAGTTTGGGCAAGAAAATAGTTTATTTTAGGGCTTTGTCGTCACTTGTTTAAGTCTAGGGCGAGTCGTGGAATAAAAGAATAATAGAGCCTTCCACATTACTTAAGATTAATATGTGATATGTGCTTTCAGCAAAATACTACTGTACTCGAGAGAAATTTTTTATTTTTTTATTGTGATTAATTTAATTTAATTTGATAAAAGCCTAGAAAACTTAAATAAATTTTTTAAAATTTTTTTTAATTTTTCCTAGTTAGTAGCCTCCAGTTTATCCCTGAAGCACTTTTGAATCATACGAATTCTAATGGAAAATGGAAAGGATATGATACTTGTTACGAAAACCAAGTAACAGGCGGGATGCTAAAAGGGCGTTCTTTCTAGTTTTCAGGGAATCTCTAAGTTTTCAAAATCGCCGTGGGCGTGTTTTGGTACCACCTAATTGTGGTTCAGGGGTCGTATCATCCTGGCCCCTCCTCTTCCGTTTCGCTACTGGGTCCCCCCCTCCCCGCTTCCGAGTTTTTGTCTACTTCTTCTTAAAAAAGTAGGTTCCTCCCTCACATTTCACTTGCTAGGCTTTTCCCCTTTCCCGACGATTATGACTGAAAAATACTTCCTAACGTCCCTGGGGCTCGTCTGAGTTTTCAGTTTTCCAATTGGGCCCCCTTTTTCGTGCCCCCTTTCCTGGAACACCCTGTCTTTGCCCACCTTGTCTATTCCCCGCATTTCTTGTATGTCGTTTCTGTCCCCCCTACCCTTCTCCCCTGTGTGTGTGTTGTGTGGTGTACTCCCCTATTTGTACTACCTATTAGCTTGCAGGGGCGGTCCAAGTTTCCTGGCCCCGCCTCTTCACTTGTCGCACTGGGTCACTCTCCCTGAACCGTGAGCTTTTAACCGTGGTGTGTGTGTGTGTGTGTTGTGTACTCACCTAATTGTGGTTGCGGGGGTCGAGTTTCAGCTCTTGGGCCCCGTCTCTTCACGATGCTACGGGGCCAATTTATCCCTGCCCATGGGCTTTATATACCTCATCTTTAAAGTTTTTATATGGTTCCTGCCTCCCTACCTCACTTGCTGGGCTATTCCCATTTCCCTGATACTCGCAAATGCAATACCATTTACAGGCAGGTGAAAAGGCCCTTTGGCTTCGAATATAACAATAACCTTCCCTTCATAGGGGGAAAAATTTATGGAATAAATAACTACCGAAGCAATTCGACCATTTTGACAGGCACAATTGATTAATGATTCTCAACAAGTTTTCAAAGGGCGTTCCTGTCTTACGATTTTACTAACTTTTTCACTAAGTGTTTGAGGGGGTAGATAAAAGGTAAGAATTGAATTGTGTATATGGCTTTCAGTAAGGCTTTCGATAAGTTCCACACCAAGGGTATTGGGAAACTTGGGCCACGGGAAAAGGGGAAAATTTTTTCCTGGGTAACATGGTTTAAAAAATAGACACAGAGAATTTCATAAAGGGAGAAAACAGAAAGGGGTCACGTCACAAGCGGGTTCTCAGGGGTTGTTGGGGCCCCTTTTTGTTCACAATTTACATAAAAGCATAGATGAGGGAATAAATAGCACATAAAACAAATTTGCTGATGACACCAAAATGGCCGCCAGTTCATTCTAATGAGGACATTAGAGCACTCCAGGGCGATTTGAATTGACGACCAAGGTCGGAGAAGTGGCAGATGTATTTAATATTGAAAATGCAAAATTCTAAAAGTTGGGCAGTTAAATAACCCTGCCCCATAAAACTAAATAAATTAGATCTTAATACTACCCATTTCGAAAAAATTTTGAATTTGGTTAGCTGTAACCTAAAACCAAAACAACAGTGCATTAGTTTCGCAATAAAATAACAAATTCTTGGGTTCATATCTAGAAGTATAAATAAAAAGTCTCAGGTTGTTCTTTCAACTCTATATATCCTTGGTTGGCCTCATTTAGACTATTGCTCAGTTCTGTCACCGATTACAGAATGGATGTAAATGCTCGGGAAACCGACAAGGGGGATGACAAAATGATCCCATGTATCAGAAATCTTCCCTATGAATAGCTAAAGGGCCCTGAATCGCACTCTCTCAAAAGGGCGTAGAATTTAGGGGGGATAGATCGAGGTGTATAAATGGAAAACGGAAAATAAAAAAAGGGGGATGTAAAGTGGTGCGAAAATTTCCAGCCAAGAAGGACTCCAGCAAGGGTTTCAAGTTGCAAAAATTCAGATTCAGGAAGGAAAGCAGGGTTTGGTAATAGAGTTGGGGATGGGGGAAACAAACCCCCGAGTAAGTTATTGATCTAAAACGTTGTGTATTTTTAAAAAATGGGTTAGAAAAATACATGAGTGGGTGTGGGGGGGTGTGATTGGACCGACTATTTGTGATGGGGGGGTTGGTACATGCCCACCCTTGATGGGGATGACCAGACGGGGTGGGTCTTGGGATAATCCGGGGGGGGGTCTTTGGGTTTAAAATGGGGGGGGGGAGACATGGACCTGCCCACATGGGTCAGAACCTTTTGCAGTTTCCTTCTTTGTTATTTTTCTTAGTTTTTATAACTAAGAAACATTTCCCAAAACATGTCTTTGACCCGGGTCTTCAACTTTCAATTGGGGCCCCCTTGTTTCTGTTTCCCCCTTGAACATCCGTCTTTGTCCACCTTGTCTTTCCAGCAGTTTTAGAACATAAGAACATAAAAAACAAGGAACACTGCAGAAGGCCAGGCCCAGCGGGGCAGGTCCAAGTCCCTACCGGCTTACCCAAATGCACCCAAACCTAGTCGGCGGCACTTGACTTAAAGGGAGGAACAGGCCCCGACCTGGTACCAAAGCTACAGGTCAAA
The DNA here is from genome assembly GCF_026875155.1 of Cherax quadricarinatus. Lineage (NCBI taxonomy): Eukaryota > Metazoa > Arthropoda > Malacostraca > Decapoda > Parastacidae > Cherax > Cherax quadricarinatus. The sequence goes on along the minus strand of NC_069455.1, from coordinate 34,940,423 downwards.
CTCCACCCCCCCCAAAATTACTCATGTATTTATCCAACCTTTTTTTAAAAGCTAAAAACGTTCTGGCCTCTATAACGGTACTTGGGAGTTTTTTCCCCACTCACCCAACTCTATTCCCAAACCTACTTTCCTATATCCCCCGTATGTTGTTATATTTTCCCCCCCTAACCCTCCTGTCCTCCATGTCGTCACCGATACCCCCAAACCTTCATGTAACTTTCCCCCTTGCTATAAACAAACTTTGTCCAAACCTTTGCACTTTCTCAAATTTCTTGAGTGCTTGATCAAGTGGGGTTTAAAAACAGGTGTGCATACCCCAACAGGGCCCCTGAAGTACACGTGTACAGTGCTTGAATGATTCCTTACTAAGGTATCAAAAGCTTTTCGTAGACCCCCTGTACTGTCTGCAAGACGCCCATCTGTCTGCCAGCTTAGTTATATTTCGCACCACTAATGCTGCCCTCGTGCGGCCTCCGTAGGCACGCCAGCCTTTTCCCCCCTTTCCTCGCCCTCACTCTCACAGGGGCCTACGGGAAGACACAAGTACTCCCAGCTCTTCCGTGGGATGGGCCCTGCCCGGGCCATGGACACAAACACACAAGCCTGTGAAACCCACCACACAAACAATAAAGTAAGAAGCCTCCGAAGAAAAAGTATATCATTTACTCCCCCCTACCATATACCAATAAATCCTTTTTAATTCTGAGGTTTGCCAGGCGCCCATATTCAGCAGTTTTCTGGTTGATGGTGTTCCCGGGGCGGCCGGTTTATACTCACCCCCAAAAACTTTGTCGCCGCTTTTTTGCCCTTTTCCGTTTCATGCTTTGCATTTGGGGGGTTAATTCGAGAAGCCTTGCTGGACCAGGTGTCCAGCCTGTCCCAATCTCTTTGGGGTCCACCTGTCATCCTGATTTAATTCTCCTCAAAATTAGCCTGGTCCTAGACCGACCCCCGTGGGACCTCGCTTGTCACAGGGGCCCATGTGATACCTCAACTACCATGACTCTTTGCCTCCTTGTCAGGTATTTCTGATCCATTGCAAACACCCCTTCCGTTTAAAGCGCCTGATCCTCAGCTTTGCACCCAAACCCTTGAGAACTGTGTCGAAGGCCTTCTTGCAGCCGAAGAAGTGCAACAAACCCAACCCCCCCTCTCCTACTTACTTTTGTTACTTTTTCATAAAACTCCCAAAGGTTTTTGACACCGTTTTCTTTTATAAAACCGTGCGGTTGGCTTTTATTCTTTTTCCATTGCAAATGCTCCCCCACTCTCCTCTGATAATTTTTCAAATTTCTTTTTAAACTTGCACGCTTTGACATTGGTTATGTTTTTGTGCCTCTTTTCTGTCTCCTTTTTTAAATGGAAACTAATTTGCGGTCTTCCTACCCAGGGGTTGCCCATTTTTCCAAAGGGGTGGTTGGATTGTGGTTAGTGCAACACACATTTTTTTGCTCCCCCTTAAGGGCCCCGGGGAGATGTCTGGGCCCCCTTGCCTTTGAGGCATCAAGGTCCCCTTTGCAGCTTCTTCACCCCCCCTCCCATTGTGTGTATGTCATCAGCCTTTTTGGTATATTCCTTGTTTGGGTCCCCCCTGTTTGCCACCCCAAAGGGCCCTTTTCCCGTCTCCACTGTAAATACTTCCCTTTAAAGGGTCCGGGTTGACTGCAAAGTTTTGATAGCAAAAACAAGTTCAAAGGAAATGATCTTATACAGTTTATATTTTGGGCATAATGTAATGAGTTTTTATACCCCAAAATTTATTAGGCACACATACACACAAAGACACGACACCAAAAACACACATGCATGCACCCACACACCACCACACCACACACACATCCACACCACACACACACAAACACCACACACACACACCAAACACAACACCACACACTCAAACACACAGGTCCCAAATGGTAATTTCGTTTTAAACCCACCCAGAACAGTGGGGCAGAGAACTGGCACGGAAGCCGTAAATGAGAGGAAATAGTAACAATAATATGAAGGAAGCCAGAAGAGGTTTTTACCCCGGGTAACAGGAATAATAAAAAACCCAAGGGGCCCAAGGTTCAACCAAGGCGCAGAGAGGCAAAAACCAAATGTGCTAGGAATGGAAAAGTATGAAGGGGAAAGGACCCAGGAGAATAAGGAGGCATCATAGAGCCAAAAAGAAAATGCACGATGAGAAGGGAGGCCCAAAAACAAATGAAAACACATACACAAAGCCTAATCTGATCAAGCTGTTTTATGGCCACATCAGGAGGGGAAAAAAAGTCAAGAACCAGGCAAGGGAAGAAAGGGGGGAGACAACAAGAAAAGACTGTGAAATATGTGAGGAACTCAACATGAGATTCAAACAAGTGTTCACAGAGGAGACAGAAGGGGCTCCAGAAAAACGGAGAGGTGGGGTAACACCACCAAGTGCTGGACACAGTAACACACAACCGAGGAAGAAGTGAAGAGGCTTCTGAGTGAGCTAGATACGTCAAGGCAATGGGGCCGGATAACATCTCTCCATGGGTCCTGAGAGAGGGAGCAGAGGTGCTATGTGTACCCCTAACAACAATATTCAATACATCTACCAAAACAGGAAGATTGCCTGAGGCATGGAAGACAGTAAATGTAGTCCCAATTTTTAAAAAAGGAGACAGACATAGAGCACTAAACTACAGACCAGTGTCACTGACATGTATAGTATGCAAAGTCATGGAGAAGATTATCAGAAGAAGAGTGGTGGAACACCTAGAAAGGAATGATCTCATCAACAGCAGCCAACATGGTTTCAGGGACAGGAAATCCTGTGTCACAAACCTACTGGAGTTCTATGACATGGTGACAGCAGTAAGACAAGAGAGAGAGGGGTGGGTGGATTGCATTTTCTTGGACTGCAAGAAGGCGTTTGACACAGTACCACACAAGAGATTAGTGCAAAAACTGGAGGACCAGGTATAAATAACAGGGAAGGTACTACAATGAATCAGGGAATACTTGTCAGGAAGACAGCAGCGAGTCATGGTAGTGGCGAGGTGTCAGATTGGGCGCCTGTGACTAGCGTGGTCCCACAGGAGTCAGTCCTAGGATAAGTGCTTTTTCTGGTATTTGTGAATATGACGGAAGGAACAGAATCCGAAGTGTCCCTGTTTGCAGATGACGTGAAGTTGATGAGAAGAATTCATTCAGTCGAAGACCAGACAGAACTACAAAGAGATCTGGACAGGCTGCAGATCTGGTATAAAGCAATTGGCTCCTGGAGTTCAACCCCACCAAGTGCAAAGTCACGAAGATTGGGGAAGGGCAAAGAAGACTGCAGACGTAGTACAGTCTAGGGGGCCAGAGACTACAAACCTCACTCAAGGAAAAAGATCAAGGGGTGAGTATAACACCAAGTACATCTCCTGAGACACATATCAACCAAATAACTGCTGCAGCATATGGGTGCTAGCAAACCTCAGAACAGCATTCCGACACTTAATAAGGAATCGTTCAGGACCTGTACACCGTGTACGTTAGGCCCATATTGGAGTATGTGGCACCAGTTTGGAACCCACACCTAGCCAAGCACGTAAAGAAACTAGAGAGAGTGCAAAGGTTTGCAACAAGACTAGTCCCAGAGCTAAGGGGTATGTCCTACGAGGAGGGTGAAGGGAAATCGAACCTAACGACACTGGAGGACAGGAGAGATAGGGGGGACATGATAACGACATACAAAATACTGAGAGGATTTGACAAGGTGGACAAAGACAGGATGTTCCAGAGATGGGACACAGCAACAAGGGGACACAGTTGAAGTTGAAGAGACAGATGAATCACAGGGATGTTAGGAAGTATTTCTTCAGCCACAGAGTAGTAAGGAAGTGGAATAGTTTGAGATGTAATGTAGTGGAGGCAGGATCCATACATAGTTTTAAGCAGAGGTATGATAAAGCTCACGGTTCAGGGGGAGTGATCTAGTAGCGACCAGTGAAGACGCAGGGCCAGGAGCTAGGACTCGACCCCTGCAACCTCAACTAGGTGAGTACAATTAGGTGATTGCACACACCCACAAGGAGACAGAAAAGAGTACACAAAGTCATGGAGATTATCAGTGGGAGAGTGGTGGAACACCTGGAAGGGAACAAGAACATAAACGACAACCAAAACACGGATTTATGGAAGGCAAATCCTGTGTCATAAACTTTCTGGAGGTTTATGATAAAGTAACAGAAGTAAGACACGAGAGAGAGAGGTGGGTTGATTGCATTTTCTTGGACAGCATCAAGGCCTTTTACACAGTTCCTCACAAGAGATTAGTGCAGAAAACAGAGGATCAGGTGCATATTACAGGAAGGGCACTGCAAGGGATCAGAGAATACCTGACAGGGAGGCAACAACGAGTCATGGTACATGATGTGGTATCACATGGGCACCTGTGACGAGCAGGGTCCCACAAGAGTCTGTCCTAGGACCAGTGCCATTTTTGGTGTATGTGAATGACATGAAGGGAGGGATAGATTCAGAAGTGTCCCTGATCGCAGATGATGTGAAGTTAATGAGGAGAATTAAATCAGATGAGTATCAGGCAGACCTTCAAAGAGACTGGACGGGCTGGACACATGGTCCAGCAACTGGTTTCTCGAATGCAACCTGCTATATGCAAAGTCATGAAAATGGAGAAGGGCAAAGAAGACCGGACACAGAGTATAGGCTAGGTGGCCAGAGACTAAACCTCGCTGAAGGGAAAGATCTTGGGGTGAGCATAACTCCAAGCATGTCTCTGGAAGCACCCATCAACCAGATAATTGCTGCAGCATATGGACTCCTGGCAAATCTGAGAATAGTGTTCCACTACCTAAGTAAGGAATCTTTCAAGACACTGTACACCGTGTATGTCAGGCCCATACTGGAGTATGCAGCACCAGCTTGGAACTCACACCAGGTCAAGCACGTCAGGAAATCAGAGAGAGTGCAAAGGTGTGCAACAAAGTTATTTCCAGAGCTAAGGGGAATGTCCTATGAAGAAAAGATAAGGGAAATCGGCTTGACGACACTGAAGGACAGGAGGGTTAGGGGAGACATGATAACGACATACAAAATACTACGTGGAATGGATAAAGTGGACAGAGGATGTTCCAGAGAGAGGACACAGAAACAAGGGGTCTCACTTGGAAGTTTAAGATTCAGATGAGTTAGAGGGATGTTAGGAAGTATTTCTTCAGTCACAGAGTAGTCAGGAAGTGGAACAGTCTGACGAGTGATGTAGTGGAGGCAGGAACCATACATAACTTTAAGATGAGGAATGGTAAGCTCATGGAACAGGGAGAGAGAGGATCTATAGCGTTCAGTGAAGAGGCGGGGCCAGGAGCTGAGTCTCGACCCCTGCAACCACAATTAGGTAAGTACAATTAAGTGAGTACACACCTCCCTCTCTGCATTCCCCTATCTTTTCACTCCTCCCACCTTCCCTTCCACCTTTCTTTCTATCTAGCTCTCTTCCCACTCTTTTTCCACCCCCTATCACTTCCTATTCCCATTTCTCTCCCCCTTACCACTTCCCCACCCCTAAGCACACACACACACAAACAGCACACAACCACATTAAAACACCTAATGAAAAAAAAAAACCTGGTGGCTCAGAAGGGAAGTTCAAGGCTCAAGGGATCAGAGGAAAGTGGTTCAGCAATGTAAACAGATGGAACAGGAGTGGGAGAGCAACCGCGGTGAATTTTCTGCAAAAATGAAGAAGAGGATGGAGGCAGAGTTTTCTGCAAAAATAGAGAAGAGGACGGAGGTGGAGATGAAGGAACAGGAGTTGCAAGCCGAAGCCACAGAAGCCAGGATAAGGGCCCTAGAATATGAGGTAAATACTCTGAAGCAAGTTACAGGGCTATTGCCAAGAGGTGACATAGCATTTGGAGCAGGTACACCCCTACTAAACGAGGAGCCCAATGGAAAGGAAGGAGACATGACTTACACTAAGGCCCTATCAGACCACCAAGCAGGATAACAGTAAGAGAGAGGGTTAGAGAGTGGAGAGGGGGTTAGGTCCCATGGACTGGCACGACCACATCACCAAGAGCTACAGAAAAAAATAAGGTAAACAATGGCCATGTACAAATGAGACCCAGAGATACAGAGGGAAAGGCAATGGGAGGAGGAGAGGGAGAGGTCATTGTTTATATATGGGCTTCAAACCATACCACGGGCGAGAACAGAACCCGCGATCAGAGAGTCTCAAAACTCCAGACCACTGCGTTCGCCACTGGACCAGCTAGTCACAATAAGATTCGTCCAACTAGGTATATTTATACACCATAGGAAGGTTTGCATAGGCACCACTGTGACCACAAATGCAAGTTTTTACAGACGAATCTCCAGCTAGCGTGGCCGTGACGAACTCTAGCTCAAGTCCTCTCAAAGCCGTTAACATGACTCATGAAATCATAATGACACGATTGCAAACAAACCATTACCATGGCGGGGATAGAACCCGCGATCAGAGAGTCTCAAAACTCCAGACCGTCGCATTAGCCACTGGACCATCTAGCCACAATAAGATTCGTCCAACTAGGTATATTTCTACACCATAGGTAAATAGGAAGGTTAGCATAGGCACCACTGTGATCAGTGGCTAACGCGACAGTCTGGAGTTTTGAGACTCACTGATCGCGGGTTCTATCCCCACCCGTGGTATGTTTGTTTGCAATCGCATCATTATGATTTCGTGAGTCATGTTAACGGCTTTGAGGGGACTTGAGCTAGAGTTTGTCACGGCCACGCTAGCTGGAGATTCGTCTGTAAAAACCTGCATTTATGGTCACAGTGGTGCCTATGCTAACCTTTCTATGGTGTATAAATATACCTAGTTGGACAAATCTTATTGTAGCTAGCTGGTCCAATGGCTAATGTGATGGTCTGGAATTTTGAGACTCTCTGATCGCTGGTTCTATCCCCACCCATGGTATGGTTTGTTTGCAATCGTGTCATTACGATTTCGTGAGTTATGGGCTTCAGGAGAGCGAGGGGAGGATGCATAATGAAAGATGGCAGAAAGAAAAATAGGAGATTGAAAACATCATCAAAGAAAGAGGCAAGGATGACACGACTGAGATAGTAAACTTTCAGAGAATTGGGGGGTACTTGAAGGGAAGAAATCCTCTGGTCAAGCTGATTTCAAGACAGAATGGTGCAGAACAGGATCCTGCAAGAGAAACCATGGCTGAAAGAATCGTCAACATACAAGAGGGTGTTCCTAGTCCGAGACAAAACAAAAATAGAATGACAGCAGCTGTGGGAGAGGACACAGAAGTGAAAGGAACTATGAAGAGAGACAAGGACAGAATCAGAAGAGGACAACCAGAGCAGGGCAGAGCAACAAGCGCAAGCACACAGAACCACCCCTAGAATCCCACAACCAAACATGCTATCCCAACACAAACTACAATCCACACTTATAGCCCCCACCCCACACTGCACAGTGTTGAAGAGGCACTAACATGGATTTAATAATGAATAAGTGGGAGGGATGGCATAAAAGAGTCAAAGTGGTATCACTGGACATCATAGCTCTTACAGAAACCAAGCTCATAGGAATAATAACAGATGTGTCCTTACAACAGGATATCAGAAAATGAGGACAGACAGAGGGAACAGAGGGGGTGGAAGAGTGCACTGTTGATCAAAAACCGATGGGATTTTGATGAGTTGGAGAGAGGAGACAGAGGAGAAGCAAGATACAACATAATAGGAACACTTCAGTCTGGAGGTCCCAAGGTGGTAATTGCAGTGATATATAACCCTCCATAGAACAGTAGGAGGCCAAAGCAAGAGTATGATGAGAATAATAGAGCGATGGTTGACACTAGATGAGGTGGCCATAAGAGCTCATGCGAGCAGGGCAAAGCTGCTGATTATGGGTGACTTCCACAACAAGGAATTCGACTGGGAGAACCTGGAGCCACAAGGGGGCTCAGAAACGTGGAGGGCTAAGATGATGGAGGTGGTACTGGAATACCTCATGTACCAACACTTAAAGGACACTACCAGAAAGAGAGAAGATGATGAACCAGCAAGACTGGACATAGTATTCACTTTGAGTAGTGCAGACATTTTGGATATCACAAATGAGAGACCCCTCGGAGCCAGTGATCATGTGGTTCTGAGCTTCGAATACATAGTAGACTTACAAGTGGAGAGGGAAGCAGGAAGGGCAGGATGAATGAAGCCAAACTACAAGAGAGAGGACTACACAGGCATGAAGAATTTCCTACACAGGGTTCAGTGGGACAGAGAACTGGCAGGGAAGTCAGTAAACGAGATGATGGGATATGTGAGAACAATATGTAAGGAAGCTGAGTAGAGGTTTGTATCCAAGGGTAACAGAAATAATGAGAAAACCAGGATGAGCCCTTGGTTCACCCAAAAGTGTAGAGAGGCCAAAACCAAGTGTGCTAGAGAATGGAATAAGTATAGAAGGCAAAGGACCCAAGAGAATAAGGAGAGAAGTCGTAGAGCAAGAAATGAATATGCACAGGTTAGAAGGGAGGCCCAACAACAATATGAAAATGACATGACAGCGAAAGCCAAATCTGACCTGCAGCTGTTGTACAGCCACATCAGGAGGAAAACAACAGTCAAGGACCAGGTAATCAGGCTGAGGAAGGAAGGAAAGGAGATCACAAGAAACAACTGTGAAGTATATGAAGAACTCAACATGACATTCAAAGAAGTGTTCACAGAGGACACAGAAGGGACTCCAGAAGGATGGAGAGGTGTGGGTTACACATCAAGTGTTGGACACAATACATACAACCATGGAAGAAGTGAAGAGGCTGCTAAGTGAGCTAGATACCTCAAGGTGATGGAGCCAGATAACATCTCTCCATTGAGAAAGGGCAACTACCTGAGGTATGAAAGACAGCAAATATAGTCCCAACTATTTAAAAATGAGACAGACAAGAAGCATTAAACTACAGACCAGTGTCACTGACAAGTATAGTATGCAGAGTCATGAAGAAGATTATCAAGTGGAACACCTAGAAAGGAATGAGCTTATCAACAACAGTCAGCACGGTTTCAGGGACGGGAAATCCTGTGTCACAAACCTACTGGAGTTCTATGACAGGGTGACAGCAGTAAGATAAGAGAGAGACGGGTGGGTAGATTGCATTTTCTTGGACTGTAAGAAGGCGTTTGACACGGTTCTAAACAAGTGATTAGTGCAAAAACTGGAGGACCAGGCAAGGATAACAGGGAAGGCACTACAATGAATCATTGAATACCTGTCAGGAAGACAACAGCGAGTCATGGCATGTGGTGAAGTGTCAGAGTGGGAGCCTGTGACGAGTGAAGTTCCACAGGGGTCAGTCCTAGGACTGGTGTTGTTTCTGGTATTTGTGAATGACATGACGGAAGGAATAGACGCCAAAGTGTCCCTGTTTGCAGATGATGTGAAGTTGATGAGAGGAATCCAATTGGATGAGGACCAGGCAGAACTATAAAGAGATCTGGACAGGCTGCAGGCCTGGTCCAGCAACTGGCTCCTGGAGTTCAACCCCACCAAGTGCAAAGTCATGAAGATTGGGAAAGGGCAAAGAAGACTGCAGACAGAGTATAGTCTAGGGGGCTAGAGACTACAAACCTCACTCAAAGAAAAAGATATTGGGGTGAGTATAACACCAGGCATATCTCCTGAGATGCACATCAACCAAATAGCTGCTGCAGCATACGGGGGCCTAGAAACCTAAGAACAACATTTGAACATCTTAACCCTTTCAGGGTCGATCCCGTAGTATTATGGCTTGAGAGCCTGTGTCTGTCCCATATACTATGCCAAAATTCTAGCGCTTTCATATCTAGTGGGAGAAAGCTGTTAGGCCTGTATGTGAGAGAATGGGTCTGCATGGCCAGTGTGCACAGTATGACAAAAAATCATGGCACGGACATTGGATTGTGAGAGTGGTAATTCAGTGCGCCTTGGTCACTAAGCCAAGCGGTAATGAATACCTCACTCTCTGGCGAACTGGGACTCTTCCCTCCCTAAGCGTTAGTTTTAATACAGCTGAAGTGTCAGTGAAGACGAATCTAATGGTTTTCAGGAGTTTGTGACAGAAAGTAATGCCCAAGATACAGGAAATAGTACTGAAAACTCAGACGATTATCAACCTTTCACCTTCCACCAAAAAAGTCAGACAAAGTGACTTATTTGCCTGTGGGTGGTGGGGAAGACAGTGTAGGAGGTGGGGAAGACAGTGTGGGTGGTGGGGAAGGCTGTGTGGGTAGTGGGGAAGGGATTATCTTATACTAGTTAGTAATTCCTCAGTCACTAGTGAATGTAGCCTTACAACTAGTTCACGATGTAACAGGTGTTGCACACCCTGGTATGGATCGTTCTGTAAAACAAGCAAGATTGAAATACTTTTGGCCTCGTGTGGCAACTGATATTTCTGAGTATGTTAAGAAATGTAGTGTCTGCATGCAACATAAAGGTAATGTTAATGGTCATAATCCAATCCAGGTATATCCAACTACTAGCGAACCGTGGGAAAGAGTTGAATTAGATCTGTCAACTAATTTCCAATGTTCCCTCCAGGGCAACAGACATCTGTGAGTTATAGTAGATCATTTCACCAGATATTGTGAGTTAGTACCTATTGCAGAGACAGTAGCTAAAGCGTTTAAAGAATGTATAATCTGCAGGCATACAACTCCTAAGTCCCTAGTAACAGCTAATGGGGGTGAATTTTGTAATGAGATTCTTGAAAATTTGTGCACTTTGTACAAGATCTCTAAATCAACCATTATTCCCCCCACCCGCCAGTATATTTTTAGCAAAAGAAATAATAAGAAAGTACTTGATGTCTTGAGAGCCACTATAACCCCAAATAGTAAAACCGGGGAAAAAGCTATCCCTGATGTTCAGTGTGCAAAAATTCGCTTACATGCTTCTTATTTGACACTCCCATTATTGTTGTACAGTTAGATAAGCATTTGCCTTTTTGGTGCTATATTCTAATCCAAAGCCAATTTTCAACCCAATGATTTCATAGCAACTATACCACTTAGCTAAAGGTTTTTTTTTAAAATCCGTGAAACACTTCCAAATCTACAGCGAATTTACAAAGATCACCAAAATTAAGAGGTTTGAGAGTTATTTTCTGATAAACTTTAAAAAACGTCGCAATACCAAGCTCGACAAAGTTTGTTGGGCCTTTAAGTAGTTGAACTACAATGGAAATAGTAAAAAGTTAGAGAAATTTGTACTGGTCCTAAAAGAACGCATTTAGTATATGAAAATTAGTTGATGATGAATGTTCCTACCCAGACTAATGTGACGACCTGCAATCCTCCTCCCCTGTATAAACTTGAATTTCATTTTTCCCCCCATAACACAAGTTTTAAAACCCCTCAGGTTCTTTTGGAAAAATACAAATTTTAGACCCTCTTCAAAATAACATAGTTAGCTATTGCAACAGAGTTTGACCCTTCAGAGATGAAAACCATTCTGCATATGTAAATCTCCCCCAACAGAGTTGGGGATAAATTTAAAAAACCTGTATAATGAATCATATGTTTAAAAAGTTTTTAAAATTGTCGTTACAATATCTTCTTATTAATATTCCAAAAATTTTTTTTTTTGTGTGTGTTCCGTTCTTCCGGTTTCTGAATTAACAGTCATAGATTGAGTGCACCAATTTTCTGCCTTTTTTTTTTAAAACTTCTTCTTTTCATAATTTCCTCAAATCCTTTAGACACATGAATAAGATCGATCGTATTTTTTTTCTTTTTTTATTGTTTACTCCCATGAAAATTCGTAAATTCCCTTAAATTGTGTTTATATCATCCATGTAATGCTTAACATTAACACCACCCAATAATTCCTAATATTATAGTTTAATTTTCATTGTTGTGTACTTTGACATTGTATAGAATCACCCCAGAGTTGTCTTCCATCTTCCCTGTAGAGTTTGATTGTATGTCGAGATGCCATACAAAAATTCTGTAGTTTTGCTCATAGTAACCCCTTACAGTTACCACCTCCCCGCATTAGACCATTAGTGATCATTTTGGGACCACGCGATGCCACAAACCCTTTGAATGCCCCCGGGGATTCAAAAGGGGGTTTGCGGGGAGTGGAACAGGGAAACCCTTTTCCTCTATTTTTTCTTCTACCTGATGTTCCCCGCAGCCAGTGATGACCTTAAAAGACCCCATAAACAAAAGGGAACCCAAATGTATAAAACAAATGCAAAATCACCCCAAAAATTCACAAATTACCAAAAAATAGGACCATACTACACCTCCCACCCGTGCCATGAAGTGTCTCCACTACATTTTACCATACCCATTGCCCTACAACCCCAAGCCAAGCCAATGGACAAGGGGCGAACAATAAAAAGATCCGAACCCTAAAACTCCCAACATCAAAAGGGGGAGACAGCAATAACATGAGGAAAAATTGTGGGACTGCCAGCCAGGGGCACAACCCTCATCATCACCGGCACCACCACAACACACGAAGACAAAAAACAAAAAAATGACCGCGCTACTCCCAAAATAACTCCTTTCCCCTTTTGATGTCAAGAGATCACCAACCCCGAAAAAGCAAAACTCCCTTTTGATTCAGAACCAAACATCACAAAAAACTCAAGAAATGCAGGAACTAAAGGCTAGCAAAGCAGATTACCCCAACAAAATCACTGTTCTAGAACATAAACTAGACACTCTAGAACAACAAAGCAACACCCACACCCAGCCCCTAGACACCTCAACACACTAAAAGACCAAGTCACCCTACTTACTACCAACATTCAGGAAAAGATCAAGAGTGGACCAACAACTTGCCACTGTCATAACCAACTTCCAAGACCATAATGACCAAACAGCAGCTATCTGACGCTGTTGTAATTAACAGGCAAAACATCTCCCACACAGTCACCAAGAGACCTGCATGGAGACCACCTTACAGCTTATCAAGGCCCACCTTCGCCTTAACATACATAGTGACGCCCTAAAGGATTGAAAAACTGATGGGCTCCCAAAAGCAGGTAAAAAAACAGTGCTGTTAAAATTCCAAACTACCCTACAAAGAAACAACCTATTTAAAACATCTATTTTTATGAAAACTGATGTTTACGTCAATGAGTGCCTTACCAAAAAAGACAAAACCTTCTTTATCGGCTAAGAAATTACGCTATGCCCAAAAAAATCCACCAGTGCTTTGTGAGGGATGGAAAAATCGCAGTTAGGAAACAGCCCACTGGGAAGAGATACTTCATCTCTACAGAACATGACCTTAAAACTTTCCTAAGTGAGGTGGACTAACAAAATCAGAGTAAAGTGCAGAAAATTTACCCACAGTCCACATTTAGTGTTATATTGTCATAAAATTTGTGCCCCCCAAAAATTCTAATACCCCAATACTTTTGATTGTCATTGTTGTATTCAACGACCATTCTCCCTCATAGTCTTAATTGTGTTTAATATCTACAGAATCTATCTCCTTTTTTACAACTTACCGCATCACTGTTCCATCTTATTTTATTATAAAACTAACCAAAAAACTTGTCTTCAATAATTCTACCTATTTTAAAAAATACTCAATTCCCCAATTTTATTCTAAATCCCTATTATTGCCCAATTTTACTTTAAACTATATTGATCAAACTTATTGTAAACTTTTTTTTATTGACCATTATTATTCCATACTTTTTTAAACTAGTATTTTAACTACAATTTTTTATATTATCCTGTCTACCATCTTACTAGCATATTGTAACCAAGTCATTGCCATTTTTATTTTTATCATTTTTTTTATTATTCTTTTGCTACTATAATTTTTGTATTTTATCCTGTCAATTTAAATCTAATTATACACTAATTCTTGTAAACAACTTATATAAGACCTTAGTGCAATTACAATTGAGAGTCTTGTGCCTTTATTATATTATTCGATTAATCACAGTTTTACTCTAGGTCATTCTAGCTCAAAACATAGACTCCACAAAAGTCATTATATTAGACCTTAGTGCAATTACAAGTGAGAGTCTTGTTCTATTTTTAATTTGTATTTTTATATTATTAGATTAAACCTAGTTGTACTATAGCTCATTCTAGCTCAAAACATAGACTCCACAAAAGTCATTATTAGACCTTAGTGCAATTACAAGTGAGAGTCTTGTTCTATTTTTAATTTGTATTTTTATATTACTAGTTTATACCTAGTTGTACTTTAGTTCATTCCAGCACAACACATAGACAACATCAACTTCATTACGTGTAGTAGTGACTATACATACATGACCAAAATTACTCTAGCTATTACTTATCCAAACTTCCTCCCACTACAGATTTTCAGTACTAGAACTAAAACACACAACTCAGGATATAAATAACCATAATTTAAAACCTTTGAAGATGATTGATCACGTTGACCCTGTTTAAAACCTCCATAATCTGACACCCAATCAAAAACCTATTGGAAAGTAACTGCCTTTATTACACAGCATCACAAGCCAGCACTATCCTAAACAATGCAAAAAGTCTTCAGTATTTAACTACAACATCAGGTCCTTAAGCAAACACTATGTGACTCCTGGCACCCCTTTGAATCACTAAAGACACCTTTCCCTCCTGCATTATTCTTACTGAGACCTGGCTTTAAGGCGGACACAATAGATATCTACCCTCTACCAGGATACACAGCATTCACAATGCAGACCAAACCAGTTGGGGGTGGTATTGCAATCTTTTTACTCTAACCAATTATCTTGTCTTAGCACCACTTGCTTAGTGATGAATATGGGGAATAACATTATTGCTAATTTTACTGTAAAAAACCTTAAGCGCCTATAACAATCGGTGCCATTTACCAGATACCTCACACAAACATCCCAAATTTCAGTGAGAAATTAAAGTCACTAATAACAAATAGACAATGAATAAGCACCCCCTTCTCTTAGCTGGAGGGCTTCAACATCAACCTTGGCTTACTAGATGATCAGCCTGTAACTGATTCATCAACAATATGAACAACACACTTCTCATACAACAATAACTAACCAACCAGACTCACTGGAGACAAGTGCAACCATAATAGACCACAATGGGACCCTTACTAGCCCCCCTTAAATCAGGGATAATCACAGGGTAGCACTACAGACCACTACCTACCTTCCTCCTGACAAACATTAGTAAACCACCACTTGAATACAACAAAGTTTTCATTTAGACTCCATGACGAGGCCTCAGTAAGGAAGTTCACAGCTGACTAGAGACTGTTGCTGGCCTACAGAAATTCTCCAAGGCCAATGGTATTGATGATGGACAGACATTTTCTTAACAAATTACTTAGACTATACAACAACATTGTCCCATAAAAACAAACAGATCACAAACAAAACGGCTTGGTTGCCCATGGTAACCAGCACCATTCTGAAATCCATTGACAAGAAACACCAATATGAAAAGCAATATAGACAGGGTTAATACACAAAGATATTCTTAAAACATATTCATCAGTCTCACCAAAGTAATAAAGAAAGTCAAAAAAATATACTACTCCAGTAGATTCACAGACACTAGAGGAGATATAAAAAAGACCTGGAAAAAACTCTCTCAGATTTAGGGACCCACAAACTGAGAAAAACCCAAAAATATTGTCCTAACTAAACCTAATGAAACACCACTAAAATCCCACTGACACAGCTAACAAGAAATAAACGACTTCTTCTCAAACCATAGGATCTAATCTCGCCAGTAAAATCCCACATACCAATGCCATGCTGGGGACTACCTAGATGGGAATTTCCCTAATTCCTTCTATCTTGCACCAACTGAGCCCATGGAAGTCACCCAGATTATAAAGTCACTTAAAAATACTCGGGGAATCTGTCTCATGTCCCCCCCCCATTACTGTACAAGCGAGCGGCCCATGTCCTTTGCTGCTATTTCATTACTTTTTACAAGTCACAGAGACTAGCACCTTCCCGAAAACTACTCAAGATGGCAAGGGTTACACCAAAAACATAAAAAGGGGGTGACCCTACAGATGTAAAAAACTATAGGCCAATATCTAACTTTACCATTGCTATCCAAATCTTTGAGAAAAATCATGCACAGGAGGGCTGTATTCATTTATACGGCTCAAACATACTCAACCCCTGCCAATTTGGATTCAGGAAAAATAAAAGCACTAATGATGCAATCATAAAAATGCTAGATCTGCTTTTACACCCGCATTGGAAAATAAGGAATATCCCCTAGGAAAATTTTTTTTGACCTAAGAAAAGCTTTTGACACAGTAGACACGACTCCTACTCCACAAAATTGATCATTACGGTATAAGAGGCCATGCACTTGCTTATTTCAAATTTTTACATTACTAATAGGTATCAGTATGTCACCATTAAAGACACAGCATCAGCAAAAACGGGCCCAAATTTATATGGAGTTCCGCAGGGAAGTGTCCTTGGTCCCCCGCTCTTTTCCCCATATACATCAATGACCTTCCAAACGTATCCCAAAACCTGAACCCATTCTCTTTGCTGACGAACGACTTACGTCATCTCTCACCCTAATCTTGCCACCCTCACACCATTGTGAATGAGGAGCTGATCAAATATCGACTTTTGGGTGACAGCCAAAAAACTTACGCTTAACACTGACAAAACCTACTATATTAAGTTTGGTAGCAGAGCAGGAGTGCACAAATTAACATTAAGATTTACAACACGATAATTACCAGAAATAATGGGGGCAAATTCCTAGGCTTATACCTTGACAACAACCTGAAATTTCAGCACCCATATCCAGGCATATAACAAAAAAGTATCCAAAACGGTTGGGATCCTCTCCATGATACCATACTACGTGCCGCAAAATGCCTTCTCACACTATACCCTCACTTATTTATCCATACCTCACCTATGCTATTTGTGCTTGGGGATCAACTGCAGCAAACAAACCCAAAGCCAATAATAACCAACAAAAAGTGCAGTAAGAATAATCACTAAATCCCATCCCTGGCAACACACCCCCCCCCACTCTTCATAGACCCAACCTTACTCCCTGTTCAGTACATCCACACTTACTACTGCGCAATCTACTGTACAGGGCCTTAACTTAAAAATCAACCTTGACCTAAAACGCTTTCTTGATAGTTGTGACAGAACCCACAGGCAAACACCAGACACAAAAAATCTCTACGACATTCCCGTGTCCGATAAACCTTTACAAAATTCAATGTCTGTCAAAGGCCCCAAATTTTGGAATACCCTACCTGAGAACTCTAGAACTTCAGACACATTCATCACCTTCAAAACTACCCTTAGAAACATCTTATCTCCCTCCCTACACCCCGTTTAACTAACTCACGAATACCACCCGGTGGTTCACACTTACACTCACTCACTCATTTTGACCATAAACAGAAATATTAATCTCAATCTTAAAATAATGAATCCTGTGATACTCCAATACTGAAACTATGTACTGTGCCAAAACAAAAGCATTCACATTGCTAAACTCACAAAATAGTATTTAGTCACTTAGCCATAATACCAACTTACCTCATAATTTGTAATATTTTACAATTAAGAATAAAACTAAGTCTGCCCGAAATGCCTAGCCATGCTAAGCGTTCTAGTGGTACACTCTGTAATCACTATTTTACAACATGTAAACCACACAATAACCAAATTTCTGTAAAATCAACATTGTAATCCTTATAGAGAATAAACTTTGAATTTGAATTTGAAGACAGGTTAGCAGAGGAGACAGGTCAGGCCTGGTGCTCTCCTTATTTACCATCCTAATATACATTACCAAGACATCCATCGTGTGTATTCATTATTCCAATTCTACCACTGAACCCCGGTGGCCTGGTGGCTTAAGATTCTCGCTTCACACACGGAGGGCCGGGGTTCGATTCCCAGTGGGGTGGAAACATTTCGACATGTTTCCTTACACCTGTTGTCCTGCTCACCTAGCAGCAAATAGGTACCTGAGTGTTAGGTCGAATGGTGTGGGTCGCATCCTGGGGGACAAGATTAAGGACCACAATGGAAATAAGTTAGATAGTCCTCGATGACGCACCGACTTTCTTGGGTTATCCTGGGTGGCAACCCTCCGGGGTTAAAAATCCGAACGAAATCTTATCTTACGACATGGGTAGTGGGGAAGAGAGCGCCTGTGGTGGGGAAGACAGTGGGGTGGTGGGGAAGGCAGTGTGGGTAGTGGGGAAGGGAGCATCTGTGGTGGGGAAGACAAAGTGGGTAGTGGGGAAGGCTGTGTGGGTAGTAGGGAAGGCTGCATGGGTAGTGGGGAAGGGAGCATCTGTGGTGGGGAAGACAGGGTGGGTGGTGGGGAAGAATGTGTGGGTGGTGGGGAAGGCAATGTGGGTAGTGGGGAAGGGAGCATCTGTGGTCGGGAAGAGAGCTTGGGTTTGTGTAAAAAACATAGCAGCATATGTGTAGATTACCTAGGATAACCCATAAAAGTCAGACAAAGTGACTTATTTGCATGTGAGTGGTGGAGAAGGCAGTGTGGTTGTTGGGGAAGATGGTGTGTTGGTAGTGTAATGTATCATCATGACACCAGCCAGGCCACTGACTCAGCATATCCACAACATCATCAACAACAACAACAACACACACACAACATATATCTATAAACTCAAGGAAAGTCAGGTGGTGTTACTCCCCTCAGTGTTTTAAAAATGGCTGAGTCAGCAGACCATGTCAGGAGACAACAACACGACACAACCCCCGATAAATGGAATTGAGGTTGATTTGGAAGGATAAAACCATTGATTAAACCTTTCTGGTCTACCAGAATGGAAAGGAGTTAGAAGTTAATTGGTGAAGCAGACTGTGAAGTGGGTGGGTAGGAGAGTGTGTAATAAGGGGTTAACTGTAAGGGTTTTTGTGAAGTTAAGGGAAAAGTGGCAGTGAAGAGGGCTTTGAAGAGGAAATTTTACTAGTAATTCAGTGTGATTGTAAAGCAGATACTAAGTGTACTAGGGACTGGAAAAAGAGAAATAAATATTATTGTATATGAGTAAAAGAGCGAAGAGTGAAAATGGCAGGCATTAGGGGGGTACAGGCTGCCATAATTATATTTATATTTCTTCTTCAATTCCATGAAAAAAGAAATCAGTCTGGGGGTTGGAAAAGGTGAATGGAGTAACAGCGCCTGGACAGTAAAAGCCCAACAGTTGCCATCCTACCAGAAAAGTAAACCTCATTATCGCTGCAAGGTATGGCAACACCGCATACCCAAACAAATAAAGTGCCCCACAGCTCTTATTGTAGCGCTCTTAAATGGTGATTCCAAATTAATCCAGGACCTCAAACTATTGTGCAGAGGCAAAACGGGCAGATAAATGACGGCGATAATGACGGTCTAGTAGCTAGGGATGTAACCCTTTAACTCCCTATGTAATGCATACATAGGTCAATGTGAGACAATACAGCCATTATTATCTCAACACTACCAAAACGGTGCATACACTGTACTAAAGTACGCATGGAAAAACAGAAAAGGCACCTTAGTAAAATGTGTAAGGGGTGGGTGCATGATGGATGTATGTACAATTATAGCAACGGTGCCAGAATTCATTTTGTGTGTAACAAATGCACTTTGGCACAGTTACCCTTTAGCAGTAATGACATTGATTTCCTAATTTTAATACAAATGACCCATTGCCATATATTGTGATTATGATTGTTTTATGGAAAACAGGCCTTCACTTTATTCATGTCAATGCAAGATCACTTCTTCCCAAATTGGCAGAGTTAGGATTCTAGCTAACAAAATTAGGGCGGCAGTTATAAACCTCTCTGAATCTTGGTTGGATGATACGGTGACTGACGACGAGGTCCAAAATCGATGGTTACAATATAAAGCTTAGATAGGAAACAGAAAAAGGGGGTGGATATGTCCCTACATTAGAAATGCTTAGTTACAACCAAGACCGTTAAATAGCAATAAACTGGAGATTTTGGTTTGAAGTGCTGTTCCTAAGCCCAAAAACCCTTTGTAGGAATAGTTACCGCCCCCTTCCCCGGGACCGTTCTTGAAGACTTTTCCGAGTCTTGCCCGGAGTTGAAAAAAATTGCGAGACAATAATTTGGGGGCGACTTAATATCTGTTTTCAGCAGCAAAATAACGGCTATGCAAAAGGTATAAGCAATTCTAGGTTTTAAAAAAGTACCCCAAAACTAATTAAATACACCAACCCGGATCACAAGTTCTCAGCCCCCCTAATTGACCACATTTTTGTAACCGCGGAAAACTTATCATCAGGCGTTTTTACCCAGGTTTAGTGTTCTTTTTCATCATTTACTACCGGGAAAAACACTGGGTAGGATGGCCCTACAAGGAAAATAAAAATGAGGTCAACTAGAAATACAGTAAAGAAACACGGGGTAAATGGGCTACCAATTGTGTGGACAAGAAACAAGTTGCAGGGGACGTAAACGATCCCTGGGAAAAATTAAAAAACATTTTCCCTTCCCTTTTTAAATAATATTGCCTTTAAAAGAGGTTAGGATTAAACAAAAGAACTGAACCCTGGATGACTATGAGGTATTAGAAATATGAAATTCAGAGCCCAGCTGCAAAAAAGATTTAAAGCAACAGACAGGATATTGAGACTAAATAAATTCCAAAGGTGGGAACAGAGTACAGAGGCTTATAAAGGAACAAAGGCAAGCACTTTGCTAAAAAAATTGAAGAGGTAAAAGAAAACCCCCAGAAAGCTCTGGCAACAACTAAAACATTGGGGTATAGCCATAACCCAGTAGATGGTCAACATAGTCTCACTACGTAATGAGGATGCCACGAAAAATCAAAGGGTGGCAAATTGTTTAAATTTCCTACTACACATCTGTTGCATAACATAGTAAGTAAACTACCAGCTGCATCAAATATTTAACACAGACTTGATAAGTTTCAAACTCTTACCAATAAAGGGGTAACCCCAAACGTTGTCAACTAGTAAGTGTATTCATGACTTCATTCAAAAGAATAAGCAGTTAAACCCAAAAAGGCACGGGCCCCCTGAAAAACACCCCTTTTCAAGTTCCTAAAGATGGTTGTTTCTGAACTGTCAATCCCATTGCTACATAATAAATCTATCAATCCCCACTAATACCGTACCGGGGGGGTTTAAAAGGAGGCAAGTTACTCCTATCTTCAAGAAAAATATAGGTCTGATGTAAGCACTAGGACCCGTTGTTATCAGTATAATCTAAAATTCTGGAGAGGGCGGTGATTCAAGTAGTTAAGTCCTTAATGACAACAGATTCTCCATAGCTTCAATCGGGTTTAGAAGATCCTATCAACCGATACTCCCCTTTTTAATCGTGGATTTCTGGAAATGAAATGTCAAAGGGAACCCCCATAGGTATGGTAAACCTTTTCCCGCAAAAGGCCTTCGATACTGTAACCCAATATATTATGTAAGAAAAATTCAAGCTATCGGTATAGGTTTTGTGGGCTGGTTTAAGCCTCCCTTGCAACAGGAGACAAAAGTCAAAATCAACAAAAACGGAATCAGAACCCCTGCCATAACATGTGGGTTCCCCAAGGTAGTATTTTGGGGCCCTTCATTCTTTGTTATGTCAATGATATGCCTATCGTGTCAAGTGCAAATCCTACTGTATGCAGTGACAGTGCTCTGTTGTGCAGGTAAAGCCCCCCAAGATATTGCTAATGTTTTAAAAACTGGAATGGGTCCTGCAGCAAATGGTTGTAGACAACAAACTATCATTACCCTAGGGAAAATGAAGCCATTCTCTTTGGAACGAAACTAAATGAGAAGGGTAAATAATTTTTAAATTTTAGTGTAATGGGGAGCCATCATTGGTTTCACAGTAAAATATCTGGGAATCCCCCCGACCTGCATGTCAGGAGAATTTATAGGGAACAGTTGTAAAGAAAACGAATGCCAGACTGAAATTCCTGATAGACAAGCCAGTGTTCTACCTACTGGGGGCTGCAGGACCCTAGTCTAGCCCTTATACAATGCCCTATGGATTACGCTTGCTCTTCTGGTTTCTTGCCCTTGACAAAAAAAAAATGAAAGTAGACTGCAAATCACCCCGAACAAATGTAAAATTATCCGGGGGGTGGGACCAAGGAAAAATGTAGGAGGATGAAAATTTCAGCAGTTGGTATGCTGAATTTTAAGACAGAGTAAAAACAAAAGAAACTAAATCGTTTTAAAATGTCACGACAGTGTCCGAATATCTTGCTGCAATTTTGCAAGGTTGGGAAACCAAGCAATCATGTATAGGGGGGGAGGCACAAATTTTTGTACCCCCAGCAGGGCCCCGGGGCAAACCTTTTATTGTACAGCAATAAAGGATGGAAAAGACTACCCCCACATGCCAAAGCCCCGTATTGCAGAACCGTTCAAAAAGACTGCCAAAAAAGTGTCGATGAAGAAATTTGAAAAGGGGGGGGATGTTTTCTATTTTTTAGCTAAATAGTGTAAATTTTACCTTTCCCCAGTAATGACCCTCGTATTGTGATGTCTTAATGACCTTGGTGTAGTGGAGTCTTTTTAGTATGATATAAGATGTTATCTTCATTGTAGAATAATAAAAAAAATTTTAACCTTTATATTATAAAAATAAGGTAAAAGGACCCCTGGAAATAAGCACTCTGTCTGACTTTTTTTGGGGATCCTAGGTTTCTACACATATGTGCTTGTATGATAATTTTTATATAACTGTATTTGTGTATACTGAATAAATTTTTCTTCTTTTCTTACTTACTTTCTAACACAAGCTTTTCCCCTAGCTTTAGCACAGACCATTAAAAATGGCCGACAGGGCAGGTTGTGTAGCGGGCTAGCTGCGGGATTTTCAAGGATAGCTCTGGTCAAAGAGGCTGACCAGGTCTCTACTTAACAGAACTCAGTGTGAATGCTTTGAGAAGATACCAGAGCAGCGAACGGACATCCAGTGCATCGTTTCAGCGTAAATAGTTGAAGTGTTGTGCAGTTTCAGAGGATTTGTGTTGTCGAGTCAAGACCAGTCAGCGCCTCCCCCCCCTCTCCGCTGGGTGGGAGGGGGAGGGCGTGTGTAGTAAACAGTGGACCTCTCATAACGCCTCACCCCTGAGCGTCTCCCCCGCCTCACCCACCCAACTACCAGCGCCACCCCATCTGTAGAGGGTACTTCTCCCCTAACCCACGATGTCAGCGATGGTACTGCAGCCGCAGGGAGTGCCGGGCTCACAGGAACTTCCTATAGGGACAGCATCGTGGAGTTCGACCGCGAGGCAGCTGCCAGGTGTGCCACAGGCAGTGTGTACTCAGTTCCTCAAGCTTCAACATCCGTGCACACGAGGGCCTGGGATCTTAAATCAATTTGGCGTCCACCAGGACGCTGACATGTCCCTAGGGCAGCTCTCCATCGGGCTGCTAACGGAGTCACTGGGGAGGGTCGATGGTGCTCGTGCAAGCAGCAGATCCCAGGGCAAATTGCTGCTGTTTGCAATGGCTGTCTACGAGGAGAGACAGGCACTAGCAACATCTGTTGTTGGGGCATTGGATGAATTCCCTGCTATGTTTGTTAACTGCTCATTACTCTGTAATTTGTCTATGATTGTAATCATGTCATAACGCGTTTATCATTCATTACCTTTGAAACTTGTCATGATTTTGACCAGCTCTACCTGGAGCTCATTACCTTTGTAAATTCTCATGATTAATGTGTTTATGATTCATTACCTTTGCAATTATTCATGAGTGTGACCAGCTCTACCTGGAGCTCATTACCTTTGTAACATGGTCATGATTATGACCAGATCTAGTTCATTACCTTTGTAACTTGGTCAGCTATCAAAACTTTGGAGTCCAGTCCCTGGACCAATTATGTACCTCTGTAATCTTTTGACTACCGCCCACAGGATGGGTATGGGGTGCATAATAAACATATTAAACTAACTAGCTTTAGCAGTTCTAGGAACGTGTCCAGTGACTATATATGTATGTATATATTACAAAACAATAGTAATAAACAACTTTTTTATTGTTCATTTGTGTAAACACATTTTGTCAACAATATAATTATAATGTTTACCTGGAGTTTACCTGGAGAGAGTTTCGGGGGTCAACGCCCCCGCGGCCCGGTCTGTGACCAGGCCTCCTGGTGGATCAGCGCCTGATCAACCAGGCTGTTGCTGCTGGCTGCACGCAAACCAACGTACGAGCCACAGCCCGGCTGATCAGGAACTGACTTTAGGTGCTTGTCCAGTGCCAGCTTGAAGACTGCCAGGGGTCTGTTGGTAATCCCCCCTTATGTGTGCTGGGAGGCAGTTGAACAGTCTCGGGTCCCTGACACTTATTGTATGGTCTCTTAACGTGCTAGTGACACCCCTGCTTTTCATTGGGGGGATGGTGCATGTCTGCCAAGTCTTTTGCTTCGTAGTGAGTATTTTCGTGTGCAAGTTCGGTACAGTCCCTTAGATTTTCCAGGTGTATATAATCATGTATCTCTCCCTCCTGCGTTTTCCCGGGATACAGGTTTAGAAACCTCAAGCGCTCCAGTAATTGAGGTGTTTTATCTCCGTTATGGCCCCCGTGAAAATTCTCTGTACATTTTCTAGGTCGGCAATTTCACCTGCCTTGAAAGGTGCTGTTAGAGTGCAGCAATATTCCAGCCCAGATAGACAAGTGACCTGAAAAGTGTCATCATGGGCTTGGCCCCCCTAGTTTTGAAGGTTCTCATTATCCATCCTGTCATTTTTCTAGCAGATGCGATTGATACAATGTTATGGTCCTTGAAGGTGAGATCCTCCCACATAAACACTCCCAGGTCTTTGACATTGGTGTTTCGCTCTATTTTGTGGCCAGAATTTGTTTTGTACTCTGATGAAGATTTAATTTCCTCATGTTTACCATATCTGGTAATTGAAATTTTTCTTTGTTGAACTTCATATTGTTTTCTGCAGCCCCCTGAAGATTTGGTTGATGTCCACCTGGAGCCTTGCAGTGTCTGCAATGGAAGACACTGTCATGCAGTTTCCCCCGGGGGTCATCTGCAAAGGGAAGACACGGTGCTGTGGCTGACATCCTTGTCTATGTCGGATATGAGGATGAGGAACAAGATGGGAGCTAGTACTGTGCCTTGTGGAACAGAGCTTTTCACCGTAGCTGCCTCGGACTTTACTCTGTTTGTGCAGTTATTGTGTAGTATACAACAAGTGAATATATATGCAATATGCAAATTTCTACTTTACTATAAGCCACAATCGTCTTCTCATACTATATCATCATCATTTATCCCCACCCCAACCCACGGTATTTGTGCCCGGGAATCAACTGCAGCAACAAAACCTAAAGCCAATAATAACCCAACAAAAAGCCACAGTAAGAATAATCATGCAATCCAATCCCAGGCAACACACCCCCTATTCTTTATGATCTAAATTAATCACTGTTCAGAACATCCACCTTACTATGTGCAACCCACATTTACGAACCTTTTTTAAAATTAATATAAAACTT
>NC_069455.1:34882245-34914428 GCF_026875155.1 Cherax quadricarinatus | reverse complement strand
AGGAACTGTGTAAAAGGCCTTGATGCTGTCCAAGAAAATGCAATCAACCCACCTCTCTCTCTCGTGTCTTACTTCTGTTACTTTATCCTAAACCTCCAGAAAGTTTATGACACAGGATTTGCCTTCCATAAATCCGTGTTTTGGTTGTCGTTTATGTTCTTGTTCCCTTCCAGGTGTTCCACCACTCTCCCACTGATAATCTCCATGACTTTGTGTACTCTTTTCTGTCTCCTTGTGGGTGTGTGCAATCACCTAATTGTACTCACCTAGTTGAGGTTGCAGGGGTCGAGTCCTAGCTCCTGGCCCTGCGTCTTCACTGGTCACTACTAGATCACTCCCCCTGAACCGTGAGCTTTATCATACCTCTGCTTAAAACTATGTATGGATCCTGCCTCCACTACATCACATCTCAAACTATTCCACTTCCTGACTACTCTGTGGCTGAAGAAATACTTCCTAACATCCCTGTGATTCATCTGTCTCTTCAACTTCCGTGTCCCCTTGTTGCTGTGTCCCATCTCTGGAACATCCTGTCTTTGTCCACCTTGTCAAATCCTCTCAGTATTTTGTATGTCGTTATCATGTCCCCCCTATCTCTCCTGTCCTCCAGTGTCGTTAGGTTGATTTCCCTTCACCTCTCCTCGTAGGACATACCCCTTAGCTCTGGGACTAGTCTTGTTGCAAACCTTTGCACTCTCTCTAGTTTCTTTACGTGCTTGGCTAGGTGTGGGTTCCAAACTGGTGCCACATACTCCAATATGGGCCTAACGTACACGGTGTACAGGGTCCTGAACGATTCCTTATTAAGATGTCGGAATGCTGTTCTGAGGTTTGCTAGGCACCCATATGCTGCAGCAGTTATTTGGTTGATATGTGTCTCAGGAGATGTACTTGGTGTTATACTCACCCTTGATCTTTTTCCTTGAGTGAGGTTTGTAGTCTCTGGCCCCCTAGACTGTACTACGTCTGCAGTCTTCTTTGCCCTTCCCCAATCTTCATGACTTTGCACTTGGTGGGGTTGAACTCCAGGAGCCAATTGCTTTACCAGTTGCAGCCTGTCCAGATCTCTTTGTAGTTCTGTCTGGTCTTCGACTGAATGAATTCTTCTCATCACTTCACGTCATCTGCAAACAGGGACACTTCGGATTCTGTTCCTTCCGTCATATTCACAAATACCAGAAAAAGCACTTATCCTAGGACTGACTCCTGTGGGACCACGCTAGTCACAGGCGCCCAATCTGACACCTCGCCACTACCATGACTCGCTGCTGTCTTCCTGACAAGTATTCCCTGATTCATTGTAGTACCTTCCTGTTATTTAATAACTGGTCCTCCAGTTTTGCACTTTTCTCTTGTGTGGTACTGTGTCAAACGCCTTCTTGCAGTCCAAGAATATGCAATCCACCACCACTATCTCTCTTGTTCTTACTGCGGTCACCTTGTCACAGAACTCCAGTAGGTTTTGTGACACAGGATTTCCTGTCCCTGAACCATGTTGGCTTTGTTGATGTGATCATTCTTTTCTAGGTGTTTCCACCCTCTTCCTTCTGATAATCTTCTCCATGACTTTGCTACTATACATGTCAGTGACATGGTCTGTAGTTTAGTGCTCTATGTCTGTCTCCTTTTTTAAAAAATTGGGGACTACTTTACTGCTTCCATGCCTAAGGCAATCTTCCTGTTTGGTAGATGTATTGAATATTAGTATTGTTATAGGGGTACTCATAGCTCCTCTTGCTCCCTCTATCAGGACCCTGGAGTGATGTTATCCGGCCCCATTGACCTTGACGTATTCTAGCTCTCAGAAGCCTCTTCACTTTTCTCGTGTGTGTTACTGTGTCCAGCCAATTGGTGGTGTACCCCACTCTTCCGTCTTCTGGAGCCCATTCTGTCTCATTGTGAAACACTTGTTTGAATCTCATGTTGAGTTCCTCATTATTTCACAGTCATTTCTTGTTGTCTCTCCCCTTTCCTTCTTAGCCTGGTTCTGACTGGTTTGCTCCTGATGTGGCATATAACAGCTTCAGATCAGATAGGCATTCGCTGTATAGTCGTTTTCATATTGTTGTAGGGCTCCCTTCTCAATCTGTGCATTTTATTTCTGGATCTTGATGCTCTCCTTTTCTCCTGGGTCTTTGCCGTCTATACTTCTTCCATTCCCTAGCACACTTGGTTTTTGCTTCTCTGCGCTTTGGTGGAACTTGGGTCTTCCTGGATTTTTCATTTTTCCTTTACCTTGGGTCTAACCTCTTTCTCAGCTTCCTTGCATATTGTTCGTTACATATTCCATCATCTCAATTTACATGGGCTTCCATGCCTGTTCTCTGTCCCACTGTTCGGTGGTGGTTATACATCTCTGCAATTACCACTTTGGTGACCTGTGTGTATGTGTGTGTGTGTGTTGTGTGTTGTGTGTGAGTGTGTGTGTGTGTGTGTGTGTGTGTGTGTGTGTGTGTGTGTGGTATGTGTGTGTGTTTGTGTGTGTAGTGTGTGCGTGCATGAATTGTGGCTTGTGCATGTGCGTGTCTTTGTGTGTTTTGTGTGACCTAATCAAATTATGGTTAAATAAGCTCATTTCGATTTATGACCCATATAACATGTATATAGATCATTTCCTTGTAACTTGTTCTGCTATCAGAACTTTGCAGTCTAACCCTGGAACCAGTAAGGAAGTATTTACAGTGGAGACAGGAAGGCCTCTGGGTGGACAGAACCAGAGGGGGGACTCCACTAAGGAATATACCACATGTGTTTAGTTGACATACTCACAATGAGGAGGAAGGAGGTGAAGAAGCTGCTAAGGGACCTTTGATGCTCAAAGGCATAGGGACAGACACTCTCCCCGTGGGTCCCTTAGAGAGGAGCAGAAAATGCTGTGTGTGCACTAACCACAATCTTCAACACATCCCTTGAACATTAAAATGGTATAAAATTTAAAGATACTAAACTGTTGCATTGTGTCTTACCTTACAATCCCTTTGAAACTGCGGCATCGACCTGAGGTATGGAAGAACGCAAAATGTAGTTTCATTATTTATAAAAGGAGACAGAAAAGAGGCACTAAACTATTGACCAATGTCAAAGGCGTGCTAGTTTGAAAGGTATTTGAGAAAAATTATCAGGAGGAGAGTGGTGGAGCAATTGCAATGGTACAAGAATATAAAAGCCACCAGCACGGATTTGATGGTATGCAAATCGATTGTGTCACCAAACTATTTTGGAGTTTTATGATAAAGTAACAGAAGTAAGATTCGAGAGAGAGGGGGTGAGTTTGTTGCATCTTTGTCGGCTGCAAGAAGGCCTTCGACACAGAAAATTCTCACAGGAGATTGGTGCCAGAAGCTGAGGTCGGCGAATTTAAATGGAAGGGTGCTGCAATGGTCAGAGGAATACCTGGACAAAGGAGGCAACATAACGAGTCATGTACGTGATGAGGTAACTCAGTGGGACCTGTGGACAGCAAGGTCCCACAGGGGTCGGTCTAGGACCAGTGCTAATTTTGAGGTGAATTATATAAAGATGATGATCAGGTAGGACTCCAAAGAGACAATGGACAGGGACACCTGGTCCAGCAACTGGCTTCCGAATTAACCACCAAATGCAAAGTCATGAAGATCGGGAGGAAGGGCAAAGAAGACGGCTGACGAAAATATTGGATGTGAGTATAACACCGAGCACGTCTCGGAAGCACACATCAACCAGATAAACGCTGCAACGTATGGGCGCCTGGCAACCTCCGAATTATAAAACGGATTATTTGGTCTGTTGGTAGCGGGGAGTAAATGATTTACTTCTTCTTCGGAGGCCTTTCTTACTTTATTGTTTTGTCGTGGTGGGTTCACTGGATTGGGGTTTGTGCCCATGGCCCAGGGCAGGGCCATCCACGAGGAGAGTGGAAACTGGGAGTACTAGTGTCTTCCTGCCCTTAGGCCGCTGTGAGAGAGAGGCGAGGCAAGGGCTGACAGGCTGGAGTGCCTACCGGAGAGGCCTGACTAAGAGGGGCAGCAATCTGAGTGGTGCGTAATATGAACTAAGCTGGCAGACAGCTTGGGCTGTTGTGCGCAGTACAGGCTGTCTACAGAATAGCGTTCCTACCATAGTAGGAAATCATTCAAGACACTGTACCCGTGTACTACAGGCCCATGTTGGAGTATGCACACCTGTTTTAAACCCACACTGATCAAGACGCAAGATATTAGAGAAAGTGCAAAAGGTTTGCGACAAAGTTCTATAGCTATGGGAATGTCCTACGAGGAAAGGTTGTGGGATATCGGGCCCCTGACGAGACAATGGAGATGGGGGTTAGGGGAGACATGATAACAACATACAAGATACTGCATGGGATTAGACATGGTGGACAAGACAGGATGTTCAGAGAGGGGACACTGAAACAAGGGGCCACAATGAAAAGTTGAGACCAGATGAGTCAAAGCTCATGGTAGGAAGTGTTTCTTCGTCATACGAACATAAGAACATAACAAAGAAGGGAACACTGCAAATAGGCCTACTGACCCATGTGGAGCAGGTCCATGTCTCACTCCCCCCCCGGATTATCCCAATGACCCACCAGTCTGGTCATCCCACTCAAGGATGGGCAGCCTGTTCCAGAACCAGCATCAAAGCTAGTCAGGTACAACTCCACACACACCACACCAACTCATGTATTATCTAACCTATTTTTAAAACTACACAAACATTTTAGCTCAATTACTTTACTCGGGAGTTTGTGCCACTCATCCAACAACTCTATTACCAAAAACGTGCTTTCCTTTCCTGTATCGGAATTTTTGCACTTGGAACATTGCTGCGTGGCATGTCTGGCGGAAATTTTCTGCAAACTCTTTAATCCCCTTTTTTTATTATGGTTTACATTATTCACATCGTAATTTCCCCCTAATTCTACGCCTTTCGAGAGTGCTTGCAGATGAAGGGCCTTCTGTCTTTCATCATAGGGAAGATTTTCTGATACATGGGATCATCTTTGTCATCCTCCTCTGTACGTTTTCCAGAGCATGTACATCCTTTTCGTTATACGGTGACGAGAACTGAGCAGCATGTCTAATGAGGCCCTAAACAATGGATATATAGAGTTGAAGAACAAACCTGAGGACTTCTATTATTTATACTTCTAGATCATGATGCCAAGAATTCTGTTTAGCTTTTATTGCGAACACTAATGCACTGTTGTCTTGGTTTTAGGTTTACTGCTAACCGAACTTCTAATCCTTTTCGCTAATCGGGTAGTATTAAGTTCTAAATTATTTAGTTTATTTTTGGCATGGTTATTTAACTGTCCAACTTTTAGAATTTTTGCATTTGTCAATATTTAAAACTTCACTTTTTTTTTGGGGGGGGGGCCACTTCTCCGTCCATTGCGTCAGTCCAATTCAAATCGTCCTGGTGCTCTTATGTCCTCATTAGAATGGAACTGGACGGCCTTTTTGGTGTCATCAGCAAATGGACTTATGTCGCTATTTATTCCCTCTCTATGTCGTATATGTAAAATTGTGATTAAACGGGGCCAACACTGACCCCTGAGGAACACCGCTTGTGACGTGACCCCCATTCTGATTTTCCCCATTTATGCAATCTCTTGCTGTTCTATTTGTTTGCCATGCCTCTACCCAGGAAAAAAATTTCTCTTATTCCGTGTGCCCTAAGTTTCCTCAATAGCTCTGGTGTGGAACCTCTCGAAAGCCTTACTGTTGTCACATATACACAATATTCATATTTCATTACCATTGTTCTAACCTCTCAAACACTTAGTGAAAAAAGGTAGTAAACTCGTTAAGACAGGGTACGCCCTTTGTTTAAACTGTGTTGAGAATCATTAATCAATCTGTGCTGTCAAGATGGTACGGAATTGCTTCGGCTGTTATGATACCATAAATTTTCCCACTATGGAGGTTAAGGGCTTATTAGTCTATAGTTCGTAGCCAAGGACCTGTCCACCTGCTTGTAAATAGGTAGTGCATTTGCTGAGTAGTCAGAGAAGTGGAATAGCCTAGCAAGGAGGTAGGGAGGCCAGGACCATATATAGCTTAAAGATGAGGTTTGATAAAGCCCATGAGCAGGGGTTAGATTGGACCTAGTATCTACTCAGATGAAGAGACGGGCCCAAGAGCTGAATCTCGACCCCTGCATCCACAATTTGGTTGAGTACACACACTACTCACACACACACACAACACAGTAAGGATCATTCAAGACACTGTACACCGTTATGTCCGGACATATGGGAGTATGCAGCACCTGTTTGGAACCGCACTTTGATAAATGCACGTCAAGGAAATAGAAGAAAGTACAAAGGTTTGGGACTAGGTTAGTTCAGAGTAAGGGGAATGTCCTATGAGGAAAGATTTAAAGGGAATCGGCCTGACCCACACTGGTGGACAGGGAGGGTCTAGGGGGAGACATGATAAGACATATATAAATTCTGCGTGGAATAGACAAGGTGGACATAGACAGATGAGCCAGGGAGGGGACACAGAATACAAGAGGCCACAATTGGAAGTTGAAGACACAAATGAGTCAGAGAGATAGTAGGAAGTATTTCTTCAGTCATAAAGTTGTAAGGCAGTGGAATAGCCAGAAATGACGTAGTAGTGGAGGCAGGAACCCTTACAACAGTTTTAAGACGAGGTTGATAAGTCATGGAGCGGTGCGAGAGAGAGGGCCTGAGTAGAAACCGGGAAGAGGCGGGGCCAGGAGCTAGGACTCGACCCTCAACCAAAAATAGCTGTGAGTACAAATAGGTGTGTACAAGTATGTTAAAGCTCACGAGTTCGGTGAGAGTGACCTAGTAGCGACCAGTGTGAGGCGGGGCCTGGAGCTGGACTCGACCCCTGCTACATCAATAGGAGATTAAACTAGGTGTGTACACACCCACACACACACAACACAGGGCAGGAGGGGTCGGGGAGACATGGTTAATGGACTTACAGATACTGCAGGGAAATAGACAAGGTGGACTAAAACAGATGTTCCAGAGAGGGGACACAGTAACAAGGGGTCACAATGGAAGCTGAGACTCAGACGAGTCACAGGGGGCGTTAGGAAGTATTTCTGCAGTCATAAGAGTCGTAAGGAAGTGGAATAGGCCTAGCAAGTGAAATAGTGGAGCAGGAACCATACATATTTTTAAGAAGAGGTATGACAAAAGCTCAGAAGCAGAGAGGGAGGAGGACCTAGTAGCGATCAGTGAGAGGAGGGCCAGGAGCTGATTCTCGACCCCTGCAACCTCAATTAGGTGTGTACTCACACACGCCCAGCGGCAGGACGAAAACGACATTTCATCGAAAGTCAAGTCTGTCCCGAAAACTGCTTTACTGCCACAACAGGAGTGTTATAAAAACGCGATTTGAAAGCTTTAGAGTTCTCAGTGAATACTAGAAAGGGCTGAACTTTCTGCATTCCAGCCTGTTACTTGGTTTTCGTATCAAGTAGTCAGTTTCCTTGTCCAATTATCATTTAGAATTCATATGATTCATAGTGCTTCAGGATTACAAACTGGTTAGGCTACTAAACTAGAGAAATTAAAATTTAATAAATTTATTAAGTTGTCTAGGCTTTAATCAAAATTAAAATTAAATTATTCACAATAATAAAAAATTAATAATTTCTCTCGGAGTACAGTAGTATTTTATGCGAAAGCACATATCACATTTGTATATCTTAAGTACCGTCTGGTACATTATCATTTATAAGGATATTACCTAATATGTACAAGTATGTTTGTGTGTATGTGTGTTATAGTGCTTATGTAGTTCGTTATGTTCTTCACAACTCGACTAGACTTAAACAAGTGACTGACAAAGTCCTCAAATAAACTATCTTCTTGACCAACTGGCACTCAGAACTTCTTCTTGAACAATAAAATAATGCTAAGCCAAATTAGCAATATAACAAGCAACTGCGACACAGAATCTGGAACTTGGAGCATATATAAAGACAGATAGCTAGGGGACCATCAGGGCAGATCCTTCACAAAAGTTCCCAAAGCTCCCATACTACTGAATCTAAGTTCAGCATAGAAAAATAACCGATGTGACAATACACAGATACAGTACAAATTAGGTCAGAAGCTACAAGCTCAGGACCTGAGTTGCTCAGAGTGTCTATGCGACACACAACTCAGTTCAACGTCGAAAATCACTAAGTCTATACAATGTTCTGTGAAACAGAGTATTCAGAACTAGTAAGAATAATGGAGACAGACGATCTGTCCAAACCACCAAGAGAAGGGGGTTAGTCTTGGCCCAGGACTGAATACTTCAGGCGAGGTGTGGGCACCCCCCCTCGATCAAGTGGATAGATCCGTGGGTTGCTGCCTAGCAAGAAGCGGCAGAGCTTACGAGCAAGATGCGATAATTTACAGTAGTTAGGCAATCAAGATTGAATGAGCACATAATATGTTACATCCTACCTAACAAACTTAAATAAGTTCAAATAATAATATAATGCCTATATTTACGATTTAGGCTATTATCAGCAAATATAAGCAATATTTTAATTATATGAAACAGGTTAATATACTTGTTATATACATAATATACATTGCAACCCATTCAGGGTGCAACCCCCCCCACCCCAAACACGACAAACGGTGCACTAGGAGTTGCATTAAATGTCTTTACATTTATTACTGATTACTCATATAAATACATAATAATATAACCATTTAATCAGAGTCACTCTTGTGCAAGCACTTCTATAATTTAAACAGTAGTATGAAACAGCTTAAGGTGTGTAGTGAGGGATGGGGTCTGCGGTAGGACAGTGTTGCGCCACGCAGTACACGCCCACACAACACTACCACTATCACTCAGCTTGCTGTATAGTCTTGTGGCTGTAAGCGCTTCTTTTTGATTATAATAAATAATAATAATAATGATCACTCAGCTTCTGTCTCCTTACACAAATATTAATACTGTGATGAATATAAAAATATAATATTAGACATGAGTTTATATAGTTATATGGGCTGTGGGATTAAGTTACTCTACTGAATTTGACATAGCAAGTAACAAAAGGTATTTCGGCATAAAATTTCGTTAATTTAATGTAACTGTTCCAATACAACGGCCGGGATGTGAACCCGCGTCATAGGTCTCAAACTCAGCCCGTCGCGCTAGCCACTAGACCAGCTTGCCACAATAAGATTCATCACTGGTATATTTCTACACCATAGGAAAGTTTAGCACAGGCCACCTCTGTGACACAAATGCAAGTTTTTACAGACGAATCTCCAGCTAGCGTGGCCGTGACGAACTCTAGCTCTAGTCCCTTCATGCCGTCAACCATGACTTAAGAAATCGTAATGGACACGATTGCAAATAATACCATACCCCCGGCCGGGATTGAACCCCGGGCGGTCATAGAGTATCAAAAACCTCAGCCCGTGCGCTAGCCACTAGACCAGATTAGCCACAATTAGTTCGTTCACGGCCACGCTAGCTGGAGATTCGTCTGTAAAAAACTTGCATTTGGTGGTCAGAGGTGCCTGTGCTAACTTCCTATGGTGTGAAATATACATAGGTTGGGATGAATCGTCTTGTGGCGAGCTGGTTAGTGGCTAGCGGACGGGCTGGAGTTTTGAGACTCTATGACAGCGGGTTCAATCGGCGGGGTATGTTATTAGCAATAGTGTCATTACGATTTTCTTAAGTCATGTTGACGCAGTGAAGGACTTGAGCTAGTGTTCGGTCTAGGCCCACGCTAGCTGGAGATTCGTCTGTAAAAAATTGCATTTTGTGGTAACAGAGGTGCCTGTGCTAACTTTCCTATGGTGTAGAAATATACCTAGTTGGATGATATCCTTATTGTGGGTAGCTGGTCTAGTGGCTAGCGCGCGGGCTGAGTTTTGAGGACTCTATTGACCGCGGTTCAATCCGGCCGGGGGTGTTGGTTTATTTGCAATCGTGTCATTACGAATTTCTGAAGTTTCATGTTGACGGAGTGAAGGGACTTGAGCTAGAGTTCGTCACGGCCACGCTAGCTGGTGATTGTCTGTAATAACTTGCATTTGTGGTCACAGTGGTGCAGTGCTAACTTTCTATGGTGTAGAAATATACTCTAGTTGGATGATTCTTATTGTGGTAGTGGTCTAGTTGGCTAGCGCGACGGGTGGAGTTTTGCGACTATATGACGCGGGGTTCAATCCAGGACGGGGGTATGGTTTATTTGCATTCGTTGTCTTTACGATTTCTTAAGTCATGTTGACGGGCAGTGGAAGGGACTTGAGCTAGAGTTCGTCACGGCACGCTAGCTGGGAGATTCGTCTGCCGTAAAAACTTGCATTTGTTGTCACTGAGGAGCCTGTGCTAACTTTCATATGGTTGTAGTAATAACTAGTTGGGATGGAATTCTTTTTGTGGCTAGCTGGTCTAGTGGCTAGCGCGACGGGCTGGGAGTTTTGAGACTCTATGACCGCGGGTTCAATCCCGGCCGGGGGTATGGTTTATTTGCAATCGTGTCATTTACGATTTCTTATGTCAGTAATGTAACTGATAATATTAAGGACGTGACAGAGCGTCAGCAATTACATTACAATGGACCTTATGTGTTTTATACTAATAGAATAATGTTTGGTTCTGAGGGCCCACCTCATGATCCTAGCATTTTATTTATAGCGTTAATATAAGTGAGTGGATTGTGGCTGAAACAAAAACGGTAAGTTTAAATCGGACGTGCCCAAAATACACGTCAACATGTTCATGGACACCACATGAGCTAGAGCCTCTTTTTCATAATGGCATAATTTTTCTGTGTCGTTTAAGCTTACATGAATAGATAACATATTGGATGGAGAATGTCAGTGTCGTGACGTTGGAGCAGCACCAGCACCCACTGCATACCATCTGGCATATATATGTAAAAAGAAGGGGAAGATTAAAATTAGGAATTTCTACACAGGAGCAGAGGATAGCTAGCGCTTCAACTTTTTGAACGAGTCTGAACAATCTCTAGTCCGGGTGAACTGAACTTTGCTACTAATGAACCACAGTGAGAGGTGTATGTGGAGGTGTGTGTGCTGGATTTCCTGTCACTTGACTTCATGTGGGCAAGTCGAACATGATCATGCTAATGTTTCCTTCATCTTTGGCCAAGTAAAAGGTTTTGCCAGTTATACCGAGTGTTTCCTTGACACCCAAATGTCCTCCTATGGGACTATTGTGAGCAAAAATCATTGCTTGTTCACGAAATGTATATGGTAAACACTACGAGATGCTTGACTGTGGTGGATACACTAATCAGCTGTCAACTTGCATGTATTTTTCTCTCCATCAGTTACCACGTTACTATAATTGTATCAATTATCGTGATCCTTTCCTTCACTCTCAGTAATGCTATATGTCTCAGTCTTTCCCAGTGATTGATCAACAAATGATCCTTGGTAATTCATCATGAGTTAGAATTTAACGTCAGTAGTGTTCTGACGTAGGTTGAGACAAGGGGGGAGTCAGGGTTATGATCCTGGGTTGCAGAGCGTCACTAAACAACATGTTCAACCCAATTTCTTGTCATCACTTCACTAATCAACAGGAGACAAGGATGATTGTTGATTCTTTGACATAGCTCTAGTACACTGCGTGAGAGGATATAAAATAGGTTTCTCTCTAAAAGCTTCAATGGCATAATTATCATCAGTGTTATTATAACACAAGGGGTTTTTTACATATCCCACGGGGATATCGTTCCCCTATCAACAATCCCCCCTGACCTTAAAACACCCCTGGATATACCCACTGAAATATAACCATTATAATAGCTTGTCCCCCAATTTAAACTTTGGCAGAGGTATTTTATAACGCCCCTCCATAGCTTCTAATAATACATCTATTTTGTAAAAGGGATCATCATTTTTGGGGAGTATATATTCTCTTAATAGGTGGATAACTGCCAGGGTCTCTGAAAGAAATTACTCAAATTGTTGTCAAAACCCATTTTATTTTCTCGAAAAAAGGCTCATCGCTGAACGAATCTTTTCGTCAGATACACTTTCTGATGCTAGTCATCTATCCTGAGTAAAATTATCTAAAACGTAGGGTCAAGATATTCTGGATTTTGTCCTTTGTTCTCGGGAAAAAACGCTTGAGTGGGGGGCGCCAGCCGCACGACTGTCCTGTATCTCTTTCTAACTTATAGGAAAACTCTATAGCATGTCCTTTTTTTTTACAATAATACATTTAACTTTCTTTTTTTTCTCATATCAATTTGTTGCCACAGAGACAGATTCAGGGTTTTAGTTTTCCTGGGGAAAGTAAGAGAAGTTACAGTACAGGTACATCAGGCCCGGCACTGGGCCGTTTGGTTGCCAACTTCTAGGACAATTTTAGTTCCTTTTTTTCTGTTTTTTAGTACGTATAAGTTTGTGGAAATCTCGTAAGTTTTGCTACTGCTGCAGTTTCCAAATATCCAGTAGTAGATTGATCGATATCTTGTATGTCAGCAAGATACAGTTGTAAAACTCTTCGTGTAGTAGCAACTGAACAAGGGTGTCGAGTTTTACATTTAGAGCTCTAACCATCTCTCAAATGCAACTTTTTTCTCACGAGCAAACTCTACACAAGTCTGATCTTGTCGTCGTTTTAACGTACGAAATGCTCTTGAAT
The DNA here is from genome assembly GCF_026875155.1 of Cherax quadricarinatus. Lineage (NCBI taxonomy): Eukaryota > Metazoa > Arthropoda > Malacostraca > Decapoda > Parastacidae > Cherax > Cherax quadricarinatus. Next base: position 34,901,814 of record NC_069455.1, on the reverse strand, counting down.
AACGTTACAGTAAACAAGTTATAACGTCTCTAGAATATTTTGCTTGACACGTCAATACTTAATGTTTACTTAGCAAAGGTAAAGCAGCAGTACAAGTTTGAGCTCTTCCTGTCAAACGCTGTAGGCAACAATGTTGCCCAGTGATTACTGTGGGCCTATTTCATAGCACGTGCCTTGTTCTAAACCACATCAAAGAATAGGAGTCTAAGTCACTTTCAAAAAACTTAGGAACCTTGATGCAGCGTTCTGCACATTAAATGGTTCTTGTGATCAATCAGTCTGTTGTCTTCCCAGACGAACAATTTTCTCTTTTGGAAATCTTCTTCGTTCAATTTCCTCTGAGGCCTCTATTTGTGCAGTCTGCAACTATGATGCATTCAAACCTCTCAAACTGTTCCTGAAGATAGGACCAGTGGAATGCCGGGGTCAGGAACTTAAACCCATGTCTTTTCTGGACTGTCCTTAATCGACACTTCGTCCAGGTCCGCTCTAAGAGTCTATATCTGGTCTAGGATAAGTAGATACAGGTGTAGCAATACACTGTACTAAAAGATTAGGCTGTTTCAGCTAACAGTTTAGTAAGGGAAGGGCTTGAGCAGAACTGAAGCTACACTAGGCTCAGACACTAGGCTCACTTCTGGCCTTAGGTTTGCTCTTTCCTCTTTCTTCATCAAATAGTCAATACTTCCCTAATTGAGAACTAGCTTTCTGAATCTGAATCATAATCAGACATCTCTCTATGAACAGAAACAACATATCTTTAATAAAGCTCTGACAGTTTTTTCTGCTGTGTAATTCCCTGTATACGTCACACCGAGATATGTGGCGACTCGCCAACGGCCACGTCTGAAGTTTAATTGTACTTAACTCAGACAAATCAGGTATCAATTAGGTTTTCACTTTGGGCATACATCACAAAAAATAATTTTGTAACTACGGAGAGAGTGATATGGGAAAACTATAATCCTAATAGGAATTTTAGTGTTGGTGGTCTTAAGGGCTAGAGCTCATAAACAGGTATTTCCATCTCCCTGGATACAAAGAAACTCATCAAGTTACTACGATCCACTCTGGTATGTTGTACAAGACTAACTCAAAGTCTTCAGATTAGGAAAGTGTTGATCATAGAGTTTTTATTACTCTATGTCAAACTGGACAATTTCTCCACAAACACCTTGATCAAGAGGATCCCCCGACAGGCACCCATTTGTTACAAAAAACGCGATTCCTAAAAGCTAGAGGAGATTTCCCAGTGAATACTAGAAAGGCTGCCTTCTCGCATCCAGCCTTTGCTGGTGTTCGTAACAAGTAGTCAGTATCCTTGTCCAATTTTTCCATTAGAATTCTCTCTCACTAAATTTCAGTATTAATTCAATAAGTTCTTCAGGATTACAACTGGTAGGCCTACTAACTAGAGAAATTAAAATTTTAATAAATTTATAAGTCATAGAGGTATTATTAATCAAATTAAATTAAATTAAATTTAATCACAGTAATCAAAATAAATCACATCTCTCAATTACCAGTATTATTGTGCAGAACAGCACATATCACATTATCATTCTAAGTATCCGTCTGGTACTTAACATTTAATTAAGATATTACAAATATTACAAGTAAGTGTTGTGTATGGTGTAAGTGCTCTAAGTATTCTCTGTCTCACCGACTCGACTTGACTTAATCAAATTGACTGACAAAGTCCTACAGTAAACTAACTTCTTGGACGACTAGCAACCAGCACAGTATGCTTAACAACAAAAAGAATGCTAAAACCCAATCTGCAAGCAACAAGCAACTCGACACAGAATCAGAACAAGGAGATAATATAACGACACTAATAGGAACCATCAGCAGATTCTCCACAAAAGTTACAGAACCAACCATACTACTGAATCTAAGTTCAGCATAAGAAAATCCTCGACTGTGGATAATACACAGATAACAGTAAAATTATGTCATAAGCTATAGTTCAGGACCTGAGATGCTCAGAGTGTCTGTGAGACACACAACCTCATACAAACGTCGAAAATCACTAAGTCTATACAATGTTCTGTGAACAGAGTTTCCTACAAACTAACAAATAATGAGACAGACATCTGTCCCAATCACCAAAGAGAGGTCCTAGAGCAACTGATACTTCAGCGAGTGAGGGACCCCCCCCCCCTCGATCACGTGATAGCTCCGTGGACAACAACTTCCAGCTCAGAACCGGCAGTTCTAACGAGCCACAAGTCATAATTACAGTAGTTGAGACAATCAAGACTTTAACGGAGCACTTTAATCTATGTTACATCCTATCAAACAACATAACAGTCAAATAATAATATAAAGCAATACATTTACGATTGTAGCTATTATCGCGAAATAGAAGCAATAAAAATTAAGATGAAAAGGTAATATACATTATAATATACATAATAATCATTGCAACCCATTCAGGGGGTTGAACACGAGGTAACAGAAGTAAGACACGATAGGGATTGATAGACTTGCAATTTTCTTTACTGCAAGAAGCCTTCGAAACAGTTTCCCTCACAAAAGGTTAATGCTAAAGCTAGAGGATCAGGCACGACATAACGATGAAAGGCAACTGCAATGGATCAGAGGATATCTGATAGGGAAGGCAACAAAAGAGTCATGGTAGCGTGACGAGGGTCAGAGTGGGCGCCTTTGAACGAGCGGGTTCCACAGGGGTCCCAGTCCTAGGACCATGTGCTGTTTCGGATTGTGAATGACATAGCGGAAGGGATAAACTCAGAAGGTCCCTTGTTTGCAGACCATGGTTAAAAATTAAATGAGAAAAATTAAATCGTCGAGGATCAGCAGTCTACAAAGAGACCTGGACAGCTACATGCCTATTCCAGCAACTAGGTCCTCGAATTTTAACCCGGGCCAAATGCAAATCCATGAAGATCGGGGAAATGCAAAAGAAGAACCGCAGAAAGAGTATAGTCTAGGGGTGGCCAAAGACTGCAACACACTCACTCAAGGAAAAAGATCTTGGGGTGAATATAATACAGAGCACATCTCCTGAGGCGCACATTAACAATCAGATAACTGCTTGCAGCATGGGGTATCTAGCAAACTAAGAGTACGTACTGATACCATCACTAAGGAATCGTTCGAAAGATTCTGTACAACCATATACATGTTAGTGTATGCAGCATCAGTTTGGAATCATACCTGGTCCGCACGTCAAGAAATTTGAGAAAGTGCAAACGTTTGGCAACAAGACTCTCCCAGAGGTAAGGGATTGACCTATTAAGAAATGGTTAAGGGAAACCGGCCTGACGACACTGGAGGAGAGGAGGGTCAAGGCACATGATGAATATGAAATACTGCAGAATTGACAAGGTGGACAAGGACAGGATGTTTCCAGAGATGGGAACACCGAAACAAGGGGTCCACAGTTTGGAAGTTGAAGAACTCAGATAAACAACAGAAATGTTAATAAGTAATTTTTTTTTCACTCACAGAGTTTCAAGAGTGAAATTAGCCTGGGTAGTGATGTAATGGAGGCAGGATCCATACAAAGCTTTAAAAGAGGTATTTATAAAGCTCACGGAACGGGAAGAGTGACTGAGTAGCGGCCATTGAAGAAGCGGGGCCAGGGAGCTGTGACTTCACCCCCGCAACCGACAGTAGTGAGTTCTAGCTAGGTGAGTACTACTAGTGAGTACTCACACACAGAACTGTGTATACAATCCGATACATAATAGCAAGAAAATAAGATAGGCGGATGATCAAGCAAACAGAGCATGGTGGACACAAGCTGAGGTGGCCAGAAAGGCCCACATGAGGAAGCAAAGGCAATCATCATGGAGGTTTTCAACCATATGGAGATGGACTACGAAAACCTGAAGCCATAAAAGGACCACAAACGTGGAGGGACTAAGATGCTGAAGCAGTACGTGAAAAACCTCATGACCCAACATTTTAGGGACATACGACCAGAGAGGAGAGAGAGGAGAGGACGAACCTGCAAGGCTGACCCAGTATTCCATCTGGAGGCATCCGGACCTGGGGGACATTCAATAACGAAAGGTCCCCAATGTCCCTTGATTTTTGAAATATAATTGAGTTAACATTGAGAGAGTGAGGCTGCACAAAGGACGGAGAAGCTAAATTCAAGATTGACACAGCACTATTAGACCAATTCTTTGCATGAGGTGAAGTGGGAAAGAGAAACTGGAGGGAAAAAACAGTATAATGAAATGAATGGAACACGAGCCACAAAGTGTGGGGAAGCAGATGAGAATTCGTACCCTAGGGGCAATAGAAAAAATGGGAAGACTCAGAGAAACCATGGCTCACCTCAAAGGTGGAGGAAGGCCAAAGACAAGTGCCTATAACATGGAAAAAAGTATAGAAGCAATGGACCCATGAAATAAGGGGAGCTGAGACGAAGAGGCAGAAACGAATATGCAATGTATAGGGAGGGAGGCCCAGCGGAAGTAGAGAATGAACGTAGTATCCCGAAAGTCAAAATTCTGAACCCAAAGCTATATATAGCCTCATAGGTGGAAAACATACAGTCAAGTGTCAGTAACCAGACAAGGAAGGAAGAACGAGCGCTCACAAGAAATGATGAAATATGTGGAGAGCCCAACATGAGGTTTTAGAAGATATTCTCAGTGGAGACAAAGGGCATGCAGCAGACTCCACATAACACACACCACACAACGAAGGAAGAGGATGAGGAAACTACAGATTGTGAACTAGATACCTCGGTGGTTGCCTCGACAACATCTCTCCATGGGTTCTGGAGAGATGGTGCAACAGCACAGTGTGTGCAACTAAACTAGAAACAGTCCTATCAAATCTATAGAAACATGGCGACTACCAGAGTGTGGAAGAGAGGAAACGTAATGGAACCTTGTTCAATGAGGGAGAAATACCAGCAGCAATTAAACTAACAGACACAATTACTACTGGACATGTATAGTAAGTGAAGTCTTGGGAGAAGATTATCAGGAAAGGGAATAGTGAGCACCTAGACGGGAACGAGCTCATATATATAACCAGCAATGTTTAAGGAATTGGAAATAACGTGTGTCACAGACCTATTGGAGTTCTGCTACATGGCTAACATAAGTAAGACAGGAGAGAGAGAAGGATTGGGGTGGACTGCAGTTTCTTGACTGTAAGAATGGGCCTTTCACACTGTTCCATACAAAATGGTACATAGCTAGAAGGAGTCAGGGCAAGTATAACCGGAAAACACTGAGCAATGGATCAGGGAATGCCTGACAGGAAGGAAACACAAGGGTGATGTGCATGTTGATGAGTTTCAAGTGGCGCATGTGTCGAGTGCGGTCCACAAGGATCATCCAAGGGTCCGGTAGTTCATTCCTGGCATATGAGAATGACATGACGTAAAAGGTAAGTTTCAAAGAGTCCCTGGTTTGTAGATGATGTGAAGAAAATGCAGAGAATTCAAGCTGACGATTACCGCGATAAACTACAAAGTATCTGGACAGTTTGCAATCCTGAATCCAACAAAAGTTATGAATGCATGGGATGAACAAAGAAAGACCGCGCAACGGAGACATGCTCGGGGGATCAAAGAATTACAAATCTAACTCTTACTCGAAAAACGATTTGGTATGTAACACCATTAAGAACCGACACCATGGTCAAGCACGTCATGAAATTAGGACAGTGCAAAGACTTGGCAAAGATGACAGTCACTGAGCTAATTGGGGCATGTCCTACGAGAAGAGGTTCAAGAAACTCAACCTGAAGCCACTGTGGCAAGCAGGATAGGGAGAACATGATAACGCGCGTATAAAATAACTGAAAGTAACTGACGTTGGTGACAAGCTAGAATGTTACAGAGATGGGAAACACCGGAACAAGAGGCCAAAAAATAGAAGAATGGAAATACCGAAATGAGATACAGGAGTTAGGAGACGTATTTGTTCAGCAATAAGAGTTTTCAGAAAGTGGGACAAGTCCCAGAGCGATGTAGCGGAAACAGGATCCATACATATCCTTAAGGAGAGGTAGGCTAGGCTCCAGTTACCATGCAGCGAAGAGGCTGGGCCAGAAGCTGCCGGATCGGCCCTTGCAACCACAAATTAGATGTGCACAAACATCACACAAACCACACACAACACAACACACACACAACATACACAACACATGCCACGACAGACACACACAACACACACACACACCACACACACACACACACACACACAACACACACAAGCACATACATAAACACACAAACACCACACAGACCATGCGCTGACAAGTATGCAAAGTCAATGAAGAAGACCTATCAAAAGAATTGTGGAGCCCCTAGAAGGAATGAGCTTAACAGTTACAGCCAGAACGATTTCAAAGACGGGAACTCCTGTGTCATCAAACTCACAAACCTACTGAGTTTTATGACAAGGTGTGACAGCAGTAAGACAAGAAGAGAGGGATGGTAGATTGGCATTTTCTTGTCTGTACGAAGGGGTTTGACACAGTATCCACACTAGAGACTAGTGCAAAGCTGGAGGTACAGGCCGGGGGAAAAAAATAACAGGGAAGGCACTGCAATGTGGATCAAGGAATACCTGCCCGGAAGACAACAGCGAGTCCTGGTATCGAGGCGAGTTGTCAGAGTGGTCACTTGTGACGATGGAGTTCCACAGGGGGTCAGAGTCCTAGGACCGGTGGTGTTTCTGGTATTTCTGAACGACATGACGAAAACAGAATATCCTCCCAGAATAAACCAACCATAACCCCGGCCGGGATGAACCCCCGTCAGAGAGTCTCAAAACTCCAGGCCCTCGCGTTAGCCACTAAGATCAACTAGCCATAATATCGATTTCGTGAGTCCATGTTGACGGCAGTGAAGGGACTTAAGCTAGTGTTCGTCAACGCTTGGGCACGCTAGCTGATGAGATTAGTTCTGGGTAAAAACTTGCATTTGTGGTCACAGTGGGCCTGTGCTACCTTCCCTAGGGTAGAAATATACCTAGTCGACGAATCTTATTGTGCTAAGCTGGTCTAGTGGCTAATTCCACCGGCTGGAGTTTTGAGACTCTCTGACCGCGGGTTCAATCACAGGCCTGTGGTATGGTTTGTTTGCAATCTGTCCTATAAACGATTTTTTCGTGGTCATCCTCAGAATGTTCCTGTTGGCAGATGAAATGTTAATTTGATGGAGAAGAATCAGAGTTCGAAGAGGACCAGGCAGAATGTACAAAGGATCTGGAGAGGCTGCAGGCCTGTCCAGATGGCTCTTGGATTCAACCCCACAAAGTACAAAGTCACGAAGATTAGGGAAAGGCAAAGAAGACCGAAGATGGAGTACAGTCTATAAGGGGGCCCAGAGACTACAAACCTCACTCAAGGAAAAGGATCGTGTGGTAACTTATAACACAGGGCACACTCCCCCTAACGGTGCCACCTCAACTCAATTATCTGCTGCAGGATACGGGCGCCTAGCAAACCTAAGGATAGCATTCCGACATCTTAATAAGTGAATCGTTCAGGACCCTGTACTCCCGTGTACGTTAGGCCTACATTGGAGTAGCAGCACCAGATTAGAATTCCACATCAAACCCACCACCCCCCCCCCCCCCACCTCCCACCTAGCCAAGCGACGTAAGGAAGCTGGAGAAAAGTGCAAAGGTTAGAACAATACTATTCCCGGAGCAAAGGGCATGTCCTATGAGGATTTAAGGGAAAATCGACCTGACGACACTTGGAGGAACAGGAGAAATAGGGGGGTTACGATTAACGACCATACAAAATACTGAAAGGAACCACAAGGTGAACAGGAGCCAGGATGTTTTCCAGAAATGGTACAACAGAAACTGGGGTCACAGTTGGAAGTTGAAGATTCTGAATGAATCACACAAGGATGTTAGAAGTATTCTTCAGTCCACAGAGTTGTCAGGAAGTGGAATAGTCTGGGAAGTGATGTAGTGGAGGCAGGATCCATACATAGCTTTAAGAAGAGGTATGATAAAGCTCATGGAGCAGAAAGAGTGATCTAGTACTGACCACTGAAGAGGCGGGGCCAGGAGCTGTGAATCGACCCCTGTAACCACAAGTAGAGGAGTTCAACTAGGTGCGTACGCACACACACACACACACACACACAGGTGAGTATGGGGGCGGCTAAGCAAGAGCAACACCAATCCAAATGGCCTGTGGTTCGAGCCGAGTGCCCAGAGAGGAATTGGGAACAACTAGAGGAAAATCTCCCAAATATGGTGCCTTTACTGCTAGGAGACGAGCTTTGTCTTTTCCTGAAGCTTTGGTGAGCATTGTGTTGGCAATTTCTACCAAGATTGGTTTGTCTCAGTGGGACTGTTTGTGCTCTCTGGGAGGAGCTGGTCTACTGGAAGAGTCGGCAAGGGTGTCCCACCCAATGGCTGCTTCAATGAACCTGGGATCTTGAACTCCTACCTCATCTCTCAATCATTCGGGGACAGTATCCTTGACTCATCCACTGGAAGTCAAAACATGAAAGGGCAAAAATGCAGGTAGAGCTGCCTGCATTGCTTTGCGCACCCCTATACAACCTCCCAGTGGCACTAGGAGGGTTACCTGATCCCATTACTGATCTTCCAGTGACAGATTCAGTGGCAGAGTAAGACACCGTGTGAGGAGATACGGGGCATCAAGGGCATCGAGATCTCGTATTCTTTTCCATCCATTCTGGGTTCAGGTCATTCACTTTGTCCTTGAAACTGTTGTTTGATGGCCTAGTTACCCCAGTGGGCTCCCAAAGAGGTTGCTCCTTGGATGGAGTGGTAGCAATGACTAACAAGGGAGATTGTTCGAATAGTAAATGATTACTTCCTGTTTGTTTTGAATGATTTCACACTTGGAGGGATTGAGGATGAACCCAAAGCTTCTTCCTGTGTCTTCAAAACTTTGATATACTTTTGAAGCTCTTCATACTAACAAAGGTGGCAGGGACTCTTCGGGTTTGCTGTCACCAGCCTGAAATTGAAGGAAAAAGACTGGGAACCGATCCCTAACGCTCACAAGACCACTTGTCTTTTTACCATATTCAAACTCATATCTAACAAGGCTGCTTTGGACTAAGGCCTTGTCTTCTGGTCAGTTCCCTTCCGACATGGGCTGTGTCACACTGGCCCTCGAGAGACCTAAACACAGTTGGTGGGGCGGGGGTAAACGGGCAGCTTCTAGGCAAATGTTTCTTACTGCTGTTTTGGCAACGAATGGCAAAGAGTGTACCAAACAGCAATGAGTCTATTCCCCCACCGGGCATTTTGTTGACGAAGGTTTTTTAAACTCAAAAGAAGAATTGATGCAAGTCCCAAATTTACTGTTTTACAATCTCTTTAGGTTATGGTTGAATTCCAGTTAACCTTATGCAGCCCTGCAAATGACACAAATGCCTTGTGACTTCTGATTCTGGCAAAAATTATTGTCCATGATGAGGTTTTCCCTGGGGTTGTTTTTTGAGACTTTATTTCCCCTTGTTGGGTTGCGCGTCTCTTTGTGTTGGGGCTGTGGCCTCATCTTTGTGCAACAGTTCATCACTGTAATTATTCGATTTCCCCGTGTTACCTTCGAATTTTTTGCAAACCCTTGAGCAAAATTTTACGTTTTCGGGGAATTTTTTTTTGGGTAAAATTGTTTCCCTGCGATGAGGGGTTGAGGACACAATTACTGTTTTTGGGTAGTTGCACCTGCCTTGTTGACAGATTGGTTAGCATTTGTCTTGCTTTCAGGAATGCAAGCCCGATATTGCTGAACAAGAGAGGTTGCACATGCTTTAATGGTGCCTTGGGCTTCTAATTGGTGGAACCTCCATTTCACCTGCTTAAGGGCTGTGAATTTCCCTGGAGCATATGGGCAGCTCTTTTTGGAAAAAAGTGAGATAGGGTACGCTAACAGTGGATTAGAAAGTCAATGTCTTTCAAAAGGGGGAGGTTGCCATTCGAATTATTCTCTGCCTCGAGGCTGGGGGTGGAGGCTGGGCTGCTCTCTACTGCGGCCCTATGTTCCACAAACCCTTTGTGTACACATTTAAAGGGCCCTTACGTTGAGTGCCCGATACCCCCACAACCCGAAGTGCCTTTACTTTCATTGTTTTGATGTTTCCTTGGTTTTGTGGTTTCTAGTTGCATCACTTCATACCCTTTTCTTGTGGGAAGCCCGGGCTAAGGTAATATGGCCTGGCACACACCACCACAAACACACACACACACCCACACACCCCACAACCCCACACACCACACAAAAGCACACGCACAGCACAGCACACGCACACTCACACGCACACCCACACACACACACACCCACACACACCAAAACACACACACACCGTGAAAATTTTAGGAACTCAACAAAGATTCAAAAAGTGTTCACAAGGAGAAAAAAGGGGCTCCCGAAAGACGGAGAGGGGGGGACACCACCATGTGCTGGAAAACGTGACAAACCGGGAAGAATGAAGAGGCTTCTGGGAGCTAGAACCCCAAAGGGAATGGGGGCCCGAAACACTCCCCCTGGTATTGAGAGAGGGAGCAGAGGCACTATGTGTCCCCCTAACAACAATATTCAATACATCTATCGAAACAGGGAGAGTGCCTGAGGCATGGAAGACAGCAAATGTAGTCCCAATCTTTAAAAAAGGAGACAGACATGAAGCATTAAACTACAGACCAGTGTCACTGACATGTATAGTATGCAAAATCATGGAGAAGATTATCAGAAGAGTGGTGGAACACCTAGAAAGAAACGATCTCATCAACAGCAGCCAACATGGTTTTCAGGGACGGAAATCCTGTGTCACAAACCTACTGCAGTTCTATGACATGGTGACAGCAATAAGACAAGAGAGAGAGGGGTGGGTGGATTGCATTTTCTTGGACTGCAAGAAGGCGTTTGACACAGTTCCACACAAGAGATTGGTGCAAAAACTGGAGGACTAAGCAGGGATAACAGGGAAGGCACTACAATGGATCAGGGAATACTTGACAGGAAGACAGCAGCGAGTCATGGTACGTGGCGAGGTGTCAGAGTGGGCACCTGTGACCAGCGGGGTCCCACAGGGGTCAGTCCTAGGACCAGTGCTGTTTCTGGTATTTGTGAACGACATGACGGAAGGAATAGACTCTGAGGTGTCCCTGTTTGCAGATGACGTGAAGTTGATGAGAAGAATTCACTCGATCGAAGACCAGGCAGAACTACAAAGGGATCTGGACAGGCTGCAGACCTGGTCCAGCAATTGGCTCCTGGAGTTCAATCCCACCAAGTGCAAAGTCATGAAGATTGGGGAAGGGCAAAGAAGACCGCAGACGGAGTACAGTCTAGGGGGCCAGAGACTACAAACCTCACTCAAGGAAAAAGATCTTGGGGTGAGTATAACACCAGGCACATCTCCTGAAGCGCACATCAACCAAATAACTGCTGCAGCATATGGGCCCTAGCAAACCTCAGAACAGCATTCCGACATCTTAATAAGGAATCATTCAGGACCCTGTACACCGTGTACGTTAGGCCCATATTGGAGTATGCGGCACCAGTTTGGAACCCACACCTAGCCAAGCACGTAAAGAAACTAGAGAAAGTGCAAAGGTTTGTAACAAGACTAGTCCCAGAGCTAAGAGGTATGTCCTACGAGGAGAGGTTAAGGGAAATCAACCTGACGACACTGGAGGACAGGAGAGATAGGGGGACATGATAACGACATACAAAATACTGAGAGGAATTGACAAGGTAGACAAAGACAGGATGTTCCAGAGATTGGACACAGTAAACAAGGGGACACAGTTGGAAGCTGAAGACACAGATGAATCACAAGGGATGTTAGGAAGTATTTCTTCAACCACAGAGTAGTCAGTAAGTGGAATAGTTTGGGAAGTGATGTAGTGGAGGCAGGATCCATACATAGCTTTAAGCAGAGGTATGATAAAGCTCACGGCTCAGGGAGAGTGACCTAGTAGCGATCAATGAAGAGGCGGGGCCAGGAGCTCGGACTCGACCCCCGCAACCTCAACTAGGTGAGTACAACTAGGTGAGTACACACACACACACACGCACACGCACACGCACACGCACACACACGCACACGCACACACACGCACACGCACACACACACACACACACACACACACACACACATACTACAGGCCTAGTGTCTAATCGACATGTGCCTAGGACAAAATGGATAACTAACACACACACACACACATACTACAGGCCTAGTGTCTAATCGACATGTGCCTAGGACAAAATGGTAACTAACTAACTAACACACACACACACACACACACACACACACACACACACACACACACACACACACACACACACATACACGCACACACTATCCAAAACAATACCTTTGTTCCTGATAGGGAGGCGAGCGTAATTAATTTCCAGCCTAATCTTCGGCAGGAGCTCTGATTACAAAGCGAAAAATCGCTGGCAGGAATCTAACTGAACAGAGGATCAGATACCAAGAGCCAGTCAAGAAAATTAAGAGTTGCTATCGTGATAACAGTGGCAGGATGTGAAACTAATACGATATGAAAATAATTATAAAAAGCCATTATGATGTATGAAAGATTTGATAAGCCATCGGGGAATATCAATTTAATGATAAAGCCCATCTACTGGGGAAACGGGGAAAATTTCCAAAAGGATATTCAGGAAATTCGGGGAAATTTAGGTATATTCTTTGAACAAATAAAATTTTTCACAAGAAATTTAAGAAGAGTCGTAATATAAAAGGGAGAAAGGCATCGTGTTATCGAAAATTTGTTTTTAATTGCCCCAGAAAAAAAAAGGGGGAAAGTTTTTAAAAAAATGTGACTTAAATTTTTGGTTTGGAAAAAAATTTAAAAATTTCATTGCCCAAATTTTTCAAATTATTTTCTTTTTTGTTAATTAAATTTTTCTGGGACTTAGTTTTTTTGGTATTTTAATTCATTTTTTGGAATTTTCGCTGTTGGGGGTTTTTTAATTTTTGGCCTTTTTTTCCCGTCAAAAAAATTTTGCAAAAATTTTTTTTGGGGTAAACTTTCTGACAAGTTTGTTTTAAAGTTTTAAATAAATTTTCCTTTTATTTTTTGGCCATAAAATTAAATTTTTCAGGGGGAAGAAATTTTACCAAAGACTTTTTTAATTAAATTTTTTTTCCCCCCCGAAAAATTTAAAACTTTTTTCCCATTAAATTTTTTTTTTAAAAACGGAAATCCTTTAAGGGAGATTTTTCTTCTAATTTAATTTTAAAAAAAATTGGCTGAAAAGGGTTTTTAAAGCTTTTAAATTTTTTAAAATTTTTTCCCCCTACCCCAAAATTTTAAATTAAAACAACCCACCCAACCAACACAAAAACGGAAACATAGGCCGCCAAAGGTTTGCCCTTCTTAAAAGTTAACCCACCGGGTTTTGGGGGCCGGGAGACCCCGGGTTAAAATTCTTTCTTTTTTCGGGGTTTCTTTATTCCACCCCCTTTCCCTTTTTCCCAAAAACCACAAACAAAACAAACAACAAACCCCAAACACACCACACAACACAAACTTACAGATCAGTGTGTCAGAAAACCCCCAGGGGACTTTTCATGTTTATTGTTCCACCCCCCTCTTGGGGCTTAGGGGGGGAATATTGGGGGGTTGGCCTTACAAAATTTCCATAAATATTTTACATTTTTTTTAATGTTAAATAATTTAAACTTTATAAAACCGTACTGGAAAGGAAAAAAATTTTTTGGGTTAACCATGCTGGGAATAACAAATAAAATGGAGGGGAAAAGAAAATCATTGAGACATCCCGGACATCATAGCACTCACAGAGACAAACTCACAGGGGTGAAAAACAATGCGGACTTTCCAACGGGAAATTCAGATCCTGAGGGAAGTCGGGAAAAAAAAGGGGAGGAGGAGGGGAGGAGGGGGAGGAGTTCCACTAAAATAAAAAAACATGAAGTTTGGGGAAATGGGGGGGGGTTTTTTTGGTGGTAATCTTTGGGAACACGACTGCGAGTTCAAGGTGATAAAAGGGGATGAAACAACCCCCCAATGAATAGAAAAAGGGCCCCAAGACACGACTATGATGAGTGCAAAGAGAAAGGGTGCAACCAGCTGAAGTACCAAAAGGGCCCTGCATGGGTGGGGAAAAATTTTGTTCATCATGGGGGGGGATTTAAATCTCAAAAAGTTTGCGGGGAAAAACCCTAGACCCACATTTTAACCCTCCGTCTAAAGGAGGGGTGTCGTTTTTCCTTCCTTACTTTCTTTCCCCAAAAATGTGTCACTCCTCGGTCCTCCAGAAGCAGTGTTACACCAAGTCCCCGGGCATACCATCTAAAAAAAACCCGGGAGGCCCCAGCCCCCACAAGACAAACAATAGTATTTACGACAACCCAACCCGGTGTTTTTTTTAGTGGGGGAAAACCGGAAAAAAAAAAAGGGAAAGGGAAAATAAAAATAGTCCACCCCCTTGGAGACTTGTTTGGACTGGAGGTGCAGCCATGGCCACCCGGCCCCCAGAAAAAACAATATGATGTAAAATAACAAAATCCCCCCAACAAACACAGAATCCCCTCGTTTTTTTTTGCTAATATACGGGCCCCCTTAAAAGCCACCCCCCCCCCCCAACAAAATCCCTTTTTATCAGTGGATTCTAGGGGAGTCAAAAGCAATGTTTGCACCCTTCACAAGACTCACAAAAAAATCACTTTGACAGGAAATTGGATAAGTAAATTACAACTTTTTTAGATGCGACAGAAAAAACAGGCAAAAAGGGGGGGGGGGTTGGCCTGTTTGTCAAAGAGCCCCTTCATCTGCACGGAGTTTGCTGAACACCACAAATGGGGTTGTTGAAGTTCTGTCATTAAAGATCGAAAACCCAAAAACCCCTAGTCATTGTGGTTGTATTAAACCACCAGATGAAAAACCTCCAACAGTTAAAGGGAACATTTTCGGGAAAATTGATTTTTTTGGGAAAAACCCTTACAGTCCTTCCCCAAACTTTTTACTGCTTGGGATTTAACCAAAGGATACAAAATGGAAGAATTAGAAAGTAATGTTATAGCTGAAACAAATCCTTGGAGGTAGCGCAGATGAAAGGCCCACAACAAAAAGCCTACTAACCCTCTGCGAAAAACACACCTTCAGCCAGCGATAGTGGAGCCAACAAATAGAAAACCACACTTAAACCTTATCTTCACAATAATGAGGATCTGAAAGAGACATAAGAATATCAAAAAAAACCTAATTCCGATCACAACCTAATCGAAGCCCCGGGACGTACATGCATGGGGGTCCTGATCACAAAATGAATTGTCCCTGTGAAGGTTCTTCACAAAAATTTAAACAAAAGAAATTAAACTGGGACCAGGTAAACCTGTCCAAAATAAAAACTTTGGGAAAGTACTTAAAAATTTTAAACCCAAAACCATGCCTTGAAAGGATCAATTTCCCGGGTAGCTGAAGCATGTTCTAGGCATTTTCCCCCCTAAGAAAGAAGAAGAGCGGGAGAAAACGGGAGAGAGAAAGACGCTCCCTTCCCAGAAACGACAAAAGGGGCCCTAAACTCCTCGGGGAGTGCCAAAATATCTGATACACAAAGGGAGGCGCTGCCCAGGGAAGTGGAAATATCAAACTTAGTTAAAAGACTCTTATAGGAACCAAAAGGAACAGGAGAAGCTTTTAAAGCTATTAGTAAAAATTGAAAGAAATTGGGAAATATTTCTTTTATATCCCAAAAAATTTGGGCAAATACCACATTTAGTATCGGGCCCTTAGACGGGAAAGGGGATTTACACAGATGACAACAAGGAAATAGTGAAATACTGAAATCCCAGTACACTCCCGGTTAGTGAACCCCAAAAACAGTCTGAGGATCGACGACCCAAATGATTTTTTCATGGGTTTAACCTCAAAATTCCCTAAAAGTTTTTGCCAGATTTTTCCCACATTACCCTAAATCCGATAGACTTCGAAAAGCATTGACAAAATGTCCATGCACTCGTGGAACTTGTTTCATTAAGAACCCGCCAAAAAAACCCCCCCTCGCGTTCCCAAGGTTTCACTGTGGAGGGGGAATTGGGCATGGGGGGAAATTCCACAGTCACTTAAAAAAAACGGATAAGCCCCACTTTTATAAAGGTTTCAGCAAAGGGATTAGCTAAGAACTATAGACCAATAGCTCTGACGCCCCACATCATAAAAATCTTTGAAAGAGTGCTTTTTAAAAAGCTGGATTGCAAAACACCGGGGTTCCCCAACTCTGAAATCTAGGGCAACAAGGGGTTTAGGGGAGGGCGCTCCTGCCCCCTTTACAACCTTTGGTTTACTATGATATGGCCTTTGGGTGCATTGGAAAAAAATCAGAAAGCAGATGGAAAAATACACAGACTTTTCAAAACATTTACAAAACGATCATGGCTAATTGCGCACAAAATACGTGCAAAGGGAAAAACTGGGAAAATGGGGGGATGGTTTTTCAAATTCCTAACAAATCGAAAAAACAAAGGTAGTGGTCAAACGAGTTTAAAACGGAGGCTGCCATTTGTGAAGAGCTCTGTTTCCCCAAGGCCCCAGTAAATCGCCCCCATTTTTATTTTCCCCATCCTCATTCAGACATAGACAGGATATTCATCACGCAACCCTACACTTTTGCGGGTGATACTAGGATCTGCATGAACTGCATCTGTTTTGGGCGCGGGTTTAAACCCCCAAGAAGATATAAAAAAAAGTTTTTTTCCCTTTGGGGAAAGGAAAAAAAATATGTTCAATAGGAAAAAATTCCAACTACTCCGTTTTGGAAAACTGGAGGGAAAAAATAATAAACAGAGTATCTACAGACTTGGCCATCCCAAAAAGCCGGAAAAATAATTAAGGGATCTGTAGTTGTAATGTTGAGGGTCTCACTTTCAAGGGAAAAACGTGACCCGATCACAAGTGCAAAGAAAAAAGACAGGTTTGGGTAATGTGAAAATTCCAAAAAGAGAGATGCCAAGCCCAAAGATGATCCTTTTCAAATCACTTGTCTCTGTAGGCTGGTATTGCTGACATTTAAAATCTCCCTTCAAAGCAGGTGAAATTGAAAACTAGAGGTGTACAGGAAAAATTTACGCACTAAAAAGTTTTTGTCAAGCACCTTAATTCTTTGGGAAGGGTTTGGGAAACACTCGGGCTTGTACTCGTTGGGAAAGCAGGAGGGAAGATATATCATAAATTTTCACTTTGGGAAAAAACCGGGGTGGTTTTCCCCAAAAACCCACCCCAAAAAATCACTCCCCCACGAAAGTAAAAGACTGGGCCCGGCGATGCAAAATGCCCCCCAAATTTAAAAATAGGGGCCTTTTTTTCACTAAAGGGAAAAAGCCATAAGTGTCCGGGGCCCAAAACTGTTCAACAGCCTCCCTCAAGTTTAGGGGGAAATTAAAAAATTTAAAACCCCCGGGTGCCTTTAAGAGCTGGAAGATACCTAAAGTCAGTGCCGGGTAAAGCCGGGTGTGGGTCGTACGTTGGACTGGGGGTGCGGCCCGCAGTAAAACCCGGGTTTATCAGGGCCCGATCTACCGGGAGGCCCGGTCATGGGCCCGGGCAGGGGGGGTTGATCCCCGGAATAACCTCCCGGTAACCTCCAGGTTTTAAAAGGGGGGCCCAAAAAGTGGGAAACTAAGATCCGGAGACTGTATTGGGGGAAAAAATCATGCCCCCAAAAGATTGGGTTAACCAGGGGGAAAAGGAATGTTGTTTTCGCAAAGCTGTTTCAAAATTTTACCTTTAACAGTTCAGCACAGGAGATATCAGACACAAAAAACCTCTTGGCGCTATTTGCCGACGTCCCGTGACAAAGGTATTACCTGGGGTTTACCTGGAGAGGTTTTCCCGGGGGTCAACGCCCCCGGGCCCGGGGCTGTTATCAGGCCCCCCGGGGATCAGGGGCCCTTTTACCAGGGTGTTAAATGCTGGCTGCCGCAATCCAACGTACGGCCACAGCCCGTCTGGTCAGGTAAAACCCACTTTTTGGTGGGTTGTCCAGTGCCCTCTTGAAAAACTGCCCGGGGGCTATTGGGGATCCCCCTTATGTAGCTGGGGGGCAGTTTTAAAAGTCTCGGGCCCCTACATTTATTTTAATTTTCTCTTAACGTGCTAGTGAAAAACCTGTTTTTTTATTGGGGGGATGTTTCATCGTCTCCAAGGCTTTTTCTTTCGTTGGGGAGTGATTTTCGTGTGCAAGTTCGGTACTAATTCCCCCTAGGATTTTCCCGGTGTATATAATCATGTACTCTCCCGCCTGCGTTCCCAAAAAAATGGAGGTTTTTTTTTTTAAGGGGAAATTAAGCGCTCCTAGTAATTGAGGTGTTTTATCTCCCTTAGGGCGCCGTGAAGGTTCTCTGTACATTTTCCCAGGTCAGCAATTTCACCTGCTTTGAAATGCGTTTGTGTGCAGCAAAATTCCCGCCTAGATAGAACAAGGGACCGGGTGAGTGTCCCTCCCTGGGGTTGGCCCCCCTAGTTTTTAAGGTTTCATTATCCTCCTGTCATTTTTCCCCGGGGCTGCCCCCCCATTGAAAACAATGTCATGGTCTTTGAAAGGGATGGGGGGGATTCCTGCTGGACCTTTGGGGGGGAACAAAAGGGGAAAAAAAATTAAAATTAAAAGATGGGCAAGTGACCCCAAGTGCAGAAAAACCCGAGAAAAAAGTTTATACCAAAAAGGGTTTAAAAAAAATTTGGAAAAAACCCGGTGAGCCCGTGGTTTTCCAAAAGGTGAAAATAGTCCAAAGCCAAGGGGTTTCTTGGGGCATGGAAAAAAAATTTTGAAGGCAAAAGGGCCCCGGGAAAACAGGGAGCTGAGTCGAAGAGCCAGAAAAGAATATACTGGTAAAGGGGAGAAGCCCACCTTGGGAATTTCAGAATGACATAGCATCAAATGCCAATCGACCAAAGGGTTTTTAAAAAACTGCATTTGGAGGAAAACAATAGTGAAAACCCGGGTATTCCCGGCTGGGGGAAAAGGGAAGGGGGCTCCCCAAAGAGTAACCAGAAGTATGTAAAAAACTTAACACAAGATTTTTGAGAAGTATTCACAGTAGAAAACAATGGTTCCAGCCAAAATGAGGCGGTAGGATGGGTCCAACGAGTGTGGACACACGCAATAACCAAGGAGGAGGTAAAAAAAGCTGCTAGGGGGAAAAAAGATTCCTCGATGGCGGGAGACCAAAATTTAAAATGTTTCCATGGTTTCCCGAGGGGGGAAAAGGGAAACAGGGAATGTGGGTTTCCCCCCAGCAGCAAAACTTCAATTAATTTATTTCCCCCCGGTTTAATTGGGCCCGAGGGATGGAACAGCAAATGGGTTTTAAAACAGCTAATGTTTAAGAAGTAGAATGTAGACAGCAATAAAAACCCCAACCACTGTTACTGAAATTTATAGTATATAATTCAGGGCCCAAAATTATTGGAGAAAAATGATGGAACACCCAGGCTTGGGAATAGCCCCCCTACATAACAAACCCGCACGGTTTCAGGAAAGGGAAATCCTGTTTACGAACCCCAAAGGGAATTTTATGACAAGGAAACAGATGTAAGATAGGGAAAAAGTGGGGGTGGTTAGACTGTA
>NC_069455.1:34849707-34881745 GCF_026875155.1 Cherax quadricarinatus | reverse complement strand
CGGGGGGCCCGTTGACCCCCGAACTCTCTCCAGGAAACTCCGGAAATCCCTTTGGGTCATTCCTTTTTTAGAAGTTTGGTTTGGCTGTTAACTCTAAAAGTATTTAAAACACAGGACGTCGTGTTGACTAGCGCCAGAGGCTTTTTATGTGTGATATCTCCTGTGTCTGAACTGTTCAAGGTGAATATGAGATACAGCTTTGCTGCAACATCTTCTCCTCTCTCCCTGGTTATATCCTAATCATTTTGGGGGCATGCCGTTTACCAGTACAGTCCGGCATCTCAGCTTCCCACATTTCTGGCCCCCCATGTTACCTGGAGGTTACCGGGAGGCTATTCCGGGGATCAACGCCCCGCGGCCCGGTCCATGACCGGGCCTCCCGGTAGATCAGGGCCTGATCAACCAGGCTGTTACTGCTGGCCGCCCGCAGTCCAACGTACGAGCCACAGCCCGGCTGATCCGGCACTGACTTTAGGTATCTGTCCAGCTCTCTCTTGAAGGCAGCCAGGGGTTTATTTGTAATTCCCCTAATACTTGTGGGAAGCTGTTGAACAGTCTTGGGCCCCGGACACTTATGGTGTTTTCTCTTAGTGTACCAATGGCGCCCCTACTTTAATTTGGGGGGCATTTTGCATCGCCTCCCCAGTCTTTTACTTTCGTAGGGAGTGATTTCTGTGTGCAGATTTGGGGCCTTTTCCTTCCAGGATTTTCCAAGTTTTAGATTATGATATATTCTCTCCCTCCTGCGTTCCAACGAGTTACAAGTCGAGTGCTTCCAAGCGTTTTGAAATTTTGTAGTTTCCAGTGTTCCGTTCTATAGTGTCGGTGACGGCGATTAGTGAGGCTTCTGGGCCCCGTCGGCGTCTGAGGTCTGGTTCGGTGAGAACGAGTTGTGCCTCATTCCAGTTCATCAATGTCCCGTGGAGTCTCTGTGGATGACACAGGCGTCCCTTTACATCGTCTCTGTTAGAGGCATTTCGATGCTCATTCAAGCGGTTGCAAGATCTTGAATGACATCGAAATGCCTCTAACAGAGATGATGTAAGGTACGCCTGTGTCATCCACAGAGACTCCACGGGACATTTGATGAACTGGAATGAGGCACAACTCGTTCTCACCGAACCAGACCTCAGACGCCGACGGTGCCTAGAAGCCTCACTAATCGCCGTCACCGACACTATAGAACGGAACACTGAAACTACAAAAATTTTAAAAAAAGCTTGGAAGCACTCGACTTGTACTCGTTGGAACGCAGGAGGGAGAGATATATCATAATCTACACTTGGAAAATCCTGGAAGGAATGGTCCCAAATCTGCACACAGAAATCACTCCCTACGAAAGTAAAAGACTGGGCAGGCGATGCAAAATGCCCCCAATTAAAAGTAGGGGCGCCATTGGTACACTAAGAGAAAACACCATAAGTGTCCGGGGCCCAAGACTGTTCAACAGCTTCCCATCAAGTATTAGGGGAATTACAAATAAACCCCTGGCTGCCTTCAAGAGAGAGCTGGACAGATACCTAAAGTCAGTGCCGGATCAGCCGGCTGTGGCTCGTACGTTGGACTGCGTGCGGCCAGCAGTAACAGCCTGGTTGATCAGGCCCTGATCTACCGGGAGGTCTGGTCATGGACCGGGCCGCGGGAGCGTTGATCCCCGGAATAGCCTCCAGGTAACCTCCAGGTAACATGGGGGACCAGAAATGTGGGAAGCTGAGATGCCGGAGACTGTATTGGTAAACGGCATGCACCAAAATGATTAGGATATAACCAGGGAGAGAGGAGAAGATGTTGCAGCAAAGCTGTATCTCATATTCACCTTGAACAGTTCAGACACAGGAGATATCACACATAAAAAGCCTCTTGGCGCTAGTCAACACGACGTCCTGTGTTTTAAATACTTTGTAGAGTTAACAGCCAAACCAAACTTCTAAAAATGGAATGACACAGGTATTACCTGGAATTTACCTGGAGAGAGTTCCGGGGGTCAACGGCCCCGCGGCCCGGTCTGTGATCAGGCCTCCTGGTGGATCAAAGCCTGATCAGCCAGGCTGTTACTGCTGGCTGCACGCAATCCAACGTACGAGCCACAGCCCGGCTGTGGAAGTTGATCCTTTCAAGGCACTGGTTTGGATCCATGCCATTTAAGATATCTTCCCAACATGTTTCATTTAGGACAAGGTTTACCTGGTCCCAGTTGATGTTCTTGTTGTTGAAGTTGTATTTTGTGAAGACACCTTCACAGGTACCTGCATTCTGCTGATCAGGACCCCTATACATGTACGTTTGGACTTCGATTAGGTTGTGATCGGAATTAGTTGTTTTTGATATTCTTATGTCTCTTATCAGGTCCTCATTATTTGCAAAGATAAGGTCAAGTGTGTTTTCTAGTCTTGTTGGCTCCACTATCTGCTGGCTTAGGTGTGTTTTTCGCAGAGACTTAGTAGCTCATGTGTGTGTGACCTTTCATCTGCGCTACCTCCGAGGATTGTTTCAGCTATAACATTACTTGCTACATTCTTCCATTTTGTATACCTTGGGTTGAAATCACCAAGCAGTAAAATGTTTGGGGATGGAGCTGTAAGGTTTTCCAGACAATAATCAATTTTCAGTAGCTGTTCCTTGAACTGTTGGGAGGTTGCATCTGGTGGCTTATATACAACCACAATGACTAGGTTTTGGTTCTCGATCTTTAATGAAAGAACTTCATCTACCTCATTTGTGGTGTTCAGCAACTCCGTGCAGATGAGGGACTCTTTGACATACAGGCCAACCCCCCCCCTTGTTGCCTGTTCTTTCTGTCGCATTTAAAAAGGTTGTAATCACTTATCCATATTTCACTGTCAAAGTGATCTTTTGTGTGAGACTCTGTGAAGGCTGCAAACATTGCATTAGACTCCTCTAGAAGTCCACTGAAAAAAGGGTTTTTTGTTGTTGGTGGATGGCTGAAGGCCCTTTTATATTAGCAAATTGAACGAGGTTGTATTCTGTGTTTGTTGGGGGATTTGTTACTGACATCAGTAGTTGTTTTTTTCTGGAGGGCCATGGGTGGCCACTGGCTGCCCCTCCATCCAACAAGGCCCCAAAAAGTGGTGGACTATTTTTCTTTCCTTTCCCATTTTTTTTTTTTCCGTTTCCTGCCACTAAAAAATCACCTGAGTTTGGTTGTCGTAGCTACTATTGTTTGTCTTGTGGGGTCTGTGCCTCCTGGTTCCTTTTAGATGGTATGCAGGGCAGTTGATGTTGTAACACTGCTTCTGGAGGACCGAGGAGTGACACATTTTTGGGTGAAAGAAAGTACAGGAAGAAGAACGATACACTCCTTTAGACAGGAGGTCGTTACATGTGGCTCTAGGTTTTTCCCAGTCAATCTCTTGAGTTTGGGAAATCCACCCCATGATGAATAATTTTACCCTACTCATGCAAGCCTTTCTGGCTACTTCAGCTGCTGTATGCACCATTGCTCTATTGCACTCATCATGGTCGTGTCTTGGTCTTTTGCTGTTCATTGGGGGGTTGTACATCACTGTTATCACCTTGAACTCGCAGTCTGTGTTCCTACAATGATGTCATCCACTTTCTCTCAGTCCATTCCTCCCATTTCCTCAAACTTCACTGGTTTTTGATGAGTAGCGCAACTCCTCCTCCTCCTCCTCTGTTTTCTCTGTCTTCCCTCAGGATCTGATATCCAGTTGGAAAGTCCGCATCTGTTATCACTCCTGTAAGTTTCGTCTCTGTGAGTGCTATGATGTCACGGGATGTCTCAATGATTCATTCTAGCCACTCCTCATTCTTATTTGTTATTCCATCAGCATTGGTATACCATAATTTTAGCTTCCTTTCCAGTACGGTATTTTGGGAGGTGGAAGGAGTTGGTGAAGGTTGAGGTGTGTGGAAGGCAGGTATAAGGCAGTGTAACAGATACAGCTAGGAAGATTGGGGTGTGTGGAAGGCAGGTATAAGGCAGTGTAACAGATATAGCTAGGAAGATTGGGGTGTGTGGAACGCAGGTATAAGGCAGTGTAACAGATACAGCTGGGCTGTGGCTGTTACACTTGTAACTGATGACTGTATGTGTGTGTGTGTGTGTGTGTGTGTGTGTGTGTGTGTGTGTGTGGTGAGCGAGGGAGGGAGTGAAGTAGAGACAGAAAGAAGAAAGAACTATATACGGCTCTGCAGCAGATAGTTTCGTTAGAGAATTAACGTAGAAGAAAAAACGTGGCGTCCATCAGTTTAAAACAATACAATGACATGATTTCCGTTTTTGATTAAAGTAACAAAGTCGTGGAATGGGATAAATATTTAAGCAAATTTTGTGAGGGAGAAAAAGCGTAATTAATTAATTAGTCTGGATAACATTTCTCAGCCACTGTTTTAAATATAATATATATGTGTCAGGAAAAATCAATCATTTAATGAAGATTTCCAGTTAAAAGAAATTAATAGATAAGTCGATTAGTCTGTAGTAACAGTTTATACTGTGCCCTATATGTCAAAAAATTACTTCACTGTAAAACTTAACCTTCCTTGACTGGCCATATATTAGGCCAAAAATAAAATAAAAACTAATCAGCTTTTGTCAAAAGTTACCAAAAAATATGCAATTGAATATGACGGGAAAAGAAATGTTCAGATATGTGAAGAGGACCCAGACACGATGATTCATTAATGCAATTCAATACCAAGAAAATAATCCCAGAAAAATCTAGCAACAGATGAAATAATTTGCATTATAAGGCGAATGATTTTCCTGAATTATCCAACAAATTCACGTCACATTTTTTTTAAACTTCGCTTTATTTTCTGACTCATTAAAACAAATTTACGATAACACGATGCCTTCCTCCTTTGATATTACGACTCTTCTTAAATACTTGTGAAATTCTATTTGTCTCAACGAATATACCTAATTCTCTGAATATCCTGAATATCCTTTTGGAATTCCCTGTTGTCCTCAGTAGTATGACTTTATCATTAGTATATTCCTGATGGCTTATCAGATCTTTCATACATCAAAATGGTTTTTTATAATTATTTTCATATCGTATTAGTTTCACATCCTGCTACTGTTATCACGATAGCAACTCTTAATTCTCTTGACTGGCTCTTGGTATCTGATCCTCTGTTCAGTTAGATTCCTGCCAGCGATTTTTCGCTTTGTAATCAGAGCTCCTGCCGAAGATTAGGCTGGAAATTAATTACGCTCGCCTCCCTATCAGGAACAAAGGTATTCTTTTGGATAGTGTGTGGTGTGTGTGTGTGTGTGTGTGTGTGTGTGTGTGTGTGTGTGCGTACGCACCTAGTTGAACTCCCCTACTTGTGGTTACAGGGGTCGATTCACAGCTCCTGGCCCCGCCTCTTCAGTGGTCGGTACTAGATCACTCTTTCTGCTCCATGAGCTTTATCATACCTCTTCTTAAAGCTATGTATGGATCCTGCCTCCACTACATCACTTCCCAGACTATTCCACTCCCTGACAACTCTGTGACTGAAGAAATACTTCCTAACATCTTTGTGATTCATCAGAATCTTCAACTCCCAACTGTGACCCCTTGTTGTTGTGTCCCATCTCTGGAACATCCTGTCTCCGTTCACCTTGTCGGTTCCTTTCAGTATTTTGTATGTCGTTATCGTAACCTCCCTATTTCTCCTGTCCTCTAGTGTCGTCAGGTCGATTTCCCTTAACTCCTCCTCATAGGACATGCCCCTTTGCTCCGGGACTAGTCTTGTTTCTAACCTTTGCACTTTCTTTAGCTTCCTTACGTGCTTGGCTAGGTGTGGATTCTAATCTGGTGCTGCATACTCCAATGTAGGCCTAACGTACACGGAGTACAGGGTCCTGAACGAGTCCTTATTAAGATGTCGGAATGCTCTCCTTAGGTTTGCTAGGCGCCCGTATGCTGCAGCAGTTATTTGGTTGAGGTGCACCTTAGGAGATGTGCCCTGTGTTATAGTCACCCCAAGATCCTTTTCCTTCAGTGAGGTTTGTAGTCTCTGGGCCCCTAGACTGTACTCCATCTTCGGTCTTCTTTGCCTTTCCCTAATCTTCGTGACTTTGTACTTTGTGGGGTTGAACTCCAGGAGCCATCTGGACAGGCCTGCAGCCTGTCCAGATCCCTTTGTAATTCTGCCTGGTCCTCGTCCGACTGAATTCTTCTCATCAACTTCACATCATCTGCAAACAGGAACACTTCTGAGGATATTCGTTTCGTCATGTCGTTCAGAAATACCAGAAACACCACCGGTCCTAGGACTGACCCCTGTGGAACTCTACTCGTCACAAGTGCCCACTCTGACACCTCGCCGCGTACCATGACTCGCTGTTGTCTTCCGGACAGATATTCCTTGATCCATTGCAGTGCCTTCCCTGTTATCCCCTCCTGGTATTCCAGCTTTTGCACTAGTCTCTATTGTGGAACTGTGTCAAACGCCTTCTTAAAGACCAAGAAAATGCAATCTACCCATCCCTCTCTCTGTTGTCTTACTGCTGTCACCCTGTATGTGAGTTTGTGACACAGGAGTTCCCGTCCTTGAAATCGTTCTGGCTGTAACTGATAAGCTCATTCCTTCCTAGGTGCTCCACCATTCTTCTGATAGTCTTCTTCATGACTTTGCATGCTATACATGTCAGTGACACTGGTCTGTGTGTGTGTGTATGTGTGTGTATGTGTGTGTGTGTGTGTGCATGTGTGTGTATGTGTGTGTTGTGTGTGTGTGTGTGTGTGTGTGTGTGTGTGTGTGTGTTTGTGTGTGTGTGCTCATCTATTTGTGGTTACAAGGGCCGATCCGCAGCTTCTGGCCCAGCCTCTTCGCTGCATGGTACTAGAGCCTCGCCATACCTCTCCTTAAAGCTATGTATGGACCTGTTTCCGCAAAATCGCTCACGGATTGCCCCCTTTTCTAAAAAACTTAGTGGAACAAATCGCCTACATCCCTGTATCTCATTTCGGTTTTTTTCATCTTCTTTTTTTGGCCCTTGTTCCTGTGCCCCATCTCTGAAACTTCTAGCTGTCCACCACGTCAGTTCCTTTCGTATTTTATACGCGTTATCATGTTCTCCCTACCCCTGTTTGCCTCCAGGGTTCGGTTGAGTTTCTTGAACCTTTCTCGTAGGACATACCCATTACTCAGGGACTAGTCATTTTTGCAAGCCTTTGCATGTCTCTAATTTCATGACGTGCTTGCCCAGGTGTCGGTTCCATAAGGGTTTTTACATACACTGTGTACAGTCGTGAACCCCCAAAGAATTTTTTAATGGATTTTATTCTTTGCCCCCCCGGATGTACTCCGTCTGGGGTTTTTTGTTCATCCCCAAGTTCATAACTTTTTTGGATCAGGACTGCAACCTGCCCAGATACCTTTGTCGTCTTACCTGAAATCTCCGCTTGAATTCTCTGCATTTTCTTCAATCATCTACAAAAGGGACCCTTTGAAACAAACCTTTTCCGTCATGTCATTCACTATTCCAAAAAAACCCGCCCCCTTGGACTATCCTTGTAAAACCGCACTCGACCATGCGCCCACTTTGACACCTCATCATTGCCATCACCCTTTTTTTTCCTTCCTGTCAGGCATTCCCTGATCCAGCAGTTTTTTCCTGTATACTTGCCTGTCCTCTAGCTTATGTACCAAATTTGTGTGGAACAGTGTGGAAAGCCTTTTACAGTCCAAGAAACTGCAGTCCACCCAACCTTTCTCTCTCCTTCTTACTTATGTTACATGTCGCAGAACCCCAGTGGGCTGTGACCACGATTCCAAAACCTTTAAAACCCTTGCCGTTATCATATATGAGCTCGTTCCCGCCTAGGTGCTCCTTTTCCCCTTTTCCTGAAAATTTTCTCCAAGACTTCACATAATACATGTCAGTAACACATCTGTATTTAAAATGATCCCTGTATTTTCCCCTTAAAGAAGTTCCACTAGTTTCCTCTTTTCCACACCTCGGTAGTCCCCCATGTTTCAATAGATTTGAAAAGGGACTGTTGTTAGTGGCACACCTGGCCTGTGCACCATCTCTCAAAACCCCATGGAGAGATGTTGTCGGGGCCCAAACTACGAGGTATCTAGTTCACATTGTAGTTTCCTCCCCTTTTCCCCTGGTTGTGTGGAGTTTAGGGAGTCTGCTGCTGCCCTTCTGTCTCCATGAAAATATCTTTCTAAATCTCATTTTGGGCTCCCCACATACTTCTGCTTGTGAGCGCTCGTTTTCCTTCCTTAGTTGATTCCTGCATTGACTGTTGTTTACCCCCCTGATAGGTATAAACAGTTTTGGGGTCGTTTGACTTTGGGGATTTTGTCATTTCTTTTTTCCCCGTGGCCTCCCCCCCTATCCAGCATATTCGTTTCTGCCTCTTCGTCTCGCCCCTTATTTTCATGGGCCCTTTTGCCTTCTATACTTTTTTCCATGTTCTAGTGCACTTGTCTTGGCCCTTCCTCACCTTTGGGTCCATGGGTTTCCTCGGGTCTTCCCATTATTTCTTTTCCCCCGGTACGAATTCTCATCTGCTTCCCCACACTTTGTGCATTTTTCCATCATTTCATTTACTTTTTTCCCCCTCCATTCTTTTCTCCACTTCACCTAATCCAAAATTGGCTCATTCGTGGTAGTCTCTCTTGAAATTTGTTCTCCCGCCCTTGTCGCCTCACTCTTCAATGTTAACTCTATATTTTCAAAACTCAGGATCAGGGGGCCCTTTTCTATGTAATGTCCCCAGTGTCGGAACTGCTCCAGATGATGAATACTGGTCCAGCTTGCAGGTTGTCCTCTCCTCTCTCCTCTCGGGTCGTGCCCCTAAAATGTTGGTGCTGAGGTTTTCCAGTACTGTTCCCGCATCTTATCCCTCCACTTTTGGCCCCTCAACCTCCCCTAGGGTTAAAAATCCCCATGATTTTTGCCTTTGCCCTCCTCATTGGGCCTTTCGGGCCCACCTCAGTTTGCCCACCACTGCTCTGTTGCTCTGTCATACTCCTGTCTTGTTTTTTTTTTGCTTTTCTGTTTTCGGATTGTTACACAGCCCCCTGTGTGTGTATACTCACCTAGTAGTACCACCTAAACCCCCTTTGGGGTTGCGGGGGTCAAGTCACAGCTCCGGGCCCGCCTCTTCAACGGCCCTACTCATCATCTTCCGCTCCGTGAGCTTTATCATATTTTTAAAAGTATGTGGGGATCCTCCCTCCATTAATCACTCCCCCGGCTATTTCCTTCCTGACAACTCTGTGACTAAAAAAAATACTTATTAACTTTTCTGGGTTTATTGATCTTCAACTTCCAACGGACCCCTTTTTTTCGGTGTCCACTCTGGAACATCCTGTCTTTGAAACCCTTTGTAAATTTCCCTAGCATATTTCATATTCTCACGTCTCCTTGACCCTCCTTCCCCAGTGTCGTGGGGCCGGTTTTCCCTTAATTTTTTTCCATAGGTCAACCCCCCTTAATTTGGGGATTAGCTTTTGCGAACTTTTGCACTTTCTCTAATTCCTTGACTGCCTACCAGGTATGGTTTCCCAAACGAGCTGCATAACAACATCTAGGGTGTACGAGTTTTAAAAGTTCCGTGGGTATCAGACCTACTCTTGGGTTTGCAGATACCCCTATGCGCAGCAGTTATCGATTGTGTGCGCCCAGGAATGTGCTCTGTTTTTTCACCCCCAAGATTTTTTTCCCCTTGATGAGGTTTGCAGTTTTTTGGCCCACCTAGACATCTCTTTCTGGGGTTTTTCTTTCCCTTTTCCCCCGATCTTCATGATTTTGCATTTGGCGGGTTAAATTCGAGGAGCTAGTTGCTGGAATGGGCATTAGCCTGTCCAGGTCTCTTTTAGTCCCGCCTGATCCCGACCGATTTAATTCCCCCTCATTAATTTCACATGATCTCAAACAAGGCACTTTGAGTTTATCCCTTCCGCTATGTCATCAATATACCAAAAACGCACGGCCCTAGGACTGATCCCGTGGAACCCCGCTCGTAAAAGGCGCCCACTTTGACACCTCTCACGTACTATGATTCTTTGTTGCCTCCCGTCGATTCCTCTGACCCATTGCAGTGCCTTTCATGTTGGGGCCTGATCCCTAGCTTTTGCATTAACCTTTTGTGAGGAATGTTTCGAAGGCCTTTTTGCAGTCCAAGAAAAGCAGTCATCAATTCTCTCGTGTCTTACTTCTGTTCCTCGTCTAAACCCCATGGGTTTGTGACAAGTTTTTCCCTTCCCCTGAAACTGGTGGTTGTAGTTTATAAGCTTGTGTCTTTCTATTGTTGTGTGTGTGTGTGTGTGTGTGTGTGGTGTGTGTGTGTGTGTGTTGTTGCATGCCTTTGTTATCCCTTTTTATTACACAAATTAAATTTCAAATTACTTTTTCACAATAAAAAAAAAAAATCGAGACACTTCAGTTTCTTATTTTTTTTTGGAAACAAAGATTGAGCCCCAACGAAACAGCTATCGTTACAAATGTAGAGTCAGACTCAGGGCCGCTGGGTATTCGCGGGGAACTGAGACAATGGGAGACGTTTGGGGTTCGCTTGTAACTGTTGCCCCGCATTTTTACCAGATTAAATTTAAAATATAAATATAGAGAAAAAAAATAATAAAAATAAACATCAGTGAAAAGATCGGATTATAAAACAAATTTAATTTTATTTGGTTTATTGTTTTTATTTTCTATTTGCCCCCATTACCCATCATAAGACCAAATAACCCCCTTTGGTAATTTACCAAAGGTTGTTAATCTTGATCTAGAATTAATCCTCAGGCGATTAGTTTTCCCCACAAGTGTTTTTAAAAACAACCCCTAACTTTACCGGCGAAAGAAAAAAAACCAATTCAAAAACCTCAGTTTTTAAAAGATCGCCCTGGGGGTGCCTCTAGTGACAAGGTTGTCACTGCATATTTCTGACCCGTGGTAGACAACCACATCATTGTTTTAAACCGAAAAAATCGTCTTACAAACCATCCTGAAATTACAAAACAAAAGTTTTTTTATTCCCATCTGTAATCCCGGGCGACTTTTTACCAAATTTAATTTATTGCAAATTCTATATACCTGATAAAACCAATATGCTTGAAATTTCAGATAAGATGCTTCTACACTCTGTCTTTTTTAATTCAATATCTTTCTTCAAATTTTTTTATTGTTTTCGTTAATTAACAATGGGGATTTTCTTCAGGTACTTATTTTATGTTTATTTAATGTGTCCCCTTTTTTAAAAATTTTTAACCAGTTGAGCACGGTATTTTCCGCATAAAGGCTCGGGAAAAAGCTACGTATTGTTTTTATATTTGAAGGAATTTGTGCTGATCAAAACCCCGAGTCAGGAAGCAAATGTCGTTACGACTCATCTACCAGATAGAAATGTATTTTTGAAAATCCTTAAAAGGTATAGATGCTATAGATTCGATTACAATAATGTACATTTTACCTCATAGCTTAAGAGTAAAAAATTCACAGAGAAGTTTACATTTTAAAGATTTTGGACCAATAGGTTCTCCCTTAGGCTCTTTCTTTTTTGGGAAAAAATGAAAAGCCAGCCTCTCCTGCTTTATTTAAAATTTTTCTTACGAATTACAACCATTACCTACCAAAAGTCTCCTTGTGTTCTTTTGTTGGATGTCTGGGGGTTTGGGTGGCACCATGGCACTGAAGTGGGTCAAATCTGAAAATAAGCCTCTAGGGACAAGAAATTCCTGTCCTGAACCCCCATCCCAATATATTGTATCTCCAGTTTTATAATCTTATTTCCTTAAAAACCCCAAATTTTTTTTTAAAATTTATCCCCCAGTGCAAAATTTTTAGTAATTTCAGGGCTCCTTCAAGTCTTTGGGAATTTATTAACGCTTTTCATTTGAATTCGGCATTTTCGAGCGCGGATTTAAATTTAAAAGCCCCAACGGGTTGTTTTTTTTTTTCGCGCCAGCAACAAGAACCAATAGGGTACCCGCCACTACCGCTGATGAAAACCAAGAGATTTCTTTATTTTTTTCAAGGAGGATTTATGCGTTTGCTCTGAATCCTGTTGAATTGCTGAGGCCCATTTACATGGCGACTTAGGAAGTCAGAAAGCAAATTTGCATATGTCAAATTTTTTGCATTTTACGTCTTTTTGAGCACTCTTTTGAGAAAGGCCGCCACACTTACCTTACTTACATTTACATAATGAACCCTGACAGTCTCCTTTTGTAATGACAGCCCACCCCCACAGAAGTGCCAACTTGCAACCAAGTCCACATTTAGATAAGAAAGTCGATACAGATATGCAGGTCGCCGGGGTCTGGGGAGATTAAGACCTTCCCTTGTACTCATTTAGATTAAGGTCCTGTTTAAGATGAGTCTTTAATTGCCTATTAAAATTTTAAATTTTAAAATTTTTTGCAATGGTTATTTTTTTTTTAATTATTCGGGCTCTTAACTTCATTACAATAATTTTAAAGGGGTTTTTTTACATTAATTTGCAGTTTATGTGTAGATCAACAAAATAAGCTATATTAAAAGTACATATTTTTTACATTGTCAAAGGTAAATAACCCAACGGGTAAATAAAAAGACGAATGTTTTTTTATCTTCTCTTTCCCTTAACCCCTTTGAAAAAAAAAGCGGGGGAGAGGGGCATCAAAAAACTACGTCCAAAGAAAATATTGTCTCTTTCAAGGATACTTTTTTGCTCGCTGGAAGGAAGGAGCAAGGGGGATGAATCTTGGAAAAAACCAGCCGTCGCTTCTCAACCCCCTCCGGTTTAAAAGGGTTCGGAGGTGTTATGGTGAAGCTCAAGGGAATTAAAATTAATCCCCTCGCCGCCTCTCCTGCCAACCTCACCGGGCAGTGTTTTCAAGTGTCCCTCCAGTGCCAGACCTTCTTGGCACTGTCAGCACCACATGCTCCCCACTGCCAGGTCTTTTTTGGGGAGGTCAACACCACCTGCTCCTCCCCTTAGGCGGGCCCCCACCAATGACGCCATTGTGACTGCTAGACCTGCCTGGCCAGTTTCGAACGAAAACCCGTTTGTGACCTTCATTACCAGATCTCACCCGAGAAGTGTCATCACAAGTGTCTTCAGCGCCAGATCTATCTAGAAGGGGTATCCTCAATTTCATTTCCACTGCAATTTCACCTAGGAAGTTCATACTGCCTGCAATCCACTGCCAAAAACCCCAAATTGCGCAGTGGGGAAACACACCTGTCACCTTCATGTCAGAACCATCTGACAGTGTCAAAACCGCAGCCTTTTTCACTGCCGGGGCAACCTGACAAGCCTTACTTTTCTACATTTCCGCCTGACCTCCCCCAGACACCCGCCGCCATTTCACTGCAGCCCCCACTTGGAAAGGGCATCTTCACTGACTGCGTTTTTACTGCGAACCTCACCTGCAGTTTTCGTCACCACCTCTCACCCCTCACGGGTCCTCGCCTAAGCAATATCATCATCACGTGTGCCTTTAGTGTCAGGGTTTTACTTGGGGAGTGCCATCACCATTTCGCCTTCAACCAAGCCCCGGCAGTGTCACCAGTACCTGCTGCCTTCAGGCCAAACTTCATCTAAGCAGTGTCATCACTACCTCCAGTGTCCCTGTCCGATCAGATGGGCTGTATTCCTCCATGTCGTGTCCGACAGATGGGCTTAGTTGTACGTTGGATTTTCTCCGGTTTACAACCCTGATCCACCGGAGACTTGATCAAGGGGCTGGGTCTCGGTGGCACTGACCCCCGCAACGACCTAGACTAAATTCAAAAGTATAGACTCTCGCCAACTAATCAAATTCATACACTTCAGGTTGCTAAATAACTAAAAAATATATTTTTAATTCTATCATATTTTTGAAATAAGGTTTTTTCTGGCACACTGGAATAAATTTAAATAATTTTACGTCTGTTTTAAAATATAAAGTTAAAAAAAAATTTTTTTTAATATTGGTGTTCCTCTTACATCGTACTGTAGTATATTACTTAAGAAATTTAAATGACAAATGGGTCCTAATTCGAATTGGAAAAATAGAAGTCAAATAGCTTAATTGGAAGAAATATTGTAACACATGATAGGTGTGGCAATATAAACACAAATGCAGTATAATGTGATCCTTACAGAGAAGACACTGCCGAGAAGAGATACA
Organism: Cherax quadricarinatus; assembly: GCF_026875155.1. Classification (NCBI taxonomy): domain Eukaryota; kingdom Metazoa; phylum Arthropoda; class Malacostraca; order Decapoda; family Parastacidae; genus Cherax; species Cherax quadricarinatus. The sequence continues at coordinate 34,867,654 of NC_069455.1, read as the reverse complement.
TAGTCCTTCCCACCAACTCCATTGCCAAACATGTTTCCAACATCTTTGCCAAAACATCATTCCAAGTATCTACCTCCACAACCACGACCATCAAGGACATCACCAGTAGTAGGCAGGACAAGCCTCCATCCTCTGCAGGGGTATACATAATCCCTTGTAATGACTGCAACAAGTTATACGTGGGCGAAACATCAAGGGACCTCCAAACACGTATTTCAGAACACCAATACGCAAGCAGGTCTGACGACACAAGGAATGCCTGCGTACAACACCGTAATTCACAAAAACCACTTGATAAACTACAGAAACTCAAGACTTATCGCCACAGAAGACAACACCCAATACCGAAGAATCCTGGAATCATCACTTATTTCTATATCCGACAACTTCAACCAGAATAGTGGCTTCTATAACATAGCTGAACACTTGCCAAGAAACTTCTTCATCGCTATCCCACATAAGAACACTGTAGAAGGTCTGCTCACAAACTTGTCCAGTCTCCTTTCCAAGCTACCCAAGCTTTTAGACTCTACAACCCAACTCGGTACATCATCAGATGCAGCATTCTTCACCTGACCTCAGCCGGACTATAAATACTCGCGTTCCTTCCACCCCAGGTAGTTCTGTTTGTGACTTGAAAAAGCCCACTGTGTGGGCGAAACGTAGTCAATAAAGGATCACATTATACTGCATTTGTGTTTATATTGCCATTGTGTCGGTATTTTATACCATTTATTTCCACATGATAGGTGTCCTGGAAACCCAAAATCTGGGACTGTTACTGAATTATCACTACTGTCATACTTCCAGTTGATACTAAAGGTAATCTACTTTTGGTCGCTTATTAAGCCAAGATCCGCTGTAATCTCAGGATTATTAACAAGGTTATCCTTGTTAGCCAGAACCAAATAAAGGAGGTTATTTCTCTGAGGTTCAGTTAACACCCATGCTAAGGTCTAGTTAACACCCGTGCTGGTGTTCAGTTAACACCCGTGCTGGTGTTCAGTTAACACCCGTGCTGGTGTTCAGTTAACACCCATGCTGGTGTTCAGTTAACACCCGTGCTGGGGTTCAGTTAGCACCTATGCTGGTGTTCAGTTAACACCCATGCTGGTGTTCAGTTAACACCCATGCTGGTGTTCAGTTAACACCCGTGCTAGTGTTGAACTAATGGATGGTACAACATGATTTTGACGTAATGGGTGTTAACGTAATGAGTTTTAACGTAATGAGTTTTAACGTAATGCATTACAAACTATAAGAACAAATCATTGTACAATATGGATGGAATTGATCGATCGATCTGTATTCAAGCACTCTACGGATTCTGAGGAAGAATAAATATATATATATACAAGGTGAAATTAACAGCAAAAGCATCCGGTGCACTCAGACTATTACTGTCAAATTCTCAGAATACGGAGGGAACGTGAACACGAGAATTTCTGACAACTGATCAACTAATGACAAAACACACAGTTGATAATTTCATTCATCTCGGACATCTAATTACACAGGCTGTTTGTTCTGGAATAAAGGTATCAGTTCTTTCTTACTGGAGGAAAGAACAAACTCGGTGGAGTGCATGACTCCCCCCGGTTGAAAAAATTAACGCTATAACACGCAATATGAGCAAGGGAGAACGAATCTACTATCTCAAACTGCAAGCACAGGAGAAAAGAAATGAACACGGTGAACAATGCTGATATTCAATCTGAGTCGCACACAGTGACACGAGGTATCAGCTATAAATAAACTACACTTACAAACGTTAACATGTGAAAGTTACTCGAGAAATAACTTCTTACAATGAACTGATTACTGTCAACTAGGATGGGATCACCATCTGGAACATTAGGAACAACAACAGACACTCTAGTGAGAACACTAGCTGTAACAGAGACGTCTTTCTGCAGACAGCATGTCACATCAACAAGAGATGGCATTACTAGTTGCAATTTAAACGTTTTCTGACAAGGCATCCCTGTGGAGAAACACTACTGAACTAGCAGTCATTGCAGGAAAAGGCTGTGCCCCTCAAAGGGAGTTTTGAGTGTCCCCGGACACTTGAGGGAACGGAACACTATCCTGCAAGTCTGAAGGTTATAGGGAACACAGACGGAATGACAGAATTACTAGTGCCTGACCGCTCGGCTACGTTAATAAGTAATTCACGGATCTATAGGAACTTAATCTGAACTTCACATTTCGCAGCACTTTAACAAATCTCAGATACAAGCTGTGAGAACAAACACATTGCTCAAGGGCTAGGTATTGTCTTTCAGTCAGTAAGGGAATGTTGGTACTGTGGACTGATTCATATTGACTTTGACTGGAATGATACACTAAGTGAACGTTCAAAAGTGACTGGGACATCTCAGTGAACTTACTGAAGGACATAAAGACAAGAAAAATGGAGAGAATGACACAGTAAGCTTAAATGGAAGAAAAAATGCTTAACTATTCTGCATAAGTAATTAAAAATTGACAAGTTACACAGTAAGCAAAGAACTCACACAAGAAGAATATGCAACTTAACAAACACTGAAAATCAAGAGAACTTGTACTTTGCTCAAATCTAATTTGCTCAACTTTTACTTTAAATTGAAAGGATGGCACAGTGAGTTGTCTTTACTTTCAATGCAACAAGGAAATACACAATAAAATGATAAAATGGACTCAATAAACTTGTGCAAAAAAATAAAACAGAGGCACAATTCACTGAAATAAAATAAAATGGCACAGAACAGAGCATATGAAACTGCACTGAAATAAACTGTAGCAATATTGCAAATAATTGCTAATCAAAAAAAAAAAAACACTGCTTAGAATCTCTGCAAGAAAAACTTTAGTGGCAACACAATATTTGCACAAGAATTATTGCAAAATGATTTAATGTGCAATAATAAAAATTATTACCCCACTCAAGAAAAGAAATATATCAAGGGAAAGAACACTTTAACTCTTTACTGCACTTAAACAAAACTTAAAAGCAAAAGAACAATTTACTTTAAAAGGGAAAAAATTAAAAAATTTCACTAAGAGTGAATTTGTTCAATAAAACATGAAAAATAATAGGTGCCAAAAACCATAAAAAAAACAATTTTTTAAAACTTACAGTGATGCAGAACACAACAATCAATATAACACAATACGGGATTTTTTGCAAAAAAAACTTGATGGTGAAAAATTTTGTAAAAAATGATTTCTTGCTTGCACAAAATAATGGCCATTGTCTGGGAAATAAAAAAATTAGAACTGGAAAAATAAAAAGAATATGAACACAAGAATGTTCAAACACACGGGAACAAAACAAAAATAACAAATTGGGAAAGAAAAAAAAAAAAAAAACGAGTTGTGATGCAGAATAGAGGTAAAAAATTTAAAAATACTTCATGGAATACTAGAACAAGGTGATTTAAAGTGTAAACAAAGTTCTTATGTTATTTTCACACCAACAAAGGAAAAAAACTAATCTTACTAAATGTAAAAAAAGATACAAACACAAAGAATAAGATAAGCACAAAAATTAACATAAATTAAAGGGAGTTTAAAAAAATTTTTAAATGCAATCAGTACATGATGAAAATATTGATCGAGAGTACTAAATGTCCAAAGGGAAAAAAAACCCTGGGCACATAAAAAAAAAATGTTAAACACTCGCAAATGCTCTAAAAAAAATATTATCGTGAACACTTGAAGAATGAGATTGTGGATTGTTTTAAAAGTCTTGTGCTGTCCTTGCCGGGTGATCGTAGAATTGCGCTTACATCGAAGAATGACACACACAGGAGGTTTTAAAAAGGTGGCGCGAACACCCTAGCTCTTGACCCCCTATGTGGTTTTTTAAAATATGGTGCACAACCCTAGCTTTAACCAAAACCTGATGAGGTAGGTTTGGGGGTAATGGGGATGTAGTTGGGTTTGTGGGTTAACGGGGAGCCCGGGATGGTGCGACACACGTGGTCGTGGGTGGGGTGGGTTATGGGGGAACGTCGTAAGCCCCATGGAACACCCCCAAATGCCCCGAAGTAATTCTAAGGGCCCGGGTGGCTTAAAAAAAACCCGAAATACTACAAACCACAAGGATGAAAAAAAACATCAAATGCTTGGGTTGAATCACAAGCGATGAAGACTATCACGTGGTTGTCAGTACTGGGGGAAGACACCCTGAGTTAGTTATAGTGGTTAACTTTAACCCCCACACAAATGGCTTGATAACTTACACATGAGCACGCGGGGTGGAACGGCTGGCAGGAAAATAAATTGGATGGGTAAAGGCAGTGGACTAGGGGTCCGTTTTTTTGATCCCCCACCCCAACTGGGAAAATGGGTTTTTTTGCAAACTCGGGTCAACCCTGGGAGGAGCAAAAAGAGAACACTAATACAAAGGAATGACCCGTGAATAAAGTAGAAGTGGAGGAGTTTTTGGGGGAGTGCGACTTAGGGGAGTGGTGCGTTTAACCCGATAGGCCCCTGGTGACACGAAAAGGCCCTTTGCTGGTCAAAATTTTCTCCAGAAACGCTGTAATCGCGAATTAAGGCCCCCCCATGCCCCCTTTATCGTAAAGGGTTCTTAAATGGAGATATCGTAGGTTGAAGGTAGACACATTTGTTGGATGTTAACTATATTGTCAGTCTGAGATGGTGAGGGATGGAGCCCAGCTGCCTTGCCTGTCTGCTGAATGGTCTGTCGCCGAGTGAGGCCGGGGCAGAGGTATGAGCCTACACATGTGCATCCCGTGACGTCACACAAAGCCACAGGCCTACAAGGGATCTCGTATCTAAAGCACATGGATGATACTAATATGCTATGCTATATAATACAGGGATCAGCAACTATGCTGACACAGTTAACACCCGTGCTGGTGTTAACACCCGTGCTGGGGTTCATTTAACACCTATGCTGGTGTTCAGTTAACACCCGTTGTGGTTTTCATTTAATCCCCATGCGGTGTTCAGTTAACCCCCCGGGGCCCGGGGGTTTCATTTAAAAACCAGTGCTGATTTTTCATTTAAAACCCCCGTGCTGGGGTTAAAGTTAACACCCGTGCTGGTTTTTTCATTTAAACACCGTGCTGGTGTTAAATTTAACACCCAGGGTGGTGTTCATTTAACCCCCGTGTTAGTTTTTTCATTTAACACCCGTGCTGGTGTTCATTTAAACCCCCTTGCGGGGGTTTCATTTTAACACTCGTGCTGGTGTTAAAAAACCCGTGCGGGGGTTTTCAGTTAAAAAACCCATGCTGGTGTTAGTTAACACCCGTGCTGGTATTCATTTAACACCCATCGGTGTTCATTAACCCCCGTGCCAGGGTTCAGTTAACCCCCGTGCTGATGTTCAGAAAAACCCCCCCGTGCGGGGTTAAGTTAACACCCTGCTGGTGTTCATTTAAACCCCCCAAGTGGTGTTCTTTTAAAAACACCCCGTGTTAGTGTTCTTTTAAACCCACCCTCCCTGGTGTTCAGTTAAAAACCCTTGTTTGGGGTTTCCCAGTTAACACCCCCGTGTGGTTTTCCCGTTAACACCCTTGCTGGGGTTAAAGTTAACCCACCCGTGCTGGGTTCATTTAACCCACCCTTGCTGGTGTTCATTAACACCCGTGCTAGTGTTCATTAAACCCCCCGTGCTGGTGCTAATTTAACCCCCATGCTGGTTTTCAGTTAAGCCCTTTTTTTAGGGGTTCAGTTAACAACCCGTGCGGGGGTTTCAGTTAAACCCAGGGCTGGTGTTCAGTTAACCCCTGTGCGGGGGTTCATTTTAACCCCCGTGGCTGGTGTTCGGGTTAACACCCGTGCGGGGTGTTCATTTAACACCCTTCGGGTGTTCATTAACCCCCCTTGCTGGTTTTTCATTTAAACCCACCCTTTGCGGGGGGTTTCAGTTAAAAACCCGTGCGGGGGTTTCAGTTAAAAACCCGTCCGGGGTTCAGTTAACCCCCTTGCTGGGGTTCGGGTTAAAACACCCGAACAAAGGTTCATTTAAACACTCGTGCTGAGGTTTTTTTAAAAAGCCGTACTGAGGACCCTTTTTTCGGGGGAAATTTTCCCCCAAGCAAAATCATTTAAAGCCCAAATGAAAGATATTTATCTTCAGTGCCGATTCGGCCTTCCCCGAAACCTGCCCCCCGGGGTCCCCCCTCCGATGGAAATCGTTTTTTCCCCCCAAACCTGACTTTTGTTTAAGGGATCAGTAATGCTGAGGGGCCCTCATTTGGGTTTGGGGTCAAAAGCCCACACCTCAGGGTTTCCCTTTTGGGCAGTCTTCATCATTTGTGTCTCCCTGATTTAAATGCGTATTTTTTTGGCCTCTACGGGAGAAAATTAAAATTTTTAAAATTGCCCCGAGTAATTTTTTTTTTGGGGAGCTATCGTTTTGCCCGAAAAATTTAGCCCGGGGTATCGGTGACTTTTTGAAGAAGATGTGTCTCTCAAACTGTTTTTTTCAAAAATTTGTTTTTAATTTTTCGGGGTTTTTTAAAAACGGGAAAGACCGGGGAACGCACTGATCCCCTTTTTGGGCGATGTCAGCGTGACACGCTTCCCCTTCTGATTCGTGAAGTAATCTGAGCTCCCCTGCGCCTTACAACTAGGGGGGGGCCCAAAATTTCCCTATTTCCCAGCGCGTTTTCCTTTCCTTTTGCTTAACTCGTCCAGTATTCAAAAACAAAAAAAAGATTTCTTTTTTAATTATTGATAGACGACAATTTTGAAAAAACCTAAAACTAGGAGATAAAGGGGTGCGGGGTTTTTCCCTTAAATTTTTCCTGCTAAAGAACGAGAGAAACTTAATCTCGTTTAAAACTGTCACTTGTATTGAAAGGAGAGGCTATCACCCCCCTTTTTCCATGGGGCCCTTTCTTCCCCCCAAGTTCCTCAGGGGGTAAGGGGGGAATGAGGGGGCGGATACCCTTCTTTCTGGAGAATTTTCCTCACACATTTTAAAAAAACCCCGTGCTGAGGTTCATTTAAGATTTTTTGCCCAGAACTATTTACCCCATGGGGGCCCATTTTGGGCGAAGTTATGAACAAATACTTTAATGCTAAAAGAACAACGAAAAATTTCAAAGTTTTCATTAGAAGGTAATGCTCACTTTGTTTAAAACCATTGACTGATAAAAAACTGATTGAAGATAAAATTCTTACTGGACCACCCCAACGGGCATTGCTTTCAGGGCAGGGGTGGGGAATTTTTTTTCCCTCCCAAGGACCATTTGGATATTAATGCCATCATTCGTTTGGCCCCTACAAAATTATCAACTTAAAGTTTACCCTGCGTATTTGGTCTTACATAAAATTTAAAACTCACCCCTAGTGTGACTGTTTTTCCTTTTTTGGGCGTCCGTCAGCCCCTGGAGCGCAGTCGACTCTCCCGATGGTAAGTTTTGAAAGAACTGTCGAAAGAAATAAGTTTGTTCCGAACACAGTTTGCATATTTCAGTGCAGGGTTCCTTCTCAAAGTGGAAAATTTCATCTTGCTTATGTAACATTTATAGAACTCGGGGCCCAGTGGGGGGGGCTATTTTTCCCTTTAGTTTTCAGCTCATCATTGTTTGGGAAAGCAAAAATTGTTTTTCGTTTTTGCAAATTATCGGGTTTACATCAGCTGGTTCCCTAATTAAAACGGGTAGCAAAGTGTTCAATTCCTTTTTTTTTTATTTTTTCACATCACGAATCCTTCATTAAATGTTAAAGCCTCAATTAGTTTCCCACATTGTTGTGCCTCCTAAAAGGGGGCAAATGTATATAAGTATATTGATTTTATATTATGTATATCATCTTTCAAAAAATTTTTTATATTGTTTGATTTTTTTTTTTAAATTTACTAAAAAAAAAATATCTTCCATTTTAATTTTGGGTTTTCGTATTTTTTTCATTTACAGGTAAATCAGTAGGGGGAAAGGGGTTAATATAAATTTATTTTGCTATGGAAAAAGCTCCTAGATTTATTGAATTTGGGTTTCGCGCGTGCGGTGGGGGTTTGCGGGACCTGACCAAATAAATTTCGTGGGCCTTTATAGGGCCCCCGTTTGGGGGGACTTTCCCCCCCCCCCCCTTCCCCCCCTCCCCCCCCCCCCTCCCCCCAGCTTAATGAGTATCTGGAACAGAAAATACATTCGGGAAAACACGCACAAAAAATGGTTTAAAACATTTTTCACCTTGCGAAAAATTGAATGCAATGCAAGTGGCATTTTCAGGTCGCCCAAAATTTATGAATGTAACGCAGGTCTGCAAACACGTGGGGCACACGTTTTCATAAAAATTTTGATACCCATTAATGTACACCACCCAGATGTATGTATTTTTATTATAATCGTTTCCCCATAAAGGGGGAATTTTCTTAGATCCCAGTGAGGAGCTTTTCCTCTAAAAAAAGTGGGCCTTATTTCCCCTTTTCCTTTGGATCAAACCTAAACCCCCCAAAAATTGGCGTCGGGATCTACGTGGTGTCGTGATCAAAGTGGCATGCTGATCCCCCGTACTTCGGGGGCCCTTTCGGGCACTGGTTTCACAGCTCTGGCAATGAATTCCCCCGGGAAAAAACAGCAGAAAACAAGCGGGGGGTTTGGGCAGTGGTGAGTGGTGTATAGTGGTGGTGGCGAGGAGCGTGGTGAGTGAAAGGCAGGGCGGGGTTTGGGGTTCTCCTCCTCCCACCCACAAACCCCGGGAAACACCCTGGACAAAAGAAATCCCCCCAAAAAAACTAAACCTCTGGTTTGCTAAAACAGTGTGCGAGCTGAACAACAGCAGCAACATACAAGTGACGCTGAACACTTGACTTGGAAACGCGGGGACGCTGTAGCGTGGGGTCACTTAAAATTTCTGGGAAAATTTTCCCGGAAATTTGGGCTGGATCCTGCTTGCCCCTGTGCCCTGGATGCCCCAAACGTCCCGGGACACAAAATCAGGATAACTCGTTGAGAGAGGGGATGTTTCTTGTATGGGGTGATGAAGGGGAAGATGACTTCATCCCTCTTCCTTCCCCCCTTTTGGGGGAAAACACGCTTGGCGACCCAGCTGCAAACCATTTATAAAAAAAAATTTTTTGTTATTTTCTGGTGGGGCGGGGGATAAATGAAAAAAACGTCTTCGGGGGGCTTTTTTTTTTTATTGTTAAGTCGGGTGGGTACACAGGTTTGGTGTTTTTGGCCCCAGGGCCCCGGGGAGAAATTGTGTGTTGCTGCTGGGGCCCCGCTGTGTGATTTAGGGGGGAGGAAAGCCCTGGGAATACTAAAGGGAAAGGCCTTAGGGGGCAGCCCCCGGTTTTGGCGGGGAAATATGAACTAAGCTGGCGGGACAGCAGGGGCTGTCTGTGCAGACAGAAAAAGGCTGTCAAACACGGGAATATTTTCCCGGCCCCTAAAACCCCTGAACGACCCAACGGTTGAAATTCCCGAAAAATGAAAAATTTAAAAATTTTTTTTTTTTTTAATAAAAATTAAAAATTAAAAATAAAAATTAATAATAATAAAAAAATTTTAATAATAATAAAACAAGTAAAAATTTTAACAAAGTAATTTTATTTTTTTTTTATAATAAAACTGAACAAAAATTTAGCACATTGGTTTTATAAATAATTATGTCTTCCTCCTGCCCTCCTTTTTTATTCTCGTTGATTACTTCCCCTATCGTTTTTAGAAAATTTTAAAAACCCCAAAAGGGAATAATTTAGACCAAAAAAAACCAAATTTTGAAGTTTTAACCCTTCATAATTTTATTTCCCGAGTTGTGAGGGTGAGTTGGGTGTCTTGAATTTTTAACAAGGCAACAAAGGGAAAAATGAGTGATGGGGGCCCCAAAATTTTTTTTTTTAAAGATGTGGTTCACTTTTTCACCTTTCATTATTAGGAAAAGCATTATCACTACGTCACATCCTTACCATACCCTCATAACAAAGTGTAAATAACGTCATCATTAAAAAGAAATCCCCTTTTTTCAAAATTTTTAAAAAACCCTTTTTTTTTTTGAATTATTGCTTTTTCACCCACTATCATCATCATCAAATCTTTCACATAATCATCATGGGCTCAATATCACCTTTAAAACCCTTTCCCTTTCATAGTTTTTGTTTTAATTTTTTTTAAATTTTCCTTTTCATCACATTAGTCAAAACCAATCACCACAAACGATAAAATCTTTCATTACATTTTTAAAATTTGACCCATCATGGGCCCCTGGAAAGCCCGAACGCAGGGGGCCTCGGGGTGATTCCCATTTGGGTGTCCTGTTACCCCCTGTTTTGGCTCCTGGTGGTTAATGGTGTACTTGTGAAATTGTTTTTTGGGGGTAAATTGGGTGGTCGTTTTTTGGGGGCCCCAAAAAATTCCTGGGTTTCGTATTCAAGGGTCACTAGTGGATTTTTGGGTAATCTCGTGGGAATCCCAACGGGTTTCCCCAGGTGATCACGCTGGGGGTCCCTGTGATTCCTGGGGAAAACCGTCGAGGAGCCTCTGTAGGGCTTATTCAGGGAATATGGTTTTCGTTTCGGGGTCCCTGGTTGTCCCGGTAGTCCCGGGTAAATGTTTTTGATGATTTTTGGGGTTTTTTTTTCAGGGGTTTCCTTTGGGTTTTTGTATTTAGGGGCCCCCCAAGTTTAAACTTGTGAATGGGCCCCCTTTGGGGGATGGCTTAAAAGGATCCTCTGCAGTTTTTTTTAGGGTCCATGGTGGTCGTATTCAGGTATCCCCTATACGGGTGTGGCCCCTGTAATTTCAGCCCTAAAAACCCCATCGCCAGTTTGGAAAGTTTTGAGTTTTATTTCGCCTTCCAAAAATGTATTTTGTCAATGAAACCATTTCAGTATATGCCATCTTTCCCAAATTACAATTTTATACATTAAATTTTTCACTCTTTACATTTTAATTTATTTAATTAAATTTTTTGGAAGCCATTGTGCTCAAGGGGTAGGAAACATGCAAAAAGTATATGAGGGGAAAGTATTTTAGATATATATTTTTTAACATAAATTTTTTCCCTAGTGGCAATATCCTTCTATTTTGGGGCCCTTGATATATAAATTTCACTGGGGTTAAAAAAATATTCCAATTTCCCTTTCGTATTAAAGGGCCCCTTCTCGTAAACCCCAGTTTATTTTTCGTGCAGAAATTTAACGTTTCCTGCTTTCTTCGTTTGCTACTTGGGTGTATTGGGAGAGTTTTCCCCTTGACTTTTTTTTTTGTGATTCATTTTCTTTTGTAATTCTTCCCAACCCCCGTTAACGTAAAATGTAGAAAATATTATTAGTAAGCTTAATTTAAAATGAAAAATTGGGTGATTGCATGGTTGATTAATAGGGTATAAAATCTGTCAACCCGACCCAAGGTCATTAAAAGGGTTTTTTTTTTAACAGTTCCCCACCAAATTAAAAAAAATACTGTAACCTATATATAAAAAAGGGAAAAAGGGAAAATATAAAATATAAATTGGGGAAAACATGTCCCCCTTGATATTTTTATATATATATATATATTTATATAAAATTTTTATATATATATATATATATTTTATATATTTATAATATTTATATATATATATTTAAATATATTTTGAGAGAAATAAACCCCAGAAAAATATACACTGGGAGAAAATACAAATCTCGGAATATATTTTCACTGAGAGGGCATACTGTTATCAGAATATATACCTGAAAGACTACCTAAAAAATATTTTTCACTGAAAAGACAACTGTTATTTAGAATTTTAACCCCGAAAAGGGGCTACTCTTCCCGAAATTTTACACTGGAAAACAAAACTGGGTTAAAAAGAATAAAATACTTGAAAAACTCTCTCAGAATATAACACGGGAGACATTCTGTTTTTCCCCGGGAAAAATATACTCTTTTTAGAACTATCTCAGAAAATAAAAATAAAAAGATTATTTTTAGGGGGTACAATTAAAAAACTGATGACTACTTTTTAATTTTTTTATAGAAAAACCGTTATAGCCCTAACCAGGACTATTTTAGGAATTTTAAAAAAAACCCGGGCATCCCCGGGGGGGGTCAGAAAATATATTTTTTTAGAAACTAATGAATTTAAAAATGGTTCATTATCATTGGTTTAATTTTAAGGAATTGGTATATAATAAGGGCAAGATGAAATTAAGAAACAAAGTTGGCAACCCTTGGGTTTTTTTTTGAAAAATGTTTTGCCCATCCAGTGGTTTTAAACCCCAAAAAACAAATACTAGGACATTTAAATTGAACAGTAGGGGCTATATACAGAAGAAGGGTAAATCCCTCAACCAGGAGTTGGTGCAAGGGGACCCTAGTCCCTGGAGATTCTGAGCAAAAAGCGGGAAACCCCCTCTACAATAAAAAATTTCCCCAAAGTTGACATTGTTTAATTTCCCCTCGTTTTTTTGGATTTTTTGGTTACTTTCCCCTTTTTCAACCCCGTGGCCCTTGGGGGAATTCCCAGGATCAGTGGAGGTTTCCTACTTTTGTTACTAAAAATTTGGGTTTTGTTTTGGGATAATGCTTCTCCCTCATTAGAGTAATTAATAAAGAAAATTTTAAGGGGGTTTTGTGCAGAAATTCCTTAACCCCCCTACTTTCAAATTTTTTTGAATAAATCGGTCTATTTCCCTTTCCCCTTATTTGGGGTTTTCTTTGTGTGTAATTAACCCAGATACCCCTACTTTTTTACCCTGGGATATCGCAATTATGGCATAGGGGAAAGGGGAGGGAAAAGCAGGTCGACATGCCCACAGGAAAAATCGTGGTTTTCTTTGTTTGTAATTTTATTGGGGTTTCCCTTTTTTGGCAGGCAGGCAGGCAGGCAGGCAGGCAGGCAGGCAGGCAGAAAAGGGGCCCGGCAGGCAGGCAGGCAGGCAGGCAACCAGACCGGCAGGAAAGGGAGGCAGCAGGCAGGGAGGCAGGAAACCCCAAAAAGGCAAATAGCCAAGATGTAGGAGGTAAGTAGATGGGAAACAGGCAGGTGATCGAGATACTAGGCAGAGAAAATGCAGGCATGAGGTAGGCAAATAGCAGGTAGATAGGTAAACAGGCAAAGAACAGGAGGGAGGCCCGTTTTGGGAATAAGGAGCCGGGGGGGGGGGAAAGGGGGAAAAATTGACAAGCAGATAGGCAGGGAGGGGAAATTCAGAAAAAATGATATGCGACGGCACAAAGCAAGTAAAGAAAAAGAAATTTTAGGGTAGGGTCAAGAAGGAAGGTTTTAAAAAAATAGAAAAGGGGGGGCTTGTTTTTTAAAAATTAACAACAAAAAGTTTAAGGGGGTATTTTCCGGGTTTTCCCAAACGCAGGTTTTTCCCGCCAAAATTAAAAAATTTTCCCCCCTGCTATTGAATGGATAAACTGGAAAAATTGGGGCCCCCCCATTAAATTTTAAATTATTAAATTTTCATAGATTTTAACAATTTAACAACCGAAAAAAAAGCAATTTAAAAGATTGAATTTTTTAGAGTAAAGGGGATAAAGTCTGCGGCAAGTCATTGGGGTGTCCCCGGGGAATCCGACTTTGTACGATGTCTTACAAATGGAACTACATTAATAGGTTCGTATTTTTTGGCATGATTAACTGCCTAACTGCCTTATTTTTTACTTCCCTTTCCTTTTTTTCCTCACCCTTAAAATTTTTTATTTTTATTAAATCCCAAAGGGGAACGCTAAAACCCCCAGGATTATTTCGCGCCTGGGATGGGGGGATTGTGGAAAAGGGAATTTTAGGCTTAATTTTTGGGGGAAATGGGGGCACAGATCCCAAATTTCCCCCCCAAAACCCAAAAGCCCCTCACCAACATCAAGGAACCTTTCCCTTTAGGGGGCCCCACCCCTTACAAAAAGAGCTAAATTCCCTTAAAAAACTTATGAAAATATTAATTTATTTAAAAAATGAGTAAAGGGTGAATCCGTAAGGGGCACAAGGGACCTGGGAACTGGGCAAAATGAGGTTCGATTTAAAAGGAAAAAAGAGATACCTACAAATTTTTTGAATAAAGGGCCCTTTACCTGCGTCACACCCCCGCTAATCACGAAAAATATTGCATGTTTTCTCTAATTTCACAGCAGCTTTTTTAATCCTGACCCCCATTTAATCTTTTTTAAAACTACTGAGATTTTCATTATCCATGCCATATTAGAATGAGTATGGGTTTAGAAAAACGTTTATCCCGTTTTGCTTTACACGAAGTTAAGTGCACAAACCCAAAAAATCGTTTGAGCAGAAATTAAAATCTTATTCCCTTCTGTTACTTTTCCCCTCCTTTTCCCCTATTACATCCATTTTCTACAATATTTTTTCCACCTTTTTGGGCAAACCCCAGTAACACAGTTATTTCCCCACGTGATGGGCAACCCGTCCCCCCACCAGGATCAACAAAATTCCCCTCGATGATTCTTCACCCAAACACCACCCCGTCCCTTAAACTTTAAAACGCCAAAATGAAAAATTTACCCCCTACCCCCACAACCCCCCCCCCACCCCACCACAACCCCCAAACCCCCACACCAAAAACCACCCCCCATCACCCTTTTAAAACATAAGCCCTAAAATTTTCACCAAACCCCCCTAATGGAACACCACCCCGATAACAATGAATCCCCTGCTCCCTTCGCACTGAAACCCAAAACTCCCCCCCTAATAAACCCCCCCCTTTCCCCCCAAAAAAAATTTAATTTGGGAAAAATTTAAAAAAAAAAAATAAAACGATTTAAAATTAAAAAAAAAATTAAAGTTTTTTAAAACCCTCAGTACGGAATTTCCGTACACTAACGACGCTTCGTAATTTCCCCCATTCCAAACCCCCAATACAATGGGAAAACCCCCTCACATCCCCCAATTTCAATGAGTCTCTTAAAGTCACCCCCACCGTCCCCCCCACCAATACCCCTATTCCCGCACCGCCACCACCCAAAAGAATCCATAACACAAAACCCCCCCACCCCCCATACCAAAACTGCCCTACACACCCACCACAACCTTAACAGCCTAACAAGCAGCATGGGTAACCAACATAGTATTATATATTCAAGTCATGAAATTCCACTCTAGTCTTTTGGAGTCCAAATGATGGAAAATTGGACGTGAATTCGCTTGGTTGATCTTGCATATGCAAGATCCACAGGGAGGAATGTTCGACCATCGAACGAGATATATTTTCTTGGTATCATGATTTTCATGGTGTCATGTACTATTTTCATGGTGTCATGTACTATTTTCTTGGTGTTATGTACTATTTTCATGGTGTCATGTACTATTTTCATGGTGTCATGTATTATTTTCTGTATCTGTACTTTTTCATGTGGCATGTACTATTTTCATGGTGTCATGTACTAAAATTTTCTGGTGTCTGTACTATTTTCATGTGTCATGTACTATTTTTTGTGTTAGTATTTTTTTCTGTGTTGTTAACATTTTGTTGTGTCATTATTATTTTTTTGGTGTCCCTGTCGTTTTTTTTGATGTCAAAGAGCTATTTTGAGTTGTCATACATTATACTTATTACTTGTTATGTCTTGAATTACTTATTATGTCATAATTATTTTTTATTGTCATGAATTATTTGATTGGTTGTTGATGTTACGAATTACTTTAAATAACAAAAAGGCACAATACCGTGACTGGAACAATACATAGCACATAGAAGAGAGGAGCTTACGACGACGTTTCGGTCCGATTTGGACCATTTACAAAGTCACACTAACAAAAAGACCAGCAGACAGGGACGGGTCCCTGGCTACTTTGCATTGGTCCTCTTTCTTAATCTTAGACTGACTCCACTACTACTGCCACTACCTCTCTACTTCCTTTCCTACTACCTCTCCTGTCCCGTCCCTGTCAGCTTGCCTATATATACTCCCTCTTTCTCTCCTTTTCGTTAGTGTGACTTTGTAAATGGTCCAAGTCGGATCGTAACGTCGTCGTAAGCTCCTCTCTTCTTCGTGCGGGTTATCTGTGTATGAATTATTTTGTTATTATGTATTATTGTATTGTTATGTCACGTTTTGTTTTAAGAAAAGAGAGAGAGTGATGTTAGGGGAGGAAGGAGAGAGAAGATAATTGTTTTAATGGGTGGGACCATTTTTGTGGGAGGGAAAAGGGGAGGTATTTCGTAGCTTTTAACGGTCAGTTTTTTTTAAGCTATCTGGCTGGCGTACACAGAGTGGACACAGTTTTACGAAAAATGTTAGTGGTGTACGTGTGTACATAACGTGTGAAATTGGTAGGGTGGTGTAGGACCCACCGTACATAAATGTTCAAATAAAATTGCTACTTACAAATTTTAAAAAATTTAGCAAGTGTAAGAAAATATTACAAAAAATATAACTGAATATGAAATGCATAGAATGCGTTGATCTCCATCTCCGGATCTCTAGAGAAGTTATAATATTAGCCTCTTGTCTCTTCTGGAGGAGTTGAACTGTACCTCTCTTGCCATACCTGTGTATACTGAGGTACAAGGGGATGGTTTATGTGATACAGAGGATACGTATCCCCAACGCAGACCAAACACAAAGCATTACTGAATTTACGTCTCATAGAATACTATCGTGAATTTTAAACTTCTCGCAGTGATATTCTTGAATAATTTGGTGAGTAAACCTCATCACATAGTTGATAATATGTACTATAAATCCAAACATTAATTAAAAAAAAAATATTACCATATCAACAGGATCTTGCGTAGAAAAACTAATCTGCTTCTGGTCCTGTTAATGTGGTAAGACATTTTAATTACTGTATGAATTTAAACTAAAAATTATCAACTATGTGAAGAGATTTGCTCACCAAATTATTCAAGAATATCACTGTGAGAACTTTAAAATACCATATAGTAGCCTGTGTGACGTAAATATTAGATGTTTCGGTCACTGCGAGATCCAGTTCCATGTTCCTCAGTGCACACATGAATTAGTAGAATACTGGAAATGAATTCCTTTAAAGCAATGATAAAATAATATCACTAAAGATTGGACACCACAAGAATTTTTTTGTGATAAATGGTTTGAAAAACCGACAAGTTGAAGATTGAGACACTTATGCAGCATATGGGAATCTTTATTCAGGAAACGTTTCGCCACACAGTGGCTTCATCAGTCCAATACAAAGAGGAAGGCGTAAGGAGAGGAGGAGAATGAGGTAATCAGTCCCTCAACCTGGAGTCGATGTGTTCAGTCCA
Organism: Cherax quadricarinatus; assembly: GCF_026875155.1. Classification (NCBI taxonomy): domain Eukaryota; kingdom Metazoa; phylum Arthropoda; class Malacostraca; order Decapoda; family Parastacidae; genus Cherax; species Cherax quadricarinatus. The sequence continues at coordinate 34,850,511 of NC_069455.1, read as the reverse complement.
TCAATCTTGTAGAATGTACAGCATAGGGCCGTAGACGTGGCTTATATACTGTAGTGAGGTGACGTGAAGCAGATGGAGGCGGGGTCATAGTGGTACCATCCACTAGTCGAAGTAGGTCTTCGTCCAAAGGTTGAACAAGTGTTGAAGAATTCTTTGTAACAAGACGAAACACATCGACTCCAGGTTAGGGACTGATTACCTCATTCTCCTCCTCCCTTTACGCCTTTCTCTATTGTATTGGACTGATGAAGCCACTGTGTGGCGAAACGTTTCCTGAATAAAGATTCCCATATGCTGCATAAGTGTCTCAATCTTCAAGAATTTTTTTATTAATCTAAATGTTGAGAAATGGCATTACCAGCTAAGCTTAATTTTAAATTTAAATATAGGGAACACTTAGCTGATAAAAGACAGCAAATCGTCTACACAGCCGCCCCTGCAGACGAGGTCTTGAAAACTGTCGAAGGCATCTCTCAACGGGCTGTCAAGAATTATAATTTGTAAGATTATAAATTACCCCTAGGGGGTGTTATGTCAGCATATTTCATTCACTGATGGCTGACAAATACGTACTTGTTTGGACTCAAAAGTCCACACCTTACTGCCGACTATAGGTTGATTACAAACTCCTTGCGACTCAAGAACTGCGCAGTCCCCGTACTACAAGAAATTCGTAACCTACCTTGCTGTTGTAGCGTGAGCCATGGTGTTCTTCACACCTTCGACAGGTATCGGTGACTTGATAGAAGCTGAAGTGTCCTTTGGGTGTCCACGTCTTCCATTGTTAGGAAACGCACACTGGGA
>NC_069455.1:34740266-34849207 GCF_026875155.1 Cherax quadricarinatus | reverse complement strand
AAAATATATATATATATTATATATTTTTAAATATAAATATATATATAAAATATATATATATATATTATAATATATATAAATATATATAATATATAAATATTGAAGGTTTTTTAAAAACTAAAAGGGGAGGCAGTTGGGGAAAAGATATAAACAGCTATTGGAGGATAGAGGGGCTAATGAAGCATAGGCAAGGGGGTCGAAGAGGTAGGGGGAGGTTTTAAAATGTAGTGTTAGAGTGTTCAGCAAAATTTTTGGGTTACAGGAAAGTGGGTGGGGGAGGAAGAGGCGATTGGTGGAAGAGATGTAAAGAAGTAAAAGGGGAAAAAAAAGTTTCATATAGAAGTTTTTACAAAGTAAATGAGCAAGGGGGAAGGTATTGGAAAAAAGGGAAAGGGGGTTAAGAGAGTGGGAAGCAATTAAAAAGAGGAAAATGGAGAGTGGGTGAGATGTTATCCAAATTTTGTTGAAAAAGAAAAAGTTTGGGAGTGAGGTTAAAAATTTTTAAAAAAAGCCTAGAGAAAAATGATTTGTCAGTTAAAAATAGGAAGGAAGTTTTTAAAAAGGAGAGTTAGAGTTTTGGGGGAAATGGGGGGAATATTTTGGGGAATTGTTAAAATGTTGAAAAGATGGGGAAGCGTGATTTCGGTATGGACAAGGGGGAATAACATCGTAGGATGGGAAAGCAGTTGTGAGTGGGGGGAATTCGTGAGCAGAGGTAAAATGAAAGGGGTAAGGCAGCCTGGTTTGATGGGAAAAGGAAAAATGTTAAAAGCGGTGGGGAATAGTTTTGGAGTGGTTGGTGCAATTATTTAAAAAAATGTATGGAAGAGGGAAGGGTACCTAGGATGGCAGAGAGCATGCATATTTTTTTGTATAAAGGCAAAGGGTAAAAAAAGTGCAAAATTTAAAGGGGATAAGTCTGTGAGATACCTGGTAAAGTGTAGGAAATTTTTATTAAAGAAAGAATTAAGATAAACGGAGAATAGGAAGAGATAAAAAGAGGTTTTTGGGAAAGTAGGGGGTTTTGGGGACCAGGTTTTTTCAGTAAAACATATAAGTAACATATTTAATAAGCAAAAGGTTTTTTGGGCATTTAGGTTTTTGGAAAAGGCGTTGAAGGGTATGGGGGGGGCAAATGTGGCGATTTTGCAATAAAAGGGTAGGAGGTGGGTTACTAAAAGCAGGAAAGTTTTTTACGGGGAAAGGGAGGCCAAGTTAGAGTATGTAGGAAAGAGGGGAAATTATTTCCCATAAAAGTAGGCCCAGACAAGAGGTGATGCACCGTGGTTGTTAAAAATTTTTAAATGGGGTTGAAGAAATAAATGCAGGGTCTTGCAAGAGGCGTGGAGTTAAAAGATAAAGAATCACACACAAAGTGGGATTGTCACAGCTCTCTTTGCTGTGACACTGGCTCTTGGAGATTCTGAAGAGAAGTTCAGAGTTTGGGAGATGAATTTGGGGGGTTGGAAAAAGAAAAAAATAAAGGGAATACAGGGAAAAAGTAAGGTTTTTGAGGATAACAAAAAGATTAGGGAGAAAGATTGAATATCAGATTTGGGGGGAGATGTATGGGGGAGGGGAATGTATTCAATATTTGGGAGTGGACGTTCAGCGGAGGGGTATGAAGAAGAGGGAAACATAGAATTGAAAAAGGGAAAAAGAGTGATGGGCACTTAGGGGTCTGTGGAGACAAAGAACTTGTCCTTGGAGGCAAAGAGGGGAGTATGAGATAAAGTTTTACCCAAAGCTCTAAGGGGTGAAGCAAAGGTGATAAGTTGCAGCGAGGGGAAGGGTGGGGCAGTGGGGATGTCATGTCTGAGGCAAGGTGGTGTGAAATAATGCAGAAATTCGTAGTTTGAATTTTGGAGGGGGGGGGATTACCAAAACTGTTGTCCAGAGGGCTGAGAAGGGTTTTTTGAGGTGGTTTTGGACATTTTAAAAGAATGGAGCGAAAAAGAAAACTTCAAAAAGTGGGGAATCTGAAATGGAAGGGAAAGGGGGGGAAGGGGTCGGCTTTTGGGAAAGGTTGGGGGAGGGGGTAAAGGAGTTTTTTTGTGCAGGGGCTTGGGCTTCCACAGGGGTGTGTGAGCGGTTTAAGAGTGAATGGAGACGAAGGTTTTTTAAAACTTGCGTGCTGTGAGGTGACAAAAAAACATTTTTTGAAGGGGGTTTAGGGGAAAACCGGGAGGGCCCGGCTTGAGTCCGGAGAGGGAAGTACAGTGCCTGCACTCTGAGGGGGGGGTTTAATGTTGCAGGTTAAAACTGTAGGTAAAGCACCCTTTTGGCAAAACAGGATGGAGGAATGATGGTGAAAGTTTTTTTTTTTCGGGCCACCCTGCCTTGGGGGAATCGGCCGTGTATAATAAAAAAAAAAAAAAAAAAAAATTTTATATATATATATATAAAAAATATATATATATATATATATATTAATATATATAAATTAAAAAAATATAAAATTATAAATATATTTATAATACGTTTTGCAAAAAATCACAGTAAAAATGATTTCCGAATATGCTTTAACAACCCCTCTAAGAATAGGAAAAACCAAGCGCTTTCGTGACTATCACATTACAAGGGAACAGAAAGTAAACATCCAAAGGGAAGGGATATAAGGGGTCTGGCCAACACCTCACTACAGATCCAAAACGGTTAAACACCTGACGCGCGCCGGGTCCAACAAGACGGTCCTTTGCACAACCCACCAACAAACTTTCACTCAAGAAAATTTTTAAAATTATTTTGTCCAAAATTTAATAATACACTGACAAATAAATTTTAAAAAATTTTTTTGGGGTAAAAAAGTTTCTTGGGTTGTGAAAAGGGACCCGTCCATTGGGCCCGGGCGCGCGTCAGTGTTTAACCGTTGGGGGATCTGATATAGGTGTTGGCCAACCCCTTATATACCTTCCTTGGATGCTTTACTTTCATAGTTCCTGATAAGGAAGTCACGAAAGCGATTGGAATTTTTCTATTCTTTCGAGGGTTGTTTTGCATATAAATAATATAAAAATATATATTATAAATATAATATATTAATATAATATATAATTTTGTTTTTTTTTTTTTTTTTTCCTTAAGTCAGCACTCCCGAGGCAATTAAATTTAAAAATAATTATATTATAATATAATATATATAAAAATATATATATAGAAAATATATATTAATATATATAAAAAAAAATATTATAAATGGGAAAACCGAAAATAAAAATTACTGGGCTGACAGAAAGTATCATAAAAATAATCTAGTGAAAAGTAAGGGTTTTATAGATCAATTAAGAACGATGGGTCTTACACTCGTGGTCAAGACTTTTTTTCTTTAACTTTTTTTTCAGCCTCATCCCTATTGCCAAAATGAAACTTTTAAAAGGAATAAGACCATTGCCAGAATGAAATTAAAGGCTGATTAACCCGGGAGAAGTTTGCATACGTTTTAAACAGTCAACATTGTATCCTGGCCTCAGGCATCGAAAGAAGAGATCACGATACTGGTTTCCATATGATGATCTGTGAAGGACTCTTCTTAGTGCCTTCAAACTTTCTATAGTAAAATTTAAATGAATTATTAACTTATTGTAATCGCGTGCATTGAGGCAATGGAGTTATAAAATCCAGGTTACCGTCCATGGATCCCGTAGCGACCGAAATGCATCTAGTAATTGTTATTATAATTATTAATAGTAGTAGTAGTAGTATTAGTCATAGTAGTCATACAGAATTAGTAATATAATATTCATAATAATTGCATTATTAGTAGTAATAGTGTAATTATTACATTATAATTATTACTACAATTATTATTATATACAATATATATATATATATATATTATATATATATATATATATATATATATATAATATATATATATATTATAAAATATATTATATAAATATAATGTCGTGCCGAATATGTAAAACTGGTCAATTAGCAAGAACTCATTTAAAATAAAGTCCTTTCTAAAATTTTCTCTTATACGTTAAAAGATATATTTTTTCATTAATGTTAATGTCAAAATTTTTAATTTTGATCCAAAAGAATCTTAGAAAACTTATCTAACATTATTATAACAAGAACAATTTATTTTAGCCTAACCCAACTAAATATATTTTAGATTTGTTTACAATAATTTAATACATAACAAACACAGTGAAATATATTTTTTTTGGGTTGGGTTTCAGATGATTCTGGCAAAATTTAAATTGCATACACAAATTTTCGCTTGTCCTATATGGCAAGATGACGTTGCTATTTAATCCAAGATCGAAAGTTCTGCCTATTCGGCACGATATATAGCTGCTAGCAAATTCACTGACCTTCTGAAGAAAGTCAACGATGCTCCTTCAAGCAACATATCCTGGCAAAACTTGCTGCTTTTTGGCAATGCCTGTTTGGCTGTCCCACCAAGAAGGGACAAGTCACATGTTATAAGGGCAATAAATGCATTCCCAAGGGATAACAACCTCGTCCGTCTCCCCCGTACGGCGACAAACACCCGCCGGGCAAATGCCAACAACATGACATCCGACACCTCAAAAATCAGAGCCCAAATTAGCTAAAAAATAGAAGTGGGTAATACTATTGGAGCTCTGAGGCTTATAACCAGTGAGGATACCATCGCTCCCAAGGACGTCAGCACGGCGCAAGCTCTGAAGGATAAACATCCACCCAGGGCTCCCAGTACCAACACTGACCTCCCTGACATTGCAGCAGGCGAAGAACATCTAACCTTACAGGATGCTGATGTGTATAAAGCTGCTATGTTATTTCCACAGGTTTCAACGGTTTAAGTCCTCAACACTTAAAACAAATACTCGATCCAGCACTTGGTGAGATTTCAGAGAGGCTGCTGTCTGAACTCGCCAAATTTACCAACCTGTACCTGGCTGGCAGTGTCCCAGAGGCCATCAGACCCCTTTTCTTTGCTGCCTCATTGTGTGCCCTCCGGAAAAAGGATGACGGAATCAGGCCCATTGCAGTGGGTAACACCCTTCGGCGCCTAGTCGCCAAGGCTGCAGTAAGAAGGGTGAGTCAAAAGGCTGCTGCAATGCTGAAACCAACTCAGCTCGGTTGAGCTTGTCTTGGAGAGCTTGAACGTTAAAGCGTCTGGGAGTTATGAGGAGAATGTCGTCAACATAACGGAGCCAGGTGACAGACGAAGGTATAATGGTGTAGAAACGTTCGGCTTCTAGATGTTCCATGTATAGGTTCGCCAGGACCGCACTGAGTGGCGAACCCATGGGTAGTCCAAAAGCCTGCTGAAAGAGGTGATTTTCGAAAGAGAAACACGTAAAGCCAACACATAGTTCAACAAGGTCGATGAAATCGCTTGCTGGAATGGAAAGATCAAGTGAATCGTCAATTTTCCAGCGCAAGAGATCGATGGCTTGTGTAGTAGGTACTTTGGTGAATAGGGAAGTCACGTCAAGGCTGGAAAGTTTTTTGTTCCTGATGTTGATGTTGCGAATGCGATTGAGAAGATCACCCAAGTGTTTGAGATGTGCTGGACTGATAGTGCCCAAGAGTTTAGAGAGGTGTTTTGCGAGAAATCCTGAGAGCTGGTGGGGAGCACTGCCTACTCCCGAGGATATGGGCCTCAGTGGGATACCAGGCTTGTGAGTTTTTGGCAGGCCGTACATTCCGGCAGGTCTGGGGTTGCTGGGCATGGAGTGCAGAAGTTTCTTCCCTTGTTCTGAGCCCCTCAGAATGCGGCGAGTCATTTGAAGAAACGTTTTAGTAAGGTAGTCCAATTGGTTAGTTGTGAGAGGTTTGTAGGTATCTGGGTCATTAAGTAGACTGAGCATTTTGTTCCTGTAATCGAGCCTTCAATCCAGTTCACACCTGAAGAAGAAGTCGACAACACTCTTCCTTTCCTTGATGTTCTGCTCTGCAAAGCTGACGAACTTCGTTTTAAAGTCTATGGAAAACCCACCAACCAAAACGATCTTCTCCACTTTTACTCTCACCACGACACCAAAACTAAACGTGGTGTAATTATAGGCTTCGTCCTGCGTGCACTCAGAATCTGCAGCAATGAGTTTCTTGAAGAAGAATGCACGATAATTGAACAAGTATTTTCTAAACCCCACTATCCTCGTCACTTCATCAGAGACTGCAGACGGCGGGCATTAAATATCTTCAACACACCCAGAGAAGACACTGCCGAGAAGAGATACATAGTCCTCCCCACCAACTCCATTGCCAAACACGTTTCCAACATCTTTTCCAATACCTCATTCCAAGTATCTACCTCCACAACCACGACCATCAAGGACATTACCAGTGATAGACAGGACAAGCTTCAACCCTCTGCAGGGGTATACATAATCCCTTGTAATGACTGCAACAAGTTATACGTGGGAGAAACATCAAGGGACCTCCAAACACGTATTTCAGAACACCAATACGCAAGCAGGTCTGACGACACAAGGAATGCCTGTGTACAACACCGTAATTCACACAACCACTTGATAAACTACAGAAACTCAGGACTTATCTCCACAAAAGACAACACTCAATACCGAAGAATCCTGGAATCATCACTTATTTCTATATCCGACAACTTCAACCAGAATAGTGGCTTCTATAACATAGCTGAACCTCTTGCCAAGAAACTTCTTCATCGCTATCCCTCATAAGAACACATGATAAATAAAAAGAAAGATAACTGTAGAAGTCTGCTCACAACACATTATCCAATCTCATTTCCAAGCTCCCATAGATTTTGACCCTATAACCCCACTCGTGTGCAACATCAATGCAGCATTCTCCACCTGACCTCACATTCTGAACCATGACTATAAATACTTCGCGTCCCTTCCACCCCAGGTAGATCTGTTTGTGACTTGAAAAAGCACATGTGTGGGGAAACTAATAATAAAGGATTACATATAATACTATATATATGTTTATTATTTCAAATTGATGGTCGGTATTTTTATACCCATTTATTTTCAGAGGTGTGTACTATCCCTATATATATATATTAGATATATATATATATATATATATATATATATATATATATATATATATATATATATATATATATATAAATATATATATATATATAATATATATATATTATAATATATAATATATATATATTGTTTATTTGATAATGTGAGCATGTCCGAAAGCGCTGAAGTTCTCTATTCTTTCACAGTGGTGTTTTGCATATCTGAAATCACCTGTTTAGTGATCTTATTGCATATATATATATATATATATATATATATATATACATACATCTAGGTTTTTCTCCTTTTCTAAATAGCTCTTGTTCTTCTTTATTTCTTCTATTGCCCATGGGGAAGTGGAAAAAGAATCTTTCCTCCGAAAGCCATGCGTGTCGTATCATGCGACTAAAATGCCGGGAGCAATGGGCTAGTAACCCCTTCTCCTGTAGACATTTACTAAAAAAGAAAGAAGAAAAAATTTATAAAACTGGGATGCTTGAATGTGCGTGGATGTAGTGCGGATGACAAGAAACAGATGATTGCTGATGTTATAATGAAAAGAAGTTGGATTCCTGGCCCTAAGCGAAACAAATCTGAAGGGGTAGGGGAGTTTCGGTGGGGGGAAATGAATGGGATTAAATCTGGAGTATCTGAGAGAGTCAGAGCAAAGGAAGGGGTAGCAGTAATGTTGAATGATACAGTTATGGAAGGAGAAAAGAGAATATGAATGTGTAAATGCAAGAATTATGTGGATTAAAGTAATGGTTGGATGCGAGAAGTGGGTCATAATAAGCGTGTATGCACCTGGAGAAGAGAGGAATGCAGAGGAGAGAGAGAGATTTTGGGTGATGTTAAGTGAATGTATAGGAGCCTTTGAACCAAGTGAGAGAGTAATTGTGGTAGGGGACATGAATGCTAAAGTAGGAGAAGCTTCTAGAGAGGGTGTGGTAGGTAAGTTTGGGGTGCCAGGTGTAAATGATAATGGGAGCCCTTTGATTGAACTTTGTATAGAAAGGGGTTTAGTTTATAGGTAATACATTTTAAGAAAAAGAGGATAAATAAGTATACAAGATACGATGTTGGGCGAAATGACAGTAGTTTGTTGGATTATGTATTGGTAGATAAAAGACTGTTGAGTAGACTTCAGGATGTACATGTTTATAGATGGGCCACAGATATATCAGATCACTTTCTAGTTGTAGCTACACTGAGAGTAAAAGGTAGATGGGATACAAGGAGAATAGAAAGCATCAGGAACAGAGAGGTAAGGTTTATAAACTAAAAGAGGAGGCAGTTAGGGAAAGATATAAACAGCTATTGGAGGATAGATGGGCTAATGAGAGCATAAGCAATGGGGTCGAAGAGGTATGGGTAGGTTAAAAATGTAGTGTTAGAGTGTTCAGCAGAAGTTCGTGTTGCAGGAAAGTGGGTGCGGAGGAAAGAGGAGCGATTGGTGGAATGATGATGTAAAGAGAGTAGTAAGGGAGAAAAAGTTAGCATATGAGAAGTTTTTACAAAGTAGAAGTGATGCAAGGAGGGAAGAGTATATGGAGAAAAAAAGAGAGGTTAAGAGAGTGGTGAAGCAATGTAAAAAGAGAGCAAATGAGAGTGGTGAGATGTTATCAACAAATTTTGTTGAAAATAAGAAAAAGTTTTGGAGTGAGATTAACAAGTTAAGGAGCCTAGAGAACAAATGGATTTGTCAGTTAAAAATAGGAGAGGAAGTTATTAAATGGAGAGTTAGAGGCATTGGGAAGATGGAGGAATATTTTGAGGAATTGTTAAATGTTGATGAAGATAGGGAAGCTGTGATTTCGTGTATAGGGCAAGGAGGAATAACATCATGTAGGAGTGAGGAAGAGCCAGTTGAGAGTGTGGGGGAAGTTCGTGAGGCAGTAGGTAAAATGAAAGGGGGTAAGCAGCCGGGATTGATGGGATAAAAGACAGAAATGTTAAAAGCAGGTGGGGATATAGTTTTGGAGTGGTTGGTGCAATTATTTAATAAATAGTATGGAAGAGGGTAAGGTACCTAGGGATTGTCAGAGAGCATGCATAGTTCCTTTGTATAAAGGCAAAGGGGACAAAAGAGAGTGCAAAATTATAGGGGGATAAGTCTGTTGAGTATACCTGGTAAAGTGTATGGGAGAGTTATTATTGAAAGAATTAAGAGTAAGACAGAGAATAGGATAGCAGATGAACAAGGAGGCTTTAGGAAAGGTAGGGGGTGTGGACCAGGTGTTTACAGTGAAAAAATATAAGTGAACAGTAGATAAGGCTAAAGAGGTCTTTGTGGCATTTATGGATTTGGAAAAGGCGTATGACAGGGTGGATAGGGGGGCAATGTGGCAGATGTTTGCAGGTGTATGGTGTAGAAGGTGGGTTACGAAAGCAGTGAAGAGTTTTTAACGAGGATAGTGAGCTCAAGTTAGAGTATGTAGAAGAGGGAATATTTCCCAGTAAAAGTAGGCCTTAGACAAGGATGTGTGATATCACCGTGGTTGTTTAATATATTTATAGATGGGGTTGTAAGAGAAGTAAATGCGATGGTCTTGACAAGATGCGTGGAGTTAAAAGATAAAGAATCACACATAAAGTGGGAGTTGTCACAGTTGCTCTTTGTTGATGACACTGTGCTCTTGGGAGATTCTGAAGAGAAGTTGCAGAGATTGGTGGATGAATTTGGTAGGGTGGGAATAAGAAGAAAATTAAAAGTGAATACAGGAAAGAGTAAGGTTATGAGGACAACAAAAAGATTAGGTGATGAAAGTTTGGATATCAGATTGGAGGGAGAGAGTATGGAGGAGGTGAATGTATTCAGATATTTGGGAGTGGACGTGTCAGCGGATGGGTCAATGAAGGATGAGGTGAATCATAGAATTGATGAGGGAAAAGGGTGAGTGGTGCACTTAGGAGTCTGTGAGACAAAGAATTTTTGTCCTTGGAGGCAAAGGGGGGAATGTATGAGAGTATAGTTTTACCAACGTTCTTATATGGGTGTGAAGCATGGGTGATGAATGTTGCAGCGAGTAGAAGGCTGGAGGCAGTGGAGATGTCATGTCTGAGGGCAATGTGTGGTTTTGAATAAAAATGCAGAGAATTCGTAGTTTGGAAGTTACGAGGAGGTGCAGGATTACCAAAACTGTTGTCCAGAGGGCTGAGGAAGGGTTGTTGAGGTGGTTCGGACATGTAGAGAGAATGGAGCGAAACAGAATGACTTCAAGAGTGTATCAGTCTGTAGTGGAAGGAAGGGGGGGAAAAGGGGTCGGCTTAGGAAAGGTTGGAGGAGGGGGGTAAAGGAGGTTTTGTGTGCGAGGGGCTTGGACTTCCAGCAGGCGTGTGGGAGCGTGTTTGATAGAGTGAATGGAGACGAAGGGTTTTTTTAATACTTGACGTGCTTTTGGGAAAGTGTGAGCAAAGTAACATTTATGAAGGGGTTCAGGGAAACCGGCAGGCCGGACTTGAGTCCTGGAGATGGGAAGTACAGTGCCTGCACTCTAAAGGAGGGGTGTTAATGTTGCAGTTAAAAACTGTAGTGAAAGCACCCTTCTGGCAAGACAGTGATGGAGTAAATAATGGTGAAAGTTTTTCTTTTTCGGGCCACCCTGCCTTGGTGGGAATCGGCCAGTGTGATAATAAATATATATATATATATATATATATATATTATTTTATATATATATATATATATATATATATATAAATATATATAAAAATATATAATATATATATATATATTTTATAATATATATATATTTATATATATATATATATATATATATAAATATATATATATATATATATATATATATATAAAATTTATATATATATATAATATAATATATATATATATATATATAGATATATTATCTTTATTAACTATGATGAACCTACGACATTGCCCATGAGTGATTATATATGTACCTTCCCTGGAGGAAGGTAGTTGTTGCTCTCCGAGTTCCGTGAAGTCCTTATAAAAGTTTTTGTGATGACAGAGTTCCTCTTCTTCAGTATGGTATTTACGTTCCCCTTTGCGTTCCTTTTCAATTCTGCTGAAATGACAGACTCGATCAGGATGTGCCAAGGTGAGAAATGAATCATCTGGTGCTCTCCATATAACTTACACAACTATTATGATGATTCTTGGATAAAAATGTCAGGAACGCTGATCGATGAAAAGCGAGGAACCACTTGGACACGAAACGTGAGAAGCAAGTAAGAGAAATGTGTATATTCTCGAACTGGGGCCGAAATATACAAATGTCTCTAACTTATGACATATTCTTTGGTTCGTTACGCAACAATAGAGCAGATTTTCTTACGACTGAGGACTATCATCTGGATACTCTTCTGCCTAATGACGAATGAGAAAACACTAACGCTGAGACACTCCTTGTCCAGAAATCTTTCCCTCCTCTCTCTCTCTCTCTCTCTCTCTCTCTCTGTCTATATATATCTGTCTCTTTCTCCGTTCCTCCGCTTCTCTTCCTATCCTCATTGTCCTCCTCTTTCTACTATATGTTTATTCCTCTCTCCTCCCCCTCTTCTCTCCTCCCTTCTCCTCCTCCCTCCAAACTACAAATCCAAACAATATTTTTCAACTTGTCTCTGACAATATTTGTAATACAAAAATTTGTCGCTCGAAGTATCTTACGAGAATTTAGTCCTGGGTTTGTTTTTTAATGAATGAGTCGCTTTGAAACCCAGAGACAATACTTTCTTACTCTTTTTTTGTGCCCAGTTGCAGATTTTAGACTATACTTCATAACAAAATTTCAAAGAAAAGTGGGAGGGATGGCTATCTTATGATGCTTTTTTGGTTACATCAATTTTAATTAAAAAATGAAGCAACTGAAGTCAATCATATAAACACCCACACCTTCCTCCTGAAAGGCAGGTGTGGGGCATGAGTTCCCCTACACCTGCTAGAACACTGGGGGGCAGGAGTGTGCGTTCCCTACACCTGCCCCATGACAATATATGTGTGAGTTTTCCCCTGAACATTCCCTGCCCCCAAGCAGCTATGTGGGACTCATGTTTCCACACCTGTCTTGACAGTGAGTCCTACACAGCTGCCTCCTGTTGAGGTGAAAGTGGGGAAAGAACACATTTGAAACTATGGGAAGAACTACTAAAGTAAGAAAATTTTGCATTAACGTTTTGCATATGAGGTTTTCTTGGAAGACACAAAACCCACAGCCAGGTAGCGCCGGTTATTCTGCCAATGTAAATATGCTCTGCAATATACCGAAATTTGATATGGATATATTTTTAAAATTCAAAAAAAAAAAATTATTAGCTCCTGAAATATTTTTTGAATAATGCTCATTTACAAACACCCAGTAATCTGGTTGTATTAAGAGAGACAGAAACGTTCATCAGATACACAATCATCAGGCTCACCAGCGCCAAAACCTGTGGATAAATTCAGCAGCGAACACAAGAGTTGCAATAAATAGGAATCCACCCTCCCAGGCACCAAAGCAGTGTTGTCCGCTGTCACCGGAGGAGGCACACCACTAAACAACTGCCTGCAAGATACCAGGTGCATTACTGCCACAAGAGGGGACATCAAGAGGATCAGTAAAGGAAAGAAAGGAATTTGACAGACGGGATCAAATTTTTTAGAGACTTGTTTCGGAACAGACCAGCAGGATCTCTGAATTGGTGAACACTTTCACACGTAACCCACTCAGCTACTCCTATCTCAGCCCAGCAGGTGGTTTTGGGGCCTTATACAAGACCACAACCTACATCCTAGCAGGTGCCTGGGTGCCCTATCTGTCTAAAGGGACAGGCAGTTATACATCTGACACACCCACCCACGTCAAGCTAAAACACATCGTGCAGTGCCTGTGTACCAGCATCTTGTCGGAAAGCATTAGAGGTTTCATTACTAACATTGGAGAGCACACACAGTTTTATGAACACTCTACGTCCCGACATGATGACTGTTGTTGAAACATTTTTGGACGACAGGACATCAGAACATTTTGCAAGAATTGCTAGCTGCACCTCATGGATGAGAAGAGACAGGCAAGGGCAAGGAGGAGGTGTTGCTGTGTGCTTCTCTAAAAGTGTACATGCACAGCACATTGATGTTGCCAAATCTACTCATTTTGAAATGTTCTCCAAGCTCTCCATAAGCTCTAGTACCTCTGTACTAGCATGTGCAATGTACAGACCTCAGTAGGAACATGCAGACCCCATCAACATCCTGGTGGAAAATGTGGACTCCCTTCTGCTCCAACACAACTGTCAACGTATCATAATTGTTGCTGACCTCAAACAACATCCTATACGGAGGAACTTTGATAACCTTCTTACAGTGTTTGACATACAGACTTTGTTGATTTCCCTACTCACATCTCTGGCTTCTCCCTTGACCCAGTTGTGAGTGATCTGGCAGAAGGAAATAGTCACTTGTTAACCCCTCAGCTAGGTTGGATATTCTGACCACAAGGCTGTTTTTACGACACCTAAGATCCCAACAGAACGAGATGAGGAGTCCACACGCACGACCTGGCTATGGGAAAAAAGTAACGGCCAGACCTTTGCTGTGTGCTCGCCGCCAACCGTTTGGGAAAATCCTCTTCTCCAAGAGGATGTTGACAACCAAGTGAATGTCTTCACTGGACACATCGTAATCTACAACAAGAACACATCCCTCACTTGCAGTATGTGACGAAGCCTACAGACCACCCTTTGGGTTCGGCTTTCATTGTAGAGAGGCTGTTACTGCTAAGTAACAAGGCATTCTAAGGTATAAGAGACATTACAATATGGTGTAATAGTGCACAAAATGTGTGATAAAGGAATAACAGGACAAGTCGGTTGATGGATCAAATTACACTACATTGCAACTTCTCTGAGGACTCAATTCAAGTGCAGGGAGTGATAAGAGCTCAGTCGCCTGTAGGCTGTAAACCCATGTGTTGAGGTTTGCAACATACTGAAATGTGGCGCGTCATCACCGTAGAGTTTTACAGAAAACGTAATATATGTCTCTGGAATAAGTTATTGACACTATTTTCCTTTTTTTTTCGAAAAGTATTAATACGAGTGTAATGATTTTTGCACACGTTACTGTGCAATGATGGGGATTTGCGATATTTTTATTGCTGTGTTTTTGCTTTGTTATCCCCTGAAAAAGTCCTTAAAAAAAATAAACTTAAACATTTTTTATTATGCAATCTATTAACATCTTCGCTGAAACGACGTTGATAACAAAGACTATCTAGCGCATATCTTTCATTTGATGTCAACTAGACTATTGTACGTCTAACCAATTTTGTAGATAATGGACAGTTTTTGCTCTATAGAACTGGACACTATATATTTTTTCAATCTTTTAAGGCAAAAAGTCACTACAAACACACTGTGTAGACTTGAAATGCTGCTTAAATCACGGTAAAAATTTCATTCAAATTGGACAAAAAAAAAATAATGATTTCTTTCGCACCTCCCTAGCTTCTGAAGTAGCTGAAAAGTTCTGTTCCACAAGGCACAGTACTCGCTCCCATTCTATTCCTCATCCTCATATCTAACATAGAGATATAAGCCAAAGCTCTGCATCTTCCTTTGCAGATGACACCCAGATTGCCATGGCAGTGACCTCCATCGAAGACACCGCAAGACTCCAAGCTGACGTAAACCAAGTCTTCAAATTTGGCCACTCAAAACAATATGAAGTTCAATGAAGAGAAATTTCAACTACTCAGATATGGAAAACTTGAAGAAATAAAAACTGTATTAGGGTATACAACAAATTCTAGCCATACAATAAAACGAAAGAGTAATGTGAAGGACCTGGGAGAGATAATGTCAGAGGATCTCGGCTTCAAAGACCACAACAATGTATCTACCTCATCTACTAGGATAATGACAGGATGGATAGTGAGAACCTTCTAAACTAGGGAGGCAAAGCCCATGATGATTCTCTTGAATCGCTTGTTCGCTCTAGGCTGGAATACTGCTGTACACTAACTGCTCAATTCAAGGCGAAATTGATGACCTAGAAATTGTACAAAGAACTTTCATGGCACACATAAGTACGATAAGGCACGTAAATTGATGGGAATGCAGGCGAGAGATATACATGGTAATATACACTTGGAAAATCCTAGAGGGATTAGTACCAAACTTGCACACGAAAATAACCCCTATGAAAGCAAAAGACTCGGCAGGAGATGCAACATTCCTCCAATGAAAAGCAGGGGCGCCACGAGTACACT
Organism: Cherax quadricarinatus; assembly: GCF_026875155.1. NCBI lineage: Eukaryota > Metazoa > Arthropoda > Malacostraca > Decapoda > Parastacidae > Cherax > Cherax quadricarinatus. Next base: position 34,834,011 of record NC_069455.1, on the reverse strand, counting down.
GAGAGACAACACAATAAGTGTCTGGGGCCCAAGACTGTTCAACTGTCTCCCAGCATACATAAGGGTAATTGCCAATAGACCCCTGACTGTCTTCAAGAAGGCACTGGACAGGCACCTTAAGTCAGTACATGACCAACCAGGCTATGATTCGTACATCAATTTGCGTGCGTTCAGCAGTAACAGTTCCATTGATCAGACCCTGATCCACCGCGAGGCCTTCTCACGCCGAGCCGCGGGGGCGTTGACCCCCGAAACCCTCTCCAGGTCTCCAGGTAATCTATAACAGGAACTTGCATAGACGAAGCCTGTAAGCATATGGGTGAAGTTCAAATGGGAGGTGGACACAAAGAGAAACTAGCATCAGTAGAGTGGACCCCAAAATCCTGGTCAATGACTGACAAGGGTATCTGCCTGTTGAACTTATTCTATCGCTATATTGACAGGATGCAACCACTTCTACTAGCAGTCATGAGAAAGCGGACCTCTATGCCGAACACTTTGCTGCCAAAATACAAGTACCAGATTAAGCTAATTGCAAGAATTGTGTTAAAGCTGTCAGTGGTGACAATAATGCAGGAGGAGGTGCATCTTCTTCTTAAATTCATTGAGCAAGAAAAGGTTATTGGCTCAGACAAGTGGAGCCGATGATTGCTGAGTAGATGTGCAGACCAGCTAACAACACCTCTAACTTGCATGTTTCAGCACTGGAAAGGTTACTTTGCTGCTGATGTTGTTAAACCTCTCAACTAATTGGCACCAGTCACTGGATGAATCCAAAGTCAGCTGTGTGGCAGCAGCAGACATTCCTGGTGCTTTCAACCGAGTGTGTCACCAGGGCTTCTTGCCAAAACTGCAAGCATTGGGAATTGCAGACTCTACACTATGTTTCCTCATTGATTACTTTAATGGTAGATCTCTAAGGGTAGTTTTCAATGGAAGAGAATCAGCAAGACATCCTATTGGGGCAAGTGTTCCACAGGGAAAGGTGCTAGGGCCATTGTTATGGAATGTCTGCTTCAATGATCTTTTTCATCTCATCCTAGAATCCCATATATTTGGACGACTGTACCCCTGCCATTTAATTATCCAAGAGAAGAAATGACAGCTGCTCTAAGCTACATCAATCACCCACCCAAGAGCTATATCAGCCTGGGGAAACTGATGTCAGGTAACCTTTGCACCTGACAAAACATAAATGATTGGTCCTAGGCACCATGATTTTAATGCCAGAGGAGTAGCAAGAATGAATGGTAATGTTGGTATTCGGGGTTTTTTGTTATACTTGGGGTGAAATTTGGCTCCAAACTGACCACAAAGAACCACGTTGTGAATCTTGCAAACAGGGCAGCTAGGAAGCTTACAGCACTTTGACGTATCTCGTATTTGCTCGACAGTAAGGGTTGCAAGAATCTGCATGAGGCACAGGTATGCTAACACCTTCAGTATGCTCCACTTTCTTAGTTTACCTGTCCTCCCCTCTCATCTGCGAATGCTGGACAGAGTAGACAGAGCAAGGCACCCCATCTCTTACCTGTCATTTCAGCAGAGCCTTCAACACAGGAGGAATGTTATATACAAGGTATGTTATGGTCAAGGCCAACATTGTCAAAGTTTACACTGGCTCGAGGACAGCAAGAATCTAGCTTTTAAACCACAAGACGGGCAGAAAGCAGCAACTTCACTCTGGCAGGGACCCTTTTCCAAACATCACTTCATCTAAGAACATTTATCCCCAGGATGACTCGAGTCTGAAACACTTTCATACAGCATAATATCAGTGAGATGAAGTCACTTCATCAAATGAAAATGCTGACCCACAGAAGGCTCCAACTTCATCCTGTTTCCAACTTGTATGTTTCATAACAATAAAAATGCTTTCAAATGAGGTGATGTAGGTAACAGCTCTTAGCTTGTCAATAAAGTTAGGAATCCCTAACTTAACATTGTCAAACCCTGTGTAAAAAAAAACGAGAGAGAGAGAGAGACAGATGTAAGTAGAGGACATCACATATGAAAGGGCCATTGGAGCTAATGGTTACGTGGTTCTAAGCTTTGAATTCATACATAGAGTTACAAGTGGAGAGGATAACAGGAGTAAGATGGGAAAAACCAAACTACAAAAGAGGGACTATACAGGGATGAAAGGGAAATTTTCCCGCAAAAGGTTCAGTGAGAAAGGGGAAGTCGTAAAGAAAATCAGTAAACAAAATGATGTACTAAGTGACAATAAAATTCAAGAAGGCAAAGGAGAGGGTTGTTCTCAAGGGTAACAAAAGCAATGGGGGGACCAGAACGAGCCCTTGCTTCACTCCAAGGTGTAGGGAGGCAAAAACAAAGTGCACTAGAGGATGGAAAAAGTACTGAAGACAAAAGATGCAGGAAAATAGAGATATTAGTCGAAGAGCCAGAAACGATTATGCACAGATAAGGAGGGAGGCCCAGCGACAGTACGAAAACTACACAGCATCAAAAGTCAAGTCTGACCCGAAGCTGTTGTATAGCCATATCAGGAGGAAAATAACAGTCAAGGACCAGGTAATCAGGCAGAGGAAGGAAGGTGGGGAGCTCACAAGAAACGAGAGGAGCTCATCGTGAGATTCAAAGGGGTATTTACAGTGGAGACAAAGGGCTCCGGGAAACCCGAACAGGGAGATACACCAACAAGGAATATACCAACAAGTGCTGGATGAAATACACACAACCGAAGAGGAGGTGAAGAAGCTGCTAAGTGAACGTGATACCTCAAAGGAGGTGGGACCGGACATCTCTCCGTGGGTCCTTAGAAAGGGAGCAGAGACACTGTACCACTAACAACAATTTTCAACACAATTTTTCAACATATTGAAACTGGACAACTACCTGGAATGTAGTCCCAATTTTTGAGAAAGTAGGCATTAAACTACATGAGGCATTAAACTACAGTCCAGTATAACTGACGTGTATATGTAAAGTCGTGGATAAGATTCTCAGGAGGAAAGTAATTGAGCACCTAGAAAGGAACATGCTTATGAACGACAACCAGCACGGTTTCAGAGAAGGGATATTCTGTGTCGCAAACTTAATGGAGTTTCATGACAAGGTAACGGAAGTATGACACGAATGAGATGCGTGGGTAGATTGCATTTTCTTGGACTGCAAGAAGCCCGTCGACACAGTTCCTCACAAAAGGTTAATGCAAGAGCTTGAGGATCAGGCACACATAACAGGAAAAGCACTACAATGGATGAGAGAATAGTTGACAGGGAGGCAACAACGATTCATGGTACCTGACGAAGTGTCAAATGGGCGACTGTGACTTGCAAGGTTCCACAGGGGTCAGTCATAGCAACAGCTACACTTGTGAATGTGCTGCTACGCCCTCAAAAACACTTGGTGCTCCTACAACCTCACAAATACGTGGTGTTGATACAACCTCACCCTCCCCCCCCCACACACACATACATAGGAGAATGTCCTACGAGGAAAGATAAAGGGAAATTGACCTGACGACACTGGAGGACACGAGTGTAAGGGAGACATGATAACGACATATAAAATACTAAGAGGAATTGACATGGTGGATAGAGACGAGAGGTTTTAGAAATGTAACACAGCAACAAGGGGTCATAAGTGGAATCTGAAGACTCAGATGAGTCACAGGGATGTTAGGAAGTATTTTTTCAGTCACAGAGGTGTCAGGAAGTAGAATAATCTGGAGAATGATGTAGTGTAGGCACGACCATACCTAGTAGCTACAACTGAATAGGCAGGCCAGATATTATGAATCTACCTCTGCAACGCGAATAAGGTGAGTACAATTGAGTGTACGCACACACACACACACACACACACACACACACACACACACACACACACACACACACACACACACACACACACACACACACACACACCAACACACACCAAACCACACACAAAACACACCCACACACACACACCCACACACACACACCCACACCAAAACACACCCCCGCACACACACACACACGAACACACACACACACGAACACACATACATAAAACACACACGAACATACACCAGAAACACACACACACACACCCCACACATTGGCTCCTGGAGTTCAACCCCCCCAAAATGCAAAGTCATGAAATTGGGGAAGGGCAAAGAAGACAGCAGACGGTGTACAGTCTAGGGACAAGAGACTACAAACCTCACTCAAAAGGGAAAAAAATCTTGGGGGGAGTATAACACCAGGCACATCTCCTTAAGCGCACATCAACCAAATAACTGCTGCAGCATATGGGCGCCTAGCAAACCTCAGAACATTTCCCACATCTCAATAAGTAATCGTTTTAGGACCCTGTAACAAAACCCTGTACGTTAGGCCCATATTGGAGTATGCGGCACCAGTTTGGAACCCACACCTAGCCAAGCATGTAAAGAAACTAGAGAAAGTGCAAAAGGTTTGCAACAAGACTAGTCCCAGAGCTAAGAGGAATGTCCTATGAGGAGAGGTTAAGGGAAATCAACCTGACGACACTGGAGGACAAAGGAGAATAGTAAGGACATGATAACAACATACAAAATACTGAAAAGGAATTGACAAGATGGGGCAAAGACAGGATGTTCCAGACAAGGGAACACAGCAACAAGGGGACACAGTTGGAAGTTGAAGACCCAGATGAATCACAGGGGTGCCCAGGAAGTATTTCTTCAGCCACAGAGTAGTCAGGTAGTGGGAAAAGTTTGGAAAGCGATGTAGTGGGGCAGGATCCATACATAGCTTTAAGCAGAGGTACGATAAAGCTCATGGTTCAGGAGAGTGACCTAGTAGCGACCAGTGAAGAGGGTGGGCCAGGAGCTTTGGGCTCGGGCCCTGCAACCTCAACTAGGGGAGTACAAACTAGGTGAGTAAACAACACACGCAACCCCCGAAAGCAAACACACACACACACAACCCCAGGAGAGGTTTGCACCCAAGGGTTAACATGAAAATGAAAAAGCCAGGGCGGGCCCATGGTTCCACCCAGAGGTGGCAGGGAGGCAAAAACCCCAAATGTGCTAGGGAAAGGAAAAATACATAAGGCAAAGGACCCAGGAGAATAAGGAGAGCAGTCGTAGAGCCAGAAATTAATATGCACAGACAAGAAGGGAGGCCAACGACAATATGAAAACGACATAGCAGCGAAACCCAAATCTGACCCGAAACTGTTATACAGCCACATCAGGAGGAAAACAACAGTCAAGGACCAGGTAATCAGGCTAAGAAAGGAAGGAGAGACAACAAGAAATGACCGTGAAGTATGTTAGGAACTCAACAAGAGATTCAAAGAAGTGTTTACAGAGGAGACAGAAGGGGCTCCAGAAAGACGAAGAGCTCGGGAACACCACCAAGTGCTGGACACAGAACACACAACCGAGGAAGAAGTGAAAAGGCTTCTGAGTGAGTGAGATACCTCAAAGGCAATGGGGCCGGATAACATCTCTCCATGCCTCCTGGGAGAGGGAGCAGAGGCGCGATGTGTACCCCTAACAACAATATTCAATACAACTATCGAAACAGGGAGATTGCATGAGGCATGGAAGACAGCAAATGTAGTCCCAATCTTTAAAAAAGGAGACAGACATGAAGCACTAAACTACAGACCAGTGTCACTGACATGTATAGTATGCAAAGTCATGGAGAAGATTATCAGGAGATGAGTGGTGGAACACCTAGAAAGGAATGATCTCATCAACAGCAGCCAACATGGTTTAAGGGATGGGAAATTCTGTGTCACAAACCTACTGGAGTTCTATGACATGGTGACAGCAGTAAAAACAAGAGAGAGAGGGGTGGGTGGATTGCATTTTCTTGGGCTGCAAGGGGGCGTTTGACACAGGTTCCACACAAGAATTAGTGCAAAAACCGGAGAACCAAGCAGGGGTAACAGGGGAAAGGCACTACAATGGGATCGGGGAATACTTGTCAGGAAGACAGCACGAGTCATGGTATGTGGCGAGGTGTCAAGAGTGGGCACCTGTGACCAGCGGGGTCCCACAGGGTCATCCTAGGACCAGTGCTGTTTCTGGTATTTGTGAACGACATGACGGGAAAGGGAAAAGACTCCGAAGTGTCCCTGTTTGCAGATTACGTTGAATTGACGAGAAGAATTCAATTTGATTGAAGACCAGGCAGAACTACAATGAGATCTGGACAGGATGCAGACCTGGTGCAGCAATTGGCTCCTGGAGTTCAACCCCACCAAGTGCAAAGTCATGAAGATTGTGGAAGGGCAAAGAAGACCGCAGACAAGAACAGTCCCAGAGGGCCAGAGACTACAAACCTCACTCAAGGAAAAAGACCTTTGGGTGAGTATAACACCAGGCACACCTGAATCGCACATCAACCAAATAACTGCTGCAGCATATGGACGCCTAGAAAACCTCAGAACAGCATTCCGACATCTCAATAAGGAATCGCTCAGGACTCTGTGCACCGTGTACGTTAGGCCCATATTGGAGTATGCGGCACCAGTTTGGAACCCACACCTAGCCAAGCACGTAAAGAAACTAGAGAAAGTGCATAGGTTTGCAACAAGACTAGTCCCAGAGCTAAGAAGAATGTCCTACGAGGAGAGGTTAAGGGAAATCAACCTGACGACACTGGAGGACAGGAGAGATAGGGGGGACATGATAACGACATACAAAATACTGATAGGAATTGACAAGATGGACAAAAACAGGATGTTCCAGAGATGGGACACAGCAACAAGAGGACACAGTTGGAAGTTGAAGAAACAGATGAATCACAGGGATGTTAGGAAGTATTTCTTCAGCCACAGAGTAGTCAGGAGGTGGAATAGTTTGGGAAGCGATGTAGTGGAGGCAGGATCCATACATAGCTTTAAGCAGGTGGCCTGGTGGCTAAAGCCCCCGCTTCACACACGGAGGGCCCGGGTTCGATTCCCGGCGGGTGGAAACATTTCGACACGTTTCCTTACACCTGTTGTCCTGTTCACCTAGCAGCAAATAGGTACCTGGGTGTTAGTCGACTGGTGTGGGTCGCATCCTGGGGGACAAGATTAAGGACCCCAATGGAAATAAGTTAGACAGTCCTCGATGACGCACTGACTTTCTTGGGTTATCCTGGGTGGCTAACCCTCCGGGGTTAAAAATCCGAACGAAATCTTATCTTATCTTATCTAACAAAGCTCACGGTTCAGGGAGAGTGACCTAGTACCGACCAGTGAAGAGGCGGGGCCAGGAGCTTGGACTCGACCCAAGCAACCTAAGCTAGGTGAGTACAACTAGGTGAGTACACACACACAAACAAAAACACACACACACACATGCACACACACACACACACACACACACACACACACACACACACACACACACACACACACACACAAGGGTACACAAGGCTCCGAGAACCTTCGTGTTTTTGAGGGGTGCATCAACCCCTAGCAGTAATCAGTGGTAGTGACAAAGTCAGTGAACAAACCTACGAGTGATAACTATAGTTATTAGTTGAAAAAATTCGAGGGGAAACCTAAATTCAGTAATTTCTCTTAAAAGTGCCAAACCGTTGTGGATCTACTAGGCACTGTTGCCACACAGATACAAACATAAAAATATCAAAGTGAGTGTGGAAACGGGTGATCAAGAATTACCAGCGTTTGGTTAACAAGCGAAATGTGGGGCACCGTAATGTGAGAGTGAAAAAGTTAATAGGCAAAAGGAGAAGGAAAAAATAAAATATACAACAAGGGAAGGTGGCAGTAGGCCTACTGAAGCAGTGACGTCACACCAGTTTGTATGCCATTATACATATAAAGTGTAACACGAATGTGAAGTGTATTCTGTAATAAGTGAAAAGTGAAATCACTTGAGGAACGCGGGATGCATGAGCATGTATGATTATAAACATCACGGGTGAAGGAGTTACAAAATAGTGAGAGAAGGCCTATGTACGACCACTACGTCATCAGCTTCTGGCAACTTGTCATCACAACCGTGTCAGCGCAAGTATTCCCACCTGTTGAGGTTGCATAATGCAAGATTGAGTCTGGTCCTGCATCACTGTTAGATACTGGTCACTCACTCCTGCAAGCCTTTACCAGAATTAGAGTAGAAATAGCATAGAGGACAGTGCAAGGTGTAAAGCGGTAGTGAGGGATATGTCAGACACTTAAGCTGAGACAAGCTAAATTTTACAACCTAGCTACTTTCTGAATTTTAGAAGTAGAATCGATAAGTGTTACATGTATTGGTAAGCTTAGAATTACTGGTATCTACCGGTATTTATTAGCAGTATGAATACTTAGAAGTGGGGGCACACACACCACACACACACACAACACCCCACACACACACACACACAAAACCAACACGCACACACACACACGCACACACACACATACACATACAGTGTATGTATGTATAATCCACCACAGAACTGCAGGAGGCCAAGAGAGGAATATGAAGAGAGCAACAGAGCAATGGTGGACACACTTGCTGAGGTGGCAAGAAGAGCTCACTCCAGCAGAGCAAAGTTGCTGGTTATGGGGGATTTCAACCACAGGGAGATTGACTGGGAAAACCTGGAGCCACATGGGGGTCCCGAAACATGGAGAGCCAGGATGTTGGACGTGGTGCTGGAAAACCTCATGCACCAACATGTTAAGGACACTACCAGAGTGAGAGGGGAGGATGAACCAGCAAGATTGGACCTTGTGTTCACCCTGGGCAGCTCAGACATTGAGGACATCAAGTATGAGAGCCCCCTAGGAGCTAGCGACCACGTGGTTCTGTGCTTTGAATACATAGTAGAGCTGCAAGTGGAGAGAATAACAGGAGTAGAAGGGGAAAAAAACCTGACTATAAAAGAGGGGACTACATAGGGTTGAAGAACTTCCTGCGGGAGGTCCAGTGGGACAGAGAACTGGCAGGAAAGCCAGTAAATGAAATGATGGAATATGTAGCAACAAAATGCAAGGAGGCAGTGGAAAGGTTCATTCCCAAGGGCAACAGTAACAACGGGAAGACCAGAACAAACCCCTGGTTCACCCGACGGTGTAAGGAGGCAAAAACAAAGTGCAATAGAGAATGGAAAAAGTACAGAAGGCAGAGAACACACGAAAATAGGGAGATCAGTCGCAGAGCCAGGAATGAGTACGCACAGTTAAGGAGGGAGGCCCAGCGACAGTATGAAAATGACATAGCATCGAGAATCAAGACTGACCCGAAACTGTTGTATAGCCACATCAGGAGGAAGACAACAGTCAAAGACCAGGTGATCAGATTAAGGACAGAAGGTGGAGAACTCACAAGAAATGATCAGGAGGTATGTGAGGAGCTGAACAGGAGATTTAAGGAAGTTTTTACAGTAGAGACAGGAAGGGCTGTGGGAAGACAGAACAGAAGGGAACATCAAGAGGGAATATACCAACAAGTGTTGGATGACATACGAACAACTGAGGAGGAGGTGAAGAAGCTCTTAAGTGACCTTGACACCTCAAAGGCGATGGGACCGGACAACATCTCCCCATGGGTCCTTAGAGAAGGAGCAGAGATGCTGTGTGTGCCTGTAACCACAACCTTCAACACATCCCTTGAAACTGGGCAACTACCTGAGAAATGGAAGACAGCTAATGTAGTCCCCATATTTAAGAAAGGAAACAGAAACGAGGCACTAAACTACAGACCTGTGTCTCTGACATGTATCGTGTGCAAAGTCATGGAGAAGATTATCAGGAGGAGAGTGGTCGAACACCTGGAAAGGAACAAGATTATAAATAAAAACCAGCATGGGTTCATGGAAGGCAAATCTTGTATCACAAACCTCCTGGAGTTTTATGACAAGGTAACAGAAGTAAGACACGAGAGAGAGGGTTGGGTAGATTGCGTTTTCCTAGACTGCAGGAAGGCCTTTGACACAGTTCCCCACAAGAGATTAGTGCAGAAGCTGGAGGATCAGGCGCATGTAAAAGGAAGGGCACTGCAATGGATAAGGGAATACCTGACAGGGAGGCAGCAACGAGTCATGGTACGTGAAGAGGTATCACAGTGGGCGCCTGTTACGAGCGGGGTCCCACAGGGGTCAGTTCTAGGACCAGTGCTATTTTTGATATATGTGAACGACATGATGGAAGGAATAGACTCTGAAGTGTCCCTGTTCGCAGATGACGTGAAGTTGATGAGAAGAATTAAATCGGACGAGGATGAAGCAGGACTGCAAAGAGACCTGGAGAGGCTGGACATGTGGTCCAGTAACTGGCTTCTCGAATTCAATCCAGCCAAATGCAAAGTCATGAAGATTGGGGAGGGGCAAAGAAGACCGCAGACAGAGTATAGGCTAGGTGGACAAAGACTACAGACCTCACTCAAGGAGAAAGATCTTGGGGTGAGTATAACACCGAGCATGTCTCCGGAAGCACACATCAATCAGATAACTGCTGCAGCATATGGGCGCCTGGCAAACCTGAGAACAGCATTCCGATACCTTAGTAAGGAATCATTCAAGACACTGTACACCGTGTATGTCAGGCCCATACTGGAGTATGCAGCACCTGTTTGGAACCCGCACTTGATAAAGCACGTCAAGAAACTAGAGAAAGTACAAAGGTTTGCGACAAGGTTAGTTCCAGAGCTAAGGGGAATGTCCTATGAAGAAAGATTAAGGGAAATCGGCCTGACGACACTGGAGGACAGGAGGGTCAGGGGAGACATGATAACGACATATAAAATACTGCGTGGAATAGACAAGGTGGACAAAGACAGGATGTTCCAGGGAGGGGACACAGAAACAAGAGGCCACAATTGGAAGTTGAAGACACAAATGAGTCAGAGAGATAGTAGGAAGTATTTCTTCAGTCATAGAGTTGTAAGGCAGTGGAATAGCCTAGAAAATGACGTAGTGGAGGCAGGAACCATACACAGTTTTAAGACGAGGTTTGATAAAGCTCATGGAGCGGGGAGAGAGAGGGCCTAGTAGCAACCGGTGAAGAGGCGGGGCCAGGAGCTAGGACTCGACCCCTGCAACCACAAATAGGTGAGTACAAATAGGTGAGTACACACACACACACACATACACACATACACACACACACACACACATACACACACACACACACACACGTACACACACACACACACACATACACACACACACACACACACATACACACACACACACACATACACACACACATACACATACACATACACACACAGGAACAAGCACTTGTAAGCTGTAGTACACACGCAAACACACATACACAGGATTTCACACCGTCCTGTGAACTGACCATTGAACCTTTCTCCTCTCCCCCCCCTCTTTCTTACCCTAAGTAGACCTATCTCTACCTCTCTCACTCTTTACCTATATCTCTCTCTTTACCTATCTCTCTCTCTCTCTTCCCTCTCCCATCTCCCCCTCTAACATCTCTTACCTCTAACACCTCCCCCCCTCTAACATCTCTCCCCCTCTAACATCTGTCCCCTCCCATTATCTCTCCCTCTCCCTTTCCCCACCTCTCTCCCATCCTCCCCTCCCTCTCCCCCTAGCCTCTCTCTCCCTCTCGCTCTTCCATCTCCCCCCTCTTTCCCCCTTCTCCCCCCTCTCTGCCCCCTCTCTCTCCCCCTCTTTGCCTTCCTCTCTCTCCTCTCTCTCTCTCTCTCTCTCTCTCTCTCTCTCTCTCTCTCTCTCTCTCTCTCTCTCTCTTGCTCTCTCTCTCTCTTGCTCTCTCTCTCTCTTGCTCTCTCTCGTCCCCATTTTCCCTTCTAACTCTCCCCTCTCCTACTCTTCCCTTCACTCTCTCTCCCCCTCTACCTTTCCCTTCTCTCTTCTCTCACAAAAAAAAAAAAAAAAAAAAAAAAAAAAAATAGTGGGGACTCGCAGGAACCAAGGATCAGATGAGAATGGTTCTGGTAGGGAGGAGTGGATGGAGGAGCAGTGGAAAAGGATGGAACAAGAGTGGGAGAGAAAATTAGGAGAGCTTTCTGAAAAAATGGAGAAAGAGCTCTCTGTGAAATTGGAAAAGAGGTTGGAGAAGGAGACAAAGAATTGGGAGGCACAAGTCGAAACTGCAGTAGCCAAGATAAGGGTCCTAGAAGTTGAGATAAATAGGCTGAAGCGGGTTACAGGGCAGTGACCAGAGAAGACACAGCATATGAAGCTGCGAGGCCGAACAGGAAGGAAGGAATTATGAATTATGCTAAGGTCACATCAGTCTGCCAAGGAGGACCAAGGAGTGAAAGGGAAGATCAGCTGGGTTTCAGATGGAGAGGGTGATAGGTCGAATGCTGAGGCACAACAAGGCTATCAAGAGCCACTGGAAAAATCAAGGGAGAAACTGACCACATACAGGCAGGATCCAGAGTCACAGAGGGTGAGGCAATGGGAGGAAGAAAGGGCAAAATCAGTGTTTATCCATGGGCTTCAGGAGAGAGAGAAAAGGACACACACTGAAAGGCAGCAGGAAGAAAGAAAGGAGATTGAGAAAATCATCACGGAAATAGGTGAAGAGATGGACGAGATTGTAAATTTTCAGAGAATAGGGGGGTACTCGAAGGGGGAAGAACCGACCAATCAAGCTGATCCTCAGGACGGAAACAGTGCGGAACAGGATCCTCCAAGAGAAACCACGATTGAAATACTCGGAAGAGTACAAGAGGGTGTTCCTAGACAGAGACAGAACAAAATCAGAACGACAGCAGCTGAGGGAGAGGACAAAAAAGCGAAAGGAGCTAGGAAAAGAGACAAGGAGGGAACCAGCAGAGGTCAGTCAGAGCAGAACACAACAGCAAGGGCAAGCACACACACAACTACTCTCAGAACCATACAACCTATCACACCATCCCAACACACACTACAATCCATACCCACAGCCCCCACCCAACACCGAGCTATAGAATCCCACATTATGCCACCAGGTCTCCCACCCTCACAGGCCCCCCAAACCACAGTGTTGGAAAGGAAACTGAAGGTATGGTACACAAACGCTGATGGAATAACAAATAAGTGGGAGGAGTGGCATGAAAGAGTCAAAGAAGCATCACCAGACATCATAGCTCTCACAGAAACCAAGCTTACAGGTATGATAACAGATGCCATCTTTCCAACGGGATACCAAATCCTGAGGAAAGACAGAGGGAACAGGGGGGGTGGAGGAGTGGCGTTGCTGATCAAAAATCGCTGGAATTTTGATGAGCTGGAGAGAGGAGACAGCGGAGAAGAAAGTGATTACATAGTGGGAACACTTCACTCTGGAGGTCCCAAGGTGGTAATAGCAGTGATGTATAACCCACCACAGAACAGCAGGAGGCCAAGGCAAGAGTACGACGAGAGCAATAGAGCGATGGTTGACACACTGGCTAGAGTGGCCAGAAGAGCTCATGCATGCAAGGCAAAGCTCCTGATCATGGGTGACTTTAACCACAAGGAGATCGATTGGGAGAACTTGGACCCACATGGGGGCCAAGATACATGGAGGGCTAAGATGATGGAGGTGGTACTGGAAAACTTCATGTGCCAACACGTAAGGGACACTACAAGAGAGAGAGGAGAGGATGAACCAGCAAGGCTGGACTTAGTATTCACCTTGAGTAGTGCAGATATCGAGGACATCACATATGAAAGACCCCTTGGGGCCAGTGACCATGTGGTTTTAAGCTTCGAATACACAGTAGAGCTACAAGTGGAGGGAGAACCAGGAAGGCCAGGACGAATGAAGCCAAACTACAAGAAAGGGGACTACACAGGAATGAGGAACTACCTGAACGGGGTTCAGTGGGACAGAGAACTGGCAGGGAAGCCAGTTAATGAGATGATGGAATATGTAGCAACAAAATGCAAGGAGGCTGAGGAGAGGTTTGTACCCAAGGGTAACAGGATTAATGAAAAAGCCAGGATGAGCCCATGGTTTACCCAAAGGTGCAGGGAGGCAAAAACCAAGTGTGCTAGGGAATGGAAGAAATATAGAAGGCAAAGGACCCAGGAGAATAAGGAGAACAGTCGTAGAGCCAGAAACGAATATGCACAGATAAGAAGGGAGGCACAAAGACAATATGAAAATGACATAGCAGCGAAAGCCAAATCTGACCCGAAACTGTTGTACAGCCACATCAGGAGGAAAACAACAGTCAAGGACCAGGTAATCAGGCTAAGGAAGGAAGGAGGAGAGACAACAAGAAATGACCGTGAAGTATGTGAAGAACTCAACAAGAGATTCAAAGAAGTGTTCACAGAGGAGACAGAAGGGACTCCAGAAAGACGGAGAGGTGGGGCACACCACCAAGTGCTGGACACAGTGCACACAACCGAGGAAGAAGTGAAGAGGCTTCTGAGTGAGCTAGATACCTCAAAGGCAATGGGACCAGATAACATCTCCCCATGGGTATTGAGAGAGGGAGCAGAGGCGCTATGTGTACCCCTAACAACAATATTCAATACATCTATCGAAACAGGGAGATTGCCTGAGGCATGGAAGACAGCAAATGTAGTCCCAATCTTTAAAAAAGGAGACAGACATGAAGCATTAAACTACAGACCAGTGTCACTGACATGTATAGTATGCAAAATCATGGAGAAGATTATCAGTAGAAGAGTGGTGGAACACCTAGAAAGGAATGATCTCATCAACAGCAGCCAACATGGTTTCAGGGACGGGAAATCCTGTGTCACAAACCTACTGGAGTTCTATGACATGGTGACAGCAGTAAGACAAGAGAGAGAGGGGTGGGTGGATTGCATTTTCTTGGACTGCAAGAAGGCACTACAATGGATCAGGGAATACTTGTCAGGAAGACAGCAGCGAGTCATGGTACGTGGCGAGGTGTCAGAGTGGGCACCTGTGACCAGCGGGGTCCCGCAGGGGTCAGTCCTAGGACCAGTGCTGTTTCTGGTATTTGTGAACGACATGACGGAAGGAATAGACTCTGAGGTGTCCCTGTTTGCAGATGACGTGAAGTTGATGAGAAGAATTCACTCGATCGAAGACCAGGCAGAACTACAAAGGGATCTGGACAGGCTGCAGACCTGGTCCAGCAATTGGCTCCTGGAGTTCAATCCCACCAAGTGCAAAGTCATGAAGATTGGGGAAGGGCAAAGAAGACCGCAGACGGAGTACAGTCTAGGGGGTCAGAGACTACAAACCTCACTCAAGGAAAAAGATCTTGGGGTGAGTATAACACCAGGCACATCTCCTGAAGCGCACATCAACCAAATAACTGCTGCAGCATATGGGCGCCTAGCAAACCTCAGAACAGCATTCCGACATCTTAATAAGGAATCATTCAGGACCCTGTACACCGTGTATGTTAGGCCCATATTGGAGTATGCGGCACCAGTTTGGAACCCACACCTAGCCAAGCACGTGAAGAAACTAGAGAAAGTGCAAAGGTTTGCAACAAGACTAGTCCCAGAGCTAAGAGGTATGTCCTACGAGGAGAGGTTAAGGGAAATCAACCTGACGACACTGGAGGACAGGAGAGATAGGGGGGACATGATAACGACATACAAAATATGAGAGGAATTGACAAGGTGGACAAAGACAGGATGTTCCAGAGACTGGACACAGTAACAAGGGGACAAAAGTTGGAAGCTGAAGACACAGATGAATCATAGGGATGTTAGGAAGTATTCCTTCAGCCACAGAGTAGTCAGTAAGTGGAATAGTTTGGGAAGCGATGTAGTGGAGGCAGGATCCATACATAGCTTTAAGCAGAGGTATGATAAAGCTCACGGCTCAGGGAGAGTGACCTAGTAGCGATCATTGAAGAGGCGGGGCCAGGAGCTCGGACTCGACCCCCGCAACCTCAACTAGGTGAGTACAACTAGGTGAGTACACACACACACACATACATATACACACACACACACACAAACACACACACACACACACACACACACGTATGCATAGCAACCATTATGAAAGAATAACTTTCGTCACTTTTCACATTCCAACATTCCCAGTTTTCTCGTCCTGGTATGGCCATTTAATTTCTCGCCAGTATGTTTTCCCTTTTGGCCTCCCGAATTTTTTCTTGATGTCTTTTTAGGGGTCCAAGAATTTGTTTTTACTCTGGGCCTCCCCAGTTTTCTCTTGTTCTTCATATTATTACAATAAATATTATTTTTGTTAATATTTGTATTTCACATTTAATGTTTTTTAACCCCTTTTTGTTTTCTTTTTTCTTTTATTGTTTTAAATTTTTTTAATTTCATTTATCATTTTTTTTCTTCCTGAGGTGATAACTTCCGGACATCTCTTTTCCCATTAGCTTTTCCCTTTAAGTTCGCTGGTGAAGATAAATGAAAACCAACCCAAACCCCATTTATCTGCCAAAGAGAGCGTTTCGTTTTGGGTTTTCCTAAATTTTTCGTCTTTGGGTATAAAAAAAACTTCGTTATTAACCTCGACGGTTAAAAAAACAGGACAATCCAAAAAGGGTTTTAAAAGCATGTAACTTTTTTCCCTTTGGGGCCCCTTTAGGTCCTCCGTGGCCCCAAAAGCCGATAACTCTTTTTTTCTCCAGGTGAACCAGGGCAGCAAGTGTAAGGAGACATGCACATAGTTCGACTCCCCTAAAAACGAAACTAATACAAATTTAATAACATTATTCGATTTCAAAATTTTTCTGCAGTGGAAAGTTTTTCCGGAGCGGAAAAATAAAATAACGAAAATCCAAGGGAATGCTGAGTTACAAAAACTCTGAAATTATATGAAAAATTGAACTAAAAACGGGAATCATTAATTTATTTTCGGTGAACAAGAGCCCGCCAGCTTTTGAACTTGTAGCAAGAATGGCCCGGATTGTGAGCTCCTCCGCGAGTCGGGGACATTTGCTTGACAATTTGAATCCAAACGCCCCATTATTGAGAATACTCGATTCCCTCAAAATTTGGAGGAAGCGGTAACACTCACGTGTTCCGCAGGGAAAGGGGCCCCTTTCAGTGGGTGGGTGTTGTTGATGAAAAAAGTGAGAAGGGGTCGTGGGAAAATGTTCTCCGGGTAATTGGGAGAGAACAAAGGGGTGGATGGAATGAGGATGGGCCAAGGGTAAGCTGCGGTTGCAGCTGTAACTGTGACAATCGGTGCAAAAAAGTACAAAAAATGGGAAATAAGGCAGGGGGAATTTTTGGGCAAAGTTATGTGGTTCATCCTGATTTCCATTTTATGTAATCTGTCACACGTTTGGGCGTCTTGCAGCCTAAGTAAAGGGAAAAATAAGAGGGTTGATCGTAACCTGTTAGCATAATAAAATACTATTAAAGGCTGAAAGAACCATTGCCCTTTCCCAGAGTGTTTGCGATCGTTCAATAGAACTAGTTTCCCACGTCCATTAAAATGTCGCAAGTAACCCCGCAGACGCTGTATTTCAGAAAATCATGCAATAAAATTTCAAAGTGGCTGAACACTTTTTTGAAAAGATGTATTTTTTTACTTCCTGCCTTACTCTAAAGAAGAGTGGTACTGATAGTCTTTGTTTTCTTATGAATTCCAAAATGGGAAACGAGGAAAATGAAGAGAAAACGAGGAAAATAAAGAGAAAACGAGGAAAATAAAGAGAAAACGAGGAAAATAAAGAGAAAAACGAGGAAAATAAAGAGAAAAATGAGGAAAATAAAGAGGAAAAAAAAATGAGGAAAATAAGAGAGAGAAAAACGTGGAAAATAAAGAGAAAAACGAGGAAAATAAAGTGAAAAACGAGGAAAATAAAGTGAAAAACGAGGAAAATGAAGAGAAAAACGAGGAAAATAAAGAGAAAAACGAGGAAAATAAAGAGAAAAACGAGGAAAAAAGAGAAAAACGAGGAAAATAAAGAGAAAAACGAGGAAAATAAAGAGAAAAACGAGGAAAATAAAGTGAAAAACTAGGAAAATAAAGAGAAAAAATAAATGGAGATGAATTTACGGCCACTTAAAGAGAAAATGTTGTGTCCAACTTTTTCACCTGTTCCTCTTGTTCCATAATTCGCGCTATAATTTTCCGCGGAGTTCGCCAGAGATGCGTCTCTGCACGCAACGCAAGCCCACCCCTAGCTGTGACGCATGCAGGACCACCCCTAGCTGTGACGCATGCAGGACCACCCCTAGCTGTGACGCACGAAGGACCACCCCTAGCTGTGACATATGCAGGACTACCCTTAACTGTGACGTACGCGGGTCCTCCCATTAACTGTGATGCACACAGCTAACCCCTCGGGGTGACGCACATTGGCAGACCTTTTACTGTGGCGTACACCCGCCCACTACTCGCTATGACGAACGCAGGCGAAGACCTCGCTATGATGCATACAGAGCCAGACCTCGCTATGATGCATACAGAGCCAGACCTCGCTATGATGCAGGAAGAGCCAGACCTCGCTATGATGCTGGAAGAGCCAGTCCTCGCTATGATGCTGGAAGAGCCAGACCTCGCTATGATGCTGGAAGAGCCAGACCTCGCTATGATGCTGGAAGACCCTGACGTCGCTATGATGCTGGCTATTACAACCTAGGATTTCAAAGGCCTGTTATCCCAGGTGTAATGGGAGCAAAAGAAACACAGCAAAAAAAGTTTAGACTTATATTATCCTTCACCAATTTAGAACAGCAATATGTACACTATGTACAGTAATAAGTATAGTGCACGTCACGGTAAGCAAGGCAGAAATAGAAGCCACAAGATAGCAGACCGTGCTTCAACCAGCTCTAGAATGGGAATGACAAGGGCAGACAGGAGAGCGGTACCCACATAACCTCTGCGATTGCCAATCCCACCTTCTTATTGGCTAGAACCTGGTCACTAGTTGAACGATGGGGCCCCATCACCAACTCTTAGCAACCTGGTTCGCTGGTTGGGGGAGATAGCCTGTAAATGAGGGTGTGTCCATGCGCCGAATAAAGGTTACGTACTCTTTGCATGCCACACCCCCACCCCCGAGAAGGCTCAGGATTAGGCTGCCACCTCCCAGTGGTAACCGTGCCGCCATGGCACAAAATAATGGGACCGCCTATCCTCTCCACCATCCAACTCTTAGATAGAGCTCAGCTTTCCTAGTGACCAAAAGCCAAACCCTAAACTCAGAGCTAGACAGCAGTCAGATAGGCCAACATAGGTCCAAGATACAAGCGGACGGTAGCCCGTATCCCCTCACTAAAAAAAAAAACCCCACATCAGGGGATAAAAAAAAGAGCTTGAAAGGGGGTTACCACAAATACATCCTAACCTAAATAAAATATTAAACTAGACTCTTGACAAAGATCTGCCAAACTTTTTTCTTTGCCGGCAATATTTTTAATTTTTATGTTGTAGGGCTGCAGCCTGAGCGTCCAACGCATAAGCCTTGTGTTGTGATTCTTCATGGCTTGGAGATAGACTAACGGGTTGTGATCACTGTAGACTGTGACCACCTGCGATGTCTGGCCCACATAAACATCGAAATGCTCCAAAGCCAGTACCAGCGCGAGGGCTTCTTTTTCAATGGTAGAGTAAGCTCTCTGATGTGGTGGAACTTGGCGGGAAAAGTTGCGTTTGGTGCAGCTCCTTGTTCCGTTTTGTAATAGTCCCGCCCCAACCCCAGACTCACAAGCATCAACCTTTTCTCTAAGTCCAGCTCCAGCTCTCGGACAGGCTACCCATATTACAACTTAGGATTTCAAAGGCCTGTTATCCCAGGTGTAATGGGAGCAAAAGAAACACAGCAGAAAAATTTTAGACTTTATTATTTTCACCAATTTAGAACAGCAAAAACCTATGTACAGTAATAGTATAGTGCACTCAGGGTAAGAAAGGGGAGAAATAAACCCACAAGGAAGCGACCGTCTTAAACCCAGCTCTAAATGGGAATGAAAAGGGCAGACGGGAGAGCGGGGTTACCCACATAACCTCTGCGTTTCCCAAATCCCCCCTTCTTATTGCTAAAACCTGGTCACTAGTGCAGGGGCCCCCATCCCCAACCTTTTAGAAACCCGGGTTCGGGGTTTTGGGGGAGATAGCCTGAAAATGGGGGTGTGTCCATGCCCCGAATAAAGGTTACTACTTTTGCATGCCACACTGCAGAGCCAGACCTGCTATGATGCGGAAGAGCTATAATTCCCGTGACGCACGCATGGGCCAGACCTCCCGTGACGTACGCAGGGCCAGCTCCCAGTACGACGAAAGGGGGCCCAGACCCCCAGTGGCGCATGCAAAAACAACCTCCGTGATGCATGCGGGGGCCCATTTCTCACAGTGACGCATGAAAAGGGCCAGATCTCCCGTGGCATGCAGTGGTCGATCCAGCTCATCCCACAGTGAATTATGTTTTACAACACGATAGTTGAAAAGCACATGTGCAACAGTTGGGTTTAGGTTTTCTAAACCAAAACTTTTCGCCTGTGCGTAGGCTTCTTCAGTCGAATACAGAGGCGCAAAAAGCAAAAGAGAATAAGTTTCTCAACCCTAGAAAAAGAGTTCTCTCCATAGTTAAAAAAAACGTGAAATGAAGCAAAAAGGGGAGCCTTATATACTTTAAAAGGCGAGCGGTAGAAGTCTCCTGCTTTTGTTTCAGCTTCACAGTCCAGAGTAGGGAAACAGACTCTTTCCAGGCTGAGGGAGTACGTTTCCAGGGAAAAGGGGCTGATTATATCGACTTCATATCTTATGTTTCTGCTGCCTCAAATTTTTCGACCGAAGAAGATTTATCCTTTTGCAACAGGGGGAATCTTTATTGGGGGAAAACTTTTTCGCCAGAAAGTGGCTTTCTCAGTCTGGTATAGAGATGAGGGGTGAAAGATGAAAAGTTTAGAAATCTGTCCCTTAGCCTTGAGTCGATGGTTCATCCATCATTCAAATTTCCCCAAACCCGTATACGGTAGTCGGGGTTTTTTTTGAGGTTTTATTTCAGAGTTCAGCAAAAAAATTCTAGGACTAGAATTTAAATTATGAGTTTGAGGGATTTTGGGTTTTTCCCAAAAATTTTTTTAGCTTTTGACTGAACAGAGGTAATTTTTAAATTCCTCTGAACATTTTTATCCAGTTGCAATTGCGCATCTAAAAATCTTTGGGTGGTTTTAGGGTTAAGTAAGATTTGTCAGGAAAGGAAAAGATTTTTCCTAACGGGGGTTTTATATATGATACCCGCCGCTATAGCTTTTGGTCATCTGAGGGGTGTGAAACGTCTTATTAGGAAGGCTATGTTATCGGACTAAAAACTTAGGCGGGATAATAATAATATTTGTTTATTGTCTTAAATTCCGACATAGTTTTCGCATTTCCCTTTGTAAATAACTCAAAAATCTTCTGGTTTATAAATTAATATTTTTTGTTTGCAGGGGAAATCTAACTCTAAGGCTCTCCCTTTTTTAGTATATAAAAAGACATTTAATATATGACCTCCGGGTCTGGTTATATTTTTTTTAAAAAGGTGTAATGCATATGGGACGGGCCTCCGCTCATTTTCCCACCCTGGGACAATTATTTTTTTTGCTGTCATCTGGTCCATACCTCTTATTTTGCATCAAAACATACTGTCCTATCCATCAAGTTCCAGAGAATCGTGCATGTCACGATATTCCTCCCTGGTCATTTTCTCCCTTCCAGATTGCTAGCACCCTTAAAATCACCCTCCAAGTTTTTTTCCTCATTTCCCGGAAAGTCAGTCTTATGTGGCGTTAAATTTTTCTCGGGATTCTTCATGGCTTAATCGGGTGCGGTGGCGTGCAGGAGCCATATTTTTTTTAATTGTGTCTGTGGGGGGTTAGCGCTGGTTTTTTAAAGCCGCCTTTGCCTTCGTTTAAATTGGGGGATTACATTCTTCACTTTTCTATTGGCTTTCTCATATTTTCTAATGCCCTTGCGGGCTTGAAAACACCTTCAAAATGCATTTTTTTTCTCTCTTTTCACTCTCTTCTTTAATTTGAAGCGATCTCGCTCACTAAAATGTCCAGATATGCACCATTTCAATAACTCATCGACAAAAAAAGCCCCTCGAAAAAATGGTGTTCATGTTCTTCCAGGCTGTCGGGCAGCTCACCCTCTGTTTTCCCCATCTGTCTCCCTCGGTGCCTCATTGTCCCCCTGGCCCCCCAATCTCTTCCTCTTCTCTCTCTACAATCTATCTATCTATCTCTCCTCACCTTTTTCCCCTTCACCCCTTTCCACTCCTTATCCCGCTCTATCTCCCTCCCTCCCTCTCCCTCGCTCTACGTCCCCCTTCTCGCTTCTTTTTCCTCTTCTCTATACCCCCATTTTGCTTCTCGTCTTTAACTTCGTCATCTTTTCTGTCCATTTTTTTTGAAATTTAAATCTTTATTTTCCTTTTTTTTTTTAAAAAAAATACTTTCCATCATTCTCTATTTTACAAAAGTTCTCTTTTTTCCCTGTCAATTTTCCCCAAAAATTCTCTTCTTTCTCATGTACTTTCCTGCAAAAAATTCCTTCTCTTCCTTGTTCACTTTCCGTGAAGTTCGTTCTTTCCCCTTAACTTGGTTATGGATTTCCCTTTCATTTCATCATTCCTCCTATGTATCCGTTTTCCATTTTTATTGTTTCCCGCCCTTTTTCTTTAGTTGTGTCAAAATATTTTATTTTGCCCCACAAACCATGGGGGAGATTACACGCATGCTGCAAAAGCACTCATCCCTACTCCACCAAAACCTACTCTTTACCACACAAACCGCAGAACGGGGGACAGAAGTTGTGATTGCCCCCTGCAACAACGAATAGGTAAATGAAAATAAGTCACACACCAACAGTCAATAGGAGTCCGGTTACTTACAATTAACATCGTTTTTTAAGGGCCTCACTTGATTATGCAATTCACTTCGGGTTCCATATTCAGTGAATATACATTTTGTTAGAAAAAATTCAAAGAATGACAAAGTTAATCCATTGTTTAAGAGATTTCATACGAAAAAAGATTGAAATCCCTTACTTACTTTCTCTTGCAAGACTAAGAATGGGGAAGACATGATAAAAGTTTAAACGGACGATCGGCATAAACAAGGGAGATTTAAATTTGGGCTTAAGGATATACCTTCAAGACAGAACTCGAAATAAAAATTCAAAATTTTATAAGTTAGATTTAGAAAGGATATAGGAATGTAAAGGCTTGGAAATTGGATTTCGATGAGTTGAACGTCTGCCTAATAAAAATTGAAAAATAAGACTTTGGTACTTAGATTTAGAGGATGAATACTGAGTGGAGGGATTGGATTTAAGTGGGGCTTGCACCGGTTTATAGGTCATCAATGGGTAACTTAAAAAGGGTTTTGGGCAAATTTTTTTGCTTGGTGAGTTTTTGGGTTTTAGAAAGGCCTAGTAGTATGGGCCCGTAGGCCCCTGCAGTGTTCTTCCTCTTTCTTTTGTTCTTTTGTTTAGTCCTCAAGCTTTGAAGCCCCAGTTTAGCTATTTTGTAATTAAAAAAACCGTTCCTCATTCCCCTTTAATCTCGTGGCAGCATTTCTCATCTGTTTCAGTAATGATTATATTGTCAGAGCATGGCTTTTTTTTGACATTTTTTCTCATTAATTAAACCCTCAGTGTAAGCCGCTTTATTTTCAAACAATCTGCTCTTAAAAAAGGTCCAAATAAAATTTTTCATTCTTTATATTTATAATTTGACTGATTTTTTCTTTGGTTCCCTTAAAAAGGTAAAAAATACGATGTAGTATATAGGGAAAAGTTTGGAGACCCGTTTTACTGGATCGAAACTTTTTTTGTTGAGATTCAAGAGGTGGAATACTCGCTCGTACGTGTAATGGGGGACATAAGAATGCCGGGCAATAACATCTTCAGTGAACTTTGAGAGAAACGTTATGAAGATAAAAATTTTTTCAATTTTTCTAAAATGAATGTTAAATTTTCAACTACAACATATCGGTCTCAGTAATATTTTGCTTCTCGTTATGAGTTTAAAAAAGGCAGAGTCTTTGCACGACCTTTTCAGAATGAACTTTTCGTGTTACAACGTTTTGATAATCATCTTTTTTCTCCTTGCAATGTGTGAAAATGTGTTTATATTCCCCCTCGTTAGCAAAATATTATCTTTTAATAAAAGAAAAAAATGCGCTTTTAAGTTTATTTGAGGGGGGCTTGAGGTTTTGAACCCCCAAACAGCATTTCCTCAGAGAGGAACTTAACTCTTCAAATCAGAACCCCCTGGACCCACCCCCTTTTGAAATTTTTGAACACAAGTGTTGAAAAATCGTAAATTTTGAGCAATTAAATTCGGGGAGGACACACAAAATCTGTGCCCAGTAAATAAACCACCCGGGAAGGCTGGAAATAGTCCAGCAGGGAGAGCAACTCTCTACCCAGACCCCCATGGGGAGGCCACCTATAGTTTTTCCATTCGTCTATTTAAATTTCATAGTTTTTTTTATTCTTATTTGAGTTTTTTTTGATTTTATTCATATAAAGTTGATTTTGTATTTTTCTATGTGAACTTTTTTATATTTGTATCAATATCTGGTGTTTTTGTGTTAAAGTTGTGTTCTTCATAACCCGGTGTTATTTGTAAAGCGTAAAATTTCATATTTACTGCTATACATAACTGCGTTTTTTTTGTATCCTGATTTGTATATATAAAAACGTGATATTTACTTTTTAATTTTACTAAGTTGATAATATCGTGTCTTTGCATCTCTAGTGATACCTGATAAGCGAATTTTTATATTTAGTATTATGATTTTAAACCCCGTGATCTCTTATAGGATTAGCAAAGGGTTTCTGATAGTCTTGGGAAAATGTTATCTCTCCACCATTTCTTTATCCAAGAATTTCTCCTAAAAAATTTTTTAGATTAAAAATACCCGATTTTACACAGAAATTTAAAATTTTTACCAGTTTTTTGTTGAATCGGAAAAACTCTTTCCCGTTTTTTTACATCATTTCAAGGGTGCAGCCATAGTCTAAAACCCTTTACTTTTTTTTTTTAAACTTTGGGATCTGTGTCTATCTACATTTGCTGTACAAAATTCTGTAGTGGTTTGTGCGTGTTAGTTATCATTTGTCCAAAGAACTTGTCATAAGACACTTGGGCCCGTTGTGTGTGTGGTGTATACTCCCTAATTATAATCCCCCTAAATTTTGGTTGCAGGGGGGTTTATCTCAGCTCCGGTCCAGCCTCTTCCCCGATCGCTACTAGGGCCTCTCTCTCCTCTTTTGAGCTATGTATACCTCGTTTTCAAGCTATGATGGCGCCTGCCTCCATACATCACACTCTGTGACTAAAGAAATCTACCTAACTCCCTGTGACCATCTGAGTCTTAGCTTCCACTGTGACCCCTTGTTTCATGTCCCCTCTTGGAAACCTGTCTCTGTCCAGCTTATGTATTCCTTGCGGTATTTTGTATGTCGTTATCACGTCTCCCCTGACCCTCCAGTCCTCCAGTGTCGTCAGTCCAATTTCCCTCAACCTTTCATCGTAGGACATTCCCCTGAGTTCCGGAACTAGCCTTGTGTGTGTGTGTGTGTGTGTGTGTCTCCAGTATCCTCATCTCCCGCTTCCTACCTCATTCCTTCTACAGGGTTTTGTGTCCGGGAAGTCATTGTCTGTCTATGGATGTCTTTCTTTCCTCACTTCCAAAGGTACAGGCGCCTTGCTGGGTTGGAATTTTTTCTTTCTAACTACGGTCGAGACTTTTCCCGGTGAAGGATTAAGGAGGTGACACATAAAAACTGGTCTGTAATTAGACCCACCCTGACAGCCATGAAATAGACAAACACCCAGATTCGTTTCTCGATTAAAACTTTAAAATTATTTATGTCAGATATGTTTCTATAATAAAATGATTTTTCAGTTTTGTAGCAAATAAGCGTATGTTGAAGTTGTATTGTGTGTAAAAGATGCTCGATCTTGATCTAATTTTATCACCTCCACGAGAAATGTAATCTATTGTTATTTTGTTGTTACTCATTTTTATTCAAACATGACAAGTCCAAAATGCGCACGAGCGCCAAAAAAAACAACACACCAACCACACACACCACACACACACACACACACACAGGAAGGACGACCTGTCATGGAGACCAGCTTGGAGGCGAGAAATCGAAATACCTGAAAGGGGAAGGGTCCTGAATTTAGCATCACACTAAAATATCACCCAAAGTGAACACAAATCGTTTTAAAATCCCCAGCATATATAGGATTGCAAATCTCAGAAGAACTTTAAAAACTTCACTAAAGAATTTTAATGACTATACTACTATGTGGGGGCCCCTTTATGAGTAGCGCACCACATATACCTGTCACCCGACAATGTGTACAAAAACCCGAAAAGGTCCACAGGTTTTCAACAAGAACAGTCCCCGGTTGAAGATAATTTTGCATATAAGAGGAGGGGTTTGGAGGCTAATACACCAACACTCCTCCCATGATAAAAATGAGTACCACCCTCCCCCCCTCACACACACCCACAGACAACGGGGTCAGCGTCCCCACATCTGTGGAACTTCCATCGGACATGGACAAGTTATCCACACAGATGATGGTAATGGCACACCGAGCGGCCCATGACAGGATTAGGCGCCAGCGGCGCTGAAAAAGGATTAACATAATCTTCAGATTACAACAAAAAAAAATGCATGCAAATGTTTTTTCTGTTATATAAAATGTTTACTTCTGTTGTTGTTTTTGCTGTGTTGTTGTTGTTTGTTGTGGCTGTTTTGTTGTGGCTGTTGTATGTGGCTGTTGATGTGACTAGTTTGTTGTGGCGTGTTGTGGCTGTTGTTTGTGGCTGTATGTGTTGTGGCAGTTTGTTGTGGCTGTTGTTTGTGGCAGTTGTTGGTGGCTTTGTTGTGTCTGATTATGATTGTGGCTGTTGTGTAGCAGTTGTTGTGGCTGTTGTTGTGGCTGTTGTTTTGGCTTATGTTGTTACTGTTGTGCAGGGCTGTATTTGTGGCTGTATGTTGTAGCGTTGTTGTGTGCTGTTGTTTGTGGCTGTATGTTGTTGCTGTTGTAAGTGGCTGATGTTGTGGCTGGTTGTTGTGTCTGTTGAACTGTTGTTAGTGGCTGTTGTTGTGGCTGTTTGTGTGACTGTTGTTGCAGCTGTTGTTGAGGCTGTTGTTGTGCATGTTAGTTGTGGCTGTTGATTGTGCTGTTGTTGGTGGCTGTTAGTTGTGGGCTGTTGTTGTAGCTGTTGTTGTGGTTGGTAGTTGTGGCTGTTTTAGTGACTGTTGTTGCAGCTGTTGTTGTGGCTGTTGTTGCATCTGTTGTTGTGTCTGTTGTTGGGTAGCTTGTTGTTGTGGCTGTTTGTGTGGCTGTAGTTTGTGTCTGATGGTGTGGCTTGTTGTTTGTAGCTGTTGTAGTGGCTGTTTGTTGGTGGCTGTTGTTGTGACTGTTGTGTGCAGGCTGGTTGTTGTGCTGTGTTGTTGTGGCTGTTGTATGTGGCTGTTGTTGTGGCTGTTGTTGTGACTGGTTGTTGTGGGCTGTTTGTTGTTGGCTTTGTTGTGGCTGTTGTTTGTGGCTGTTGTTGTGGCTGTTTGTTTGTGGCTGTTTGTGTGGCTGTTGTTGTGGCTGTTGTTGTGGCTGTTGTTGTGGCAGTTGTTGTGGCTGTTGTTTGTATCTGTTGTTGTGGCTGTTGTTGTGCTGTTGTTTTGGCAGTTGTTGTGGCTGTTGTGTAGCTGTTGTTGTGGCTGTTGTGTAGCTGATGTTGTGGCTGTTGTTGTGCTGTTTGTTGTGGCATTGTTGTGGCTGTTGTTGTGGCTGTTGTTGTGGCTGTTGTTGTGGCTGATGTTGTGGCAGTTGTTGTGTCAGTTGTTGTGGCCTGTTGTTGTAGCTGTTGATGTGGCCTGTTTGTTGTGGCTGTTGTTTGTGGCAGTTTTGTGGGCTGTTGTTGTGACTGGTTTGTTGTGGCCTGTTGTTGTGGCTTGTTGTTTGGTCAGTTTTTTGGCTGTTGTTGTAGTGCTGTTGTTTGTGGCGTTGTTGTGCTGTTGTTGTAGTCTGTTGTTGTGGCTGTGTTGTGGCTGTTGTTGTGGCTGGTGTTGTGGCTGTTGGTGTGGCTGTTGTTGTAGCTGTTGTTTGTGGAAATGTTTTTGTGGCTGTTGTTGTGACTGTTTGTTGCAGCTGTGTGTTGTGACAGTTGTTGTGGCTGATGTTGTGGCTGTTGTGTGGCTGTTTTGTGCTGTTGTTGTTGACTTTTGTGGCTGTTGTGAGGCTGTTTGTTGTGGCTGTTGTGTGTGGCTGTTGTTGTGGCTGTTTGTTTGTGGCTGTTGTTGTGGCTGTATTTGCAGCAGTTGTTGTGGCTGTTGTGTAGCTTTTGTTGTGGCAGATGTTGTAGCTGTTGTTGTGGCTGTTGTTGTGGCTGTTGTTTGTGCGTTGTTGTGCTGTTGTTGTGGCTGTTGTTGTAGCTGTTGTTGGGCCAGTTGTTTGTGGCTGTTGTAGTTACTGTTGTTGCAGCTGTTGTTGTGGCGGTTGTTGTAGCTGTTGTTTGTGGCTGTTGTTGTGGCTGTTGTTTGTGGCTGTTGTGGCTGTTTGTTGTAGCTGTTGTTGTGGCTGTGTTGTGTGCTGTTGGGGTTGTGACTGTTGTTGTGGCTGTTGTTGTGGCTGTTGTTGTGGCTGTTGTTGTGGCTGTTGTTGTGGGCTTTGTAGTAGCTGTTGTTGTGGCTGTTGTTGTGGCTGTTGTTGTGACTGTTGTTGCAGCAGTGTTGTGGCTTTGTGTTTGCAGCTGTTGTTTGTGCTGTTGTTGTAGCTGTTGTTTGTGGGCTGTTTTTTGGCTGCTGTTGTGGGCTGTTGTTGTGGCTGTTGTTGTAGCTGTTGTTGTGGCTGTTGTGTGGCTGTTTTTGTGACAGTTGTTCGCAGCTGTTGTATGGGGCTGTTGTTTGTGCTGTTCGTTGTGGCTGTTGTTTGTGGCTGTTGTTGTGCTGTTGTTGTGACTGTTTGTTATGGCTGTTGTTGTAGCTGTTTGTTGTGGCTGTTGTTGTGGCTGTTGTTGTGGCAGTTTGTTGTGGCTGTTGTTGTAGCTGTTGTTGTGGCTGTTGTTTGTAGCTGATGTTGTGCTGTTGTTGTGGCTGTTAGTTGTGGCTGTTTTTTGTGCTGTTGTTGTGGACTTGTGTTGTGGCCTTGTTGTTGTGGCTGTTGTTGTGGCAGTTGTTGTGGCTGATTGTTTGTAGCTGTTTGTTGTGGCTGTATGTTTGTGGCTGTTGTTGTGGAAAAAACAAAAGTTATGTTTGTGTCTTTTGTTGGTAGACTGTTGTTTGTGGCTGTTGTTGTAGCTGTTGTTGTGGCTGTTTGTTGTGGCAGTTGTTGTGGCAGTTGTTGTGGCTGTTGTTGTGCTGTTGTGTGGCTGTTGTTGTGGCGTTGTTGTGCTGTTGTGTGGCAGTTGTTGTGGCTGTTGTTGTAGCTGTTGTTGTGGCTGTTGTGGTGGCTTGTTGTTGTGGCAGTTGTTTGTGGGGCTTTTGTTGTGAACTGTTTGTTGTGAGCTGTTGTTGTGGCTGTTGTTGTGGCTGTTTGTTGTGGCTGGTTGTTGTAGCTGTTGTTGTGGCTGTTGTTGTGGCTGTTGTTGTAGCTGTTGTTGTGGCAGTTGTTGTGGCTGTTGTTGAGGCTGTGTTGTGACCCTGTTGTGTGGCTGTTGTTGTAGTGTTGTTGTGGATGTTGTTGTGGCTGTTGTTGTGACTGTTGTTGCAGGCTGTTGTTGTGACTGTTGTTGTGGGCTGTTGTTGTTGGGCTGTTTTGTAGTTGCTGTTGGTGGTGGCATTGTTGTGACTGTTGTTGTGGCTGTTGTTGTGCTGTTGTTGTGGCTGTTTGTGTGCTGTTGTTGTGGGGCTAGTTGATGTGGCTGTTGTTGTGGCTGTTGTTGCAGCTGTTGTTGAGGCTGTTTGTTTAGCTGTTTGTTGTGGCTGTTGTTGTAGCCAGTAGATGTGGCTGTTGTTGTGGCTGTTGATTGTGGCTGTTGTTGAGGCTGTTGTTGTGGCTGTTGTTTGTAGCTGTTGTGTGGGCTGTTGTTGTGGCTGTTGTTGTTACTGTTGTGCAGCTGTTGTTGTGGCTGTTGTTGTATGCTGTGTGTGGCTGTTGTTATGGCTGTTGTTGTGGTGTTGTGGCTGTTGTTTGTAGCTGTTGTTGTTGCTGTTGTTGTGGCGTTGTTGTGACCTGTTTTGGCTGTTGTTGTGGGCTGTTGTTGTGGCTGTTGGTTGTGGCTGTTGTTAGGGGCTTTGTTTGTAGCTGTTGTTGTGGCGTTGTTTGTGGCTGTTGTTGTGACTGTTGTTGCAGCTTGTTGTGGCTGTTGTTGCAGCTGTTGTTGTGGCTGTTTTGTTGTAGCTGTTGGTTGTGGCTGTTGTTGTGTCTGCTGTTGTGGTCTGTGTTGTGGCTGTTGTTGTAGCTGATGTTGTGGCTGTTGTTGTGGCTGTGTAGTGATCTGTTTGTTGCAGCTGTTTGGGTGGGGCTGTAGTTGTGGCTGTTGTTGTGGCTGTTGTTGTGGGCTGTTGTGTGGCTGTGTTGTGACAGGTGTTGTGGCTGTTGTTGTGGCTGTTGTTGTGGCTGTTTGTTGTGGCTGTTGTTGTGGGCTGTAGTTGTTGTGGGCTATTGTTGTGGAACTGTTGATTGCTGTTGTTGATTGCTGTTGTTGTGGCTGTGTTGTGGCTGTTTGGTGTGGCTGGTTGTTGGTAGCTGTTGTTGTGGCTGTTGTTTGTGGCTGTTGTTGTGGCGTGTTGTGGCTGTTGTTTGGCTGTTGTTGTAGCGGTTATGTTGTGGCTGTTGGTTTGTGGCTGTTGTTGGTGTACTGTTGTTGCAGCTGTTGATGTGACGTTATGTGGCTGTTTGTTGTGGCTGTTGTTGTGGCTGTTGTTGTGGCTGTTGTTGTGACGTTGTTGTGGCTGTTGTTGTGGCTGTTGGTGAGGCTGTTGTTGTGGCTGTTGTTTGTGGCTGGTTGTTGTTACGTTGTTTGTGGCTGTTGTTGTGGCTGTTTGTTGTGGCTGTTGTTGTGCAGTTGTTGTGGCTGTTGTGTAGCTGTTGTTGTGGCTAGTTGTTGCTGGTTTTTGTGGCTGATTGTTGTGGCTGTTGTGTTAGCTGTTGTTGTGGCTGTTGTTGTAGCTGTTGTTTTGGCTTTGTTGTGTGCTGTTTGTTTGTGGCATTTTGTTTGTGGCTGTTGTTGTGCTGTTGTTGTGGCCGTTGTTGTGGCTGTTGTTGTGGGCTGTTGTTTGTGGCAGTTGTGTGGCTGTTGTTGTAGCTGTTGTTGTGCTGTTTGTGTGGCTGTTGTTGTGGCAGTGTGTTGTGGCTGTGTGTTGTGGCTGTTGTTTGGATGGCTGTTGTTTGATGGCTGATGTTGTGGCTGGTGGTTGTGGCAGTTGTGTTTGGCTGTTGTTGTAGCAGTTGTTGTGGCTGTAGTTGTGGCTGTTGTTGTGGCATGTTGTTGTGGCTGTTGTTGTGCTGTTGTTGTGGCTGTTGTTGTGGCAGTGTTGTGCTGTTTGTTTGTGGCAGTTGTTGTGCTGTTGTGAGCTGGTTTTGGGCTGTTGTTGTGGCTGGTTTGTTGTGGCAGTTGTTTGGCTGTTTGTAGTGGCTGTTGTTGTGGCTGTTGTTGTGGCTGTTTGTTGGTGGCTGTTGTTGTTGGCAGTTGTTGTGGCTGTTGTTGTAGCTGTTGTTTGTGGCTGTTGTTGTGGCTGTTGTTGTGGCAGTTGTTGTGGCTGTTTGTTAGAAGCTGTTTTGATGGCAGTTGTTGTGGGCTGTTGTTGTAGCTGTTGTTGGGCTGTTTGTTGTGCTGTGTTGTGGCAGTTGTTTGGCTGTTGTGTAGCTGTTGTTGTGGCAGTGTTGTGGCTGTTGTTTAGCGGCTGTATGTTGTGGCTGTTGTTGGCAGCTGTTGTTGTGGCTGTTAGATTTAAGTAAGACACATAATATATTTAACTATGAAGGAAATTAATGCACACACCTGTGGAGATGTTGAGTTAGCACCGAGGTTCGCGCCATAGTCTCCGAGTGCCATAGAGCGTTCCCTGCACCACTAAGAGAAGAATCACAACTGCATTCTTTACCAGTAACCTGGAAGGAAGCATATATTAAGCGCCGACGGAAGGGGGTGAAGACCTCAAGATCCATGAACTGAAGGCTGAGCCCTCTATTTTTTTCAAGATCAGACCTGATTTTCAATTCGTTCCGTGGTGCTCTCTGACCCCTACTAGTTTGGTGCTCCCCACAATAAAGATCCTCTAAGGAGAAAGTATCAATACCTCACATGAGGTAACAGAGGACGTTTTCCCCTCAGCAGAATTTAAACGGAGGCAACACAACAGCAATCAAGCACCTTTCAGTACAACAGAGAGAATCTGATCCTAATCGGAGAATCAATTATAAAACAAAGCCTTTGAACTTCCCTCTACAACCCACTTGAAGCACAAAATAGAGGGAAAAATCCATTAAAAACAAAAATTTTCCTCCCATGCGAAAAAGCGAGTCATTGCTCCCCACAATGACTCAAACGTTTCCACCAGCGGAGACTAATGACCTGTCGTTCATACCCGGGTATTAAGCCAAAAAAGAGACCATAAAAAATATCATTTTATGCCCCTCCCGTCCCCCAGTCCCTTAAACCCTGTCTGCCTCAGACCCCAGGCCCCCGAAAAAGTCCATAATTTAGTCGAATTGGCATCGTGTTCTCGTCCGAGGTTCCCCCTTCGCCGATAAACAATGCAGGGAGTGAGGGTCCTCTAACTGCACGTGAAAGCACCCCTTGCAAACTCAGCCTGTTGCAAGGGAATCATGGAAGGGGAATTGAAAGAGAAAACTGAAGAACAAGACTGATTAGAAAAGAATACCTGTGAAAGTCGGGTAACAATAGACCTCAGGTATACGTCGAGTTTTTTCGCAAAAAAAATTGGGCCTGTGTTGTATCCCACAACTGTGTAAAAAGATGATATGGGAAATAAGCGAAGGCTCTCTCCCACATTACGCTGCCGATCGCTGGGGCGTGAATTTTATGGAAAGGGGGGGAAGAGTTTTGTTTTTCACTGTTTACTACTGCTAATGCTACAACAAAATAAAAATATTTACTATACTACTACTATACACTCTGCTACTGTTGTTGCTCTACTACTACTACTATTAACTAATACTATCTCACTCATTCTATTATCTAATACTATCATTTAAATATTACTATTGTACTACTATACAACTATATAGCCAAATACGCCTTTGGGTGTTCATGCCTCCATCATTCGAAGCCCCTTCACCCTTTCTTTTCCCCCTTCCTGGGCGATTCTTCGTTGTATGTTTCATTATTGAATTTTGGCACTTGGTTGCCAAGTTCAAATTCTTGGGGGTCGGTGTATTCAAACAGGAGATGTCATGGTTATTTGTAAATGTAAAAAAGGTAAGTGTGGCTGGCCACTTCTAAAAACGAGTGTCTCAAAAAAGACGTGAATGCGGGAATATTGACATATGCAAATTTGTTTTTGACTTCCTAAGTCGCCATTAACTATCGGGCCCTCAGCAATTCAACAGAGTTCAAGAAAACGCATAAATCCTCCTTATAAAAAAAAAAAGCAATTTAGGATTATCAGGGTTTTGACTTGGTCACCCTTTTGATTCTGTTGTGGCGCGGAAAAAAAGCAAAACCCAGTTAGGCTTTTTTAATTAAAATCCGCCCGCTCGAAAACCCCAAACTTAAAAGGTGCAAAGCGTTAAAAATTCCAAGACTTAAAGGCGCTCCTGAATTAAAATAATTGCACTAGGGGATAAAAAGACTTGATACGGAAATCAATATCTCTGGGATGAAGGGTTTCAGGCACAGGAATTCTTGCCCCTAGAGAGCCTATTTTCAGAGTTGACCCCTTCGTGCCTGGTCCATCCACACCCCAGACATCCAACAAAAAAACCCAAAGGAACTTTTCGGGGTGGAAGGTTTGTAATTCGACAAACTTAATAAAGGGAGGGGCTGGCTTTCTCTTCCCTTCAAAAAAGTAAGAGCCTAAGGAGAACTATTTTTCCATATCAAAAAATGAAAAATTCTCTGTGGTATATTAAACTTGTAAGCTATAGAGGTAACATGTACAGTTACCTGTAATCGAGTTTTTTCTATAGCATCTATACTTTTAAGAGTTCATAAACTACATTTCTTTGGTGATGAGTCTACACGCATTGTTTTTCCGGGGACTCGGGGTTTTTGCATCTGCAAAAATTTCCCCTCATAAAAATATAATAAATATACATACTTCCCCCAGGTTTATCGGAAAATTTTTTTAAAAAAAAAAACATTAAAAAAAAAAAATTAAAAAAAAACATGAAATAAGCCCCTAAAGACTAATCCCCATTGTTAATTAACGAAAACAATAAGAAATTTGAAGAAAGATGTTGAATTGAAAAAGACAAAGAGTGTAAAAGCATCTTATCGAATATTTCAAGAAAATTTTGGTTTTTGGGTATTAGAATTCAGCAATAAAAAAATTTTGAGATAGAAAATTTTCAGACCGACTTATCGATGTGAATATAAACTTTTTTTTTTGAAAAATTCTCAGATTTGGGTTTAAAAAAGACGTGTTTTTTTTTTTTATAAAATGAGGGGTTTGTCATCCAGGTCAGATAATAAAGCAGCTGAAAACCCTTGTCACGTAGAGGCACCCCAGGAGCTAGACTCTGTTTCAAAACTCAATTTTGAATTATTTTTTTTTTTCTTCCCCGGAAAGTTAGGGGTTGTTGTATAAAATTTGTGGGAACTAATCGTGAAGTTTATTCTAGATCAAAATTAAAAAACCTTTGGTAAATTAAAAAGGGGTAATTTGGTCTTATGTATGGGGCAAGGGGGGCAAATAGAAAATATAAACAATAAACCAAATGTAATTAAATATTGTTTTATAATCCGAGATTCACTGATGTTGTTTATTTATTATTCTTTTCTTTTTTTTTTTTTAAATTAATCTGGTAAAAAAGGTGGAAACAGTTGACAAGCAAATTTTCAAACGTCTACCATTGTCTCAGTTACCCGCGCATATCAGGGGCCCTGAGTCTACTCTATCATTTGTAACGATATACTATGTTGTTGGGTCTCAATCCTTTTTCCCATAAAAAAGATAACTAAAGGGCGTCCAAATTTTTTTTTTATTGTAAACGTAATTTGGAAAAATTTAATATTCAGTGTAATAACGGTATCAACAAAGCCATGCACACAAAACACACCACACCCAAACACAACACAAACACAACACAAAACCACACATACACACATACTAACACACACACCACACCACAACAAACACACCACACACACACACACCAAAAACCAATAAAAGCACAAGCTTATAAACTACACCGCACAATTTCAGGGAAGGAAAATCTTGTCAAAAAAACCTACGGGAGTTTTATGAGAGGAAAATGAAGTAAGACAGAAAGGGGGTTGATAGACTGTTTTCTTGGACTGAAAAGAAGGCCTTTCAAAATAGTTCCTCACAAAAGGTTAATGCAAAAGCTAGGGATCAGGCACAAAAACATAAAGGCACTGCAATGGTAAAAGGGATATCTGATGGGGAGGCAACAAAGAGTCATGGTACGTGACGAGGTGTCGAGGGGGGCCCCTTTGACGAGGGGGGTTCCCGGGGTCAGCCCCTAGGACTGTGTTGTTTTCGGTTATTGAATGACATAGGGGAAGGGATAAACTCGGGAAAGTGTCCTTGTTTGCAGACATGTGAAATTAATGGGGAAAATTTAAAAAATGGTCGAGGTCGGGCGGGACTACAAAGAGCCCTGGACAGGCACATGCCTATTCCAGCAACTAGCCCCTCAAATTTTAAACCCTGCCAAATGCAAAGTCAGAAATGGGGGGAAAGGCAAAAAAGCCCGCGAAAGGTATGTTAGGGGGCCAAAGACTGAAACCCACTCAAGGAAAAAGATCTTGGGGTGAATTAAACGAGACATCTCCTGAGGGCATAAATCAGATAATGTGCAGATGGGGTATCTAGAAAACCTAAGAGAGGTACTGATACCTCACTAAGGAATCGTTCAAAACTCTGTACACCATATACATGTTTGTTGAGCATCATTTTTGGAATCCTACCTGGTCGGGCACGTAAGAAATTAGGAAAGTGCAAACATTTGCAACAAGACAGTCCCGGGTTTAAGGGGTTTGACCTATGAAAAAAGGGTTTAAAGGGAAAACCCGGCCTGACGACACTGGAGGAGGGAGGGTCGGGGAAAAATGATCACAAAGAAATATGCGAGGGAAAATTTACAAGGTGGGCAAAGAAGGATGTTCCCGGATGGGGCACCGAAACAAGGGGGGACATTGGGAAATTTTAAGCTCAATAAACCCCAGAAATTTAATAATATTTTTTTCAGTCACGGAGTTGTCAGGAAATGAAATGCCTGGGGAAGGTGTAATGGACAGGAACCTACATAGCTTTAAAAAGAGGTATGAAAAGCTCACGGAGCGGGAAGAGTGATGAGTAGCGGCCGTTGGAAGGGGGCCAGGGGCCCGGATTGACCCCCCCAAACCCCAATAGGGGAGTTCTCAGGGGAGACTCTAGGTGATACTACACCACGGACTGGTTAAAAAATCCCATACAGAATAGCAAGAAAACAAGATGGAGTATGTCAGAGCAACAGAGCAGTGGTGGAACAAGCTGAGGGGCCCGAAAGGCCCACATGAGGAGAGCAAAGGCAAACATCATGGAGGATTTCAAATATGGAGATGGCTACGAAAACCCGAAGCCATAAAAAGGCCCCCAAACGTGGAGGGGGAAAAATGTGGAAGCATACTGGAAAAAATCATAACCCAAAATTTTTGGGGCCGAAAGAGAGAGAGAGGGAGGCAACCCGCAAGGCTGGACCCCGTATTCATCTGGAGCAGTTCCGACACGGGGGCATTACATCGAAAGGTCCCATGGGCCTGAGTTTTTTAATTATAGAGTTTAAAATTGAAGAGTGAGGCTGCACAAAAAGGGAGAAGTAAATTTAAAAGGTGATCACACGTATTAGCCAATTCTTTCATGGGTGAAGTGGAGAAGAGAAATGGAGGGAAAAAAAAAACAGTAAAGAAAAGATGGAAAACTAGCCCACAAAGTGTGGGGAAGCAGATAGAAGTTCGTACCCCGGGGCAAAAGAAATGTGGGAAGACCAGAGGAAACCCAAGGCTCACCCAAAGGTGGAGGAAGGCCAAAAGACAAGTCACTAAACATGGAAAAAGTATGAAGGCAAAGGACCCCTGAAAATAAAGGAGCTGAGACGAAAAAAGGGAGAAACGAATATGCATGGGTAGGGAGGGGAGGGCCCCGCGGAAGTACGAGAATGCAAGTCCGAAAGTCAAATCTTACCCAAAGCTGTTAATGCCCCATCGGAGGAAAAAACGTCAAGGTCAGGTAATCCTAGGAAGGAAGAACGAGCGTCACAAGAAATGCCATGAAGTATGTGGAGACCCAAAAATGAGGTTTAGAAAGATATTCCAGTGGAGACGAAGGGCATGCAGCAGACTCCAATAACACCTCCACACAAACCCAGGAAAAGGTGAGGAAACTACAATGGAACTAGAACCTCGTGGTTGGCCTCGACAAATCCTCCAGGGTTTTGAGAGATGGTGCCCCAGGCCCAAAATGTGTGCCATAACAACATCCTTACAAATCATTGAAAAATGGGGACTTTCCCGGGTGTGGAAAGAGGAAACGAATGGAACTTGTTCAAAGGGGGGGAAAATACAGGCAGCATTAAACTACAGACACTTTTACTGAATGTATACATGTGAAGTTTGGAGAAAAATTCAGGAAAGGGGAAAAGTGGGGCACCCAGCGGGAACCTCAATAGATAACCGCAAGGTTTAAGGAATTGGAAATCGTGGGTCACCCAAACCCATGGATTCTGCGACATGCTAACATAAAAAGACAGGAGAGAGAAAGGTTGGGTGGACTGCAGTTTTTTTGGGGGTAAAAAGGTTTCCCCCACTGTTCCCCTACAAATTGGGAATAAACTAGAGGAGCAGGCAGGGATAACAGGGAAAAACACTGCAATGGATCAGGGGAAAGCCTGACAGGGAAAGGAAAGAAGGAGTGATGGGAAGTGATGAGTTTTCAAAAGGGGCGCATGTGTCGGTGCGGTTCCCCCAAGGGTCGTCCCAAGGGGCGGTGTTCTTTTTGGAAATGTGAATGACATGACGGAAAAAGGGTTTTTCAAAGGAGTCCCCCGTTTGTTGTGTTGGAAGAAAAAGCAGGAATTCAAGCGGAAAGATTACCCGGTAAGATACAAAGGTATTGGACGAACCATACCCCCGGGCCGGATTGAACCCCCGGTCAAGATCTCAAACTCCACCCTCGCGCAAACCATAGACCAGCTTGCCACAATAAAAATTATCCAACTAGCTAGCTGGAGATTCGCTGTAAAAATTGCATTTGTGGGCACAAGGGGGCCTGTGCAACTTTCCTGGTGGAAATATACCTAGTTTTGGATGAATTTTTTGGCATGGTTAGTGGTAGCGCGACTGGCTGGAGTTTTGAGTCTATGACCGCGGGTTCAATCCCCACCGGGGGGATGGTTATTTGCAATCGTGTCATTACGTTTTTTTAAGTGTATCGGACAGGTTGCAAACCTGATCCAACAAAATTATGAAACTTGGGGATGAAAAAAAGAAAACCGCAGACGGAGTTCTGCTCGGGGGGGGTCAAAGAATACAAAACTCACTCGAAAACGATTTTGGGGGTTCACGACACTGTACACCCTTATGTAACACCATTATGGAAACCCACACCTGGTCAAGACGTCATGAAATTAGAGACAGTGCAAAGGTTGAAAAATGACTAGTCCCCGAGTAATGGGATGTCCCCGAGAAGAGGTTCAAAAAACCAACCTGAAGCCACTGGAGGCAAGCGGGGTTTAGGGAGAACATGATAACGACGTATAAAATACTGAAAGGAAACTGACGTGGTGGACAGAGCTAGAATGTTTCAGAGATGGGACACAGGAACAAGAGGCCAAAAATAGAAGATGAAAACCGAAATGAGATACAGGTATGTTAGGACGTATTTGTTCAGCACTAGAGTTTTCAGAAAGTGGGACAATCCGTAGAGCGATGTAGCGGAAACAGGATCCATACATAGCTTTAAGGAGAGGTATGGCGAGGCTCTAGTACCATGCAGCGAAGAGGCTGGGCCAGAAGCTGCGGATCGGCCCTTGCAACCACAAATAGATGAGCACACACACACAAACACACACACACACACACACACACACACACACACACACACACACACACACACACACACACACACACACACACACACACACACACACACACACACACACACATACATACACACACACACCACACAGACCAGTGTCACTGACATGTATAGTATGCAAAGTCATGAAGAAGACTATCAGAAGAATGGTGGAGCACCTAGGAAGGAATGAGCTTATCAGTTACAGCCAGAACGATTTCAAAGACGGGAACTCCTGTGTCACAAACTCACAAACCTACTGGAGTTTTATGACAGGGTGACAGCAGTAAGACAAGAGAGAGAGGGATGGGTAGATTGCATTTTCTTGGTCTGTAAGAAGGCGTTTGACACAGTTCCACAATAGAGACTAGTGCAAAAGCTGGAGTACCAGGCGGGGATAACAGGGAAGGCACTGCAATGGATCAAGGAATACCTGCCCGGAAGACAACAGCGAGTCATGGTACGCGGCGAGGTGTCAGAGTGGGCACTTGTGACGAGTGGAGTTCCACAGGGGTCAGTCCTAGGACCGGTGGTGTTTCTGGTATTTCTGAACGACATGACGAAACGAATATCCTCAGAAGTAAACCAACCATACCCCGGCCGGGATTGAACCCGCGGTCAGAGAGTCTCAAAACTCCAGCCCGTCGCGTTAGCCACTAGACCAACTAGCCATTACGATTTCGTGAGTCATGTTGACGGCAGTGAAGGGACTTGAGCTAGAGTTCGTCACGGCCACGCTAGCTGGAGATTCGTCTGTAAAAACTTGCATTTGTGGTCACAGTGGTGCCTGTGCTAACCTTCCTATGGTGTAGAAATATACCTAGTTGGACGAATCTTATTGTGGCTAGCTGGTCTAGTGGCTAACGCGACGGGCTGGAGTTTTGAGACTCTCTGACCGCGGGTTCAATCCCGGCCGGGGTATGGTTTGTTTACAATCGTGTCATTACGATTTCGTGAGTCATCCTCAGAAGTGTTCCTGTTTGCAGATGATGTGAATTTGATGAGAAGAATTCAGTCGGAAGAGGACCAGGCAGAATTACAAAGGGATCTGGAGAGGCTGCAGGCCTGTCCAGATGGCTCCTGGAGTTCAACCCCACAAAGTACAAAGTCACGAAGATTAGGGAAAGGCAAAGAAGACCGAAGATGGAGTACAGTCTAGGGGCCCAGAGACTACAAACCTCACTCAAGGAAAAGGATCTTGGGGTGACTATAACACAGGGCACATCTCCTAAGGTGCACCTCAACCAAATAACTGCTGCAGCATACGGGCGCCTAGCAAACCTAAGGAGAGCATTCCGACATCTTAATAAGGAATCGTTCAGGACCCTGTACTCCGTGTACGTTAGGCCTACATTGGAGTATGCAGCACCAGATTAGAATCCACACCTAGCCAAGCACGTAAGGAAGCTAGAGAAAGTGCAAAGGTTAGAAACAAGACTAGTCCCGGAGCAAAGGGGCATGTCCTATGAGGAGGAGTTAAGGGAAATCGACCTGACGACACTGGAGGACAGGAGAAATAGGGGGGTTACGATAACGACATACAAAATACTGAAAGGAACCGACAAGGTGAACAGAGACAGGATGTTCCAGAGATGGGACACAGAAACATGGGGTCACAGTTGGAAGTTGAAGATTCTGATGAATCACGAGGATGTTAGGAAGTATTCCTTCAGTCACAGAGTTGTCAGGAAGTGAAATAGTCTGGGAAGTGATGTAGTGGAGGCAGGATCCATACATAGCTTTAAGAAGAGGTATGATAAAGCTCATGGAGCAGAAAGAGGGATCTAGTACTGACCACTGAAGAGGCGGGGCCAGGAGCTGTGAATCGACCCCTGTAACCACAAGTAGAGGAGTTCAACTAGGTGCGTACGCACGCACACACACACACACACACACACACACACACTATCCAAAACAATACCTTTGTTCCTGATAGGGAGGCGAGCGTAATTAATTTCCAGCCTAATCTTTGGCAGGAACTCTGATTACAAAGCGAAAAATCGCTGGCAGGAATCTAACTGAACAGAGGATCATATACCAAGAGCCAGTCAAGAGAATTAAGAGTTGCTATCGTGATAACAGTAGTAGGATGTGAAACTAATACGATATGAAAATAATTATAAAAAACCATTATGATGTATGAAAGATCTGATAAGCCATCAGGAATATACTAGAGATAAAGTCATACTACTGAGGACAACAGGGAATTCCAAAAGGATATTCAGGATATTCAGAGAATTAGGTATATTCGTTGAGACAAATAGAATTTCACAAGTATTTAAGAAGAGTCGTAATATCAAAGGAGGAAGGCATTGTGTTATCGTAAATTTGTTTTAGTGAGTCAGGAAAGAAAGCGAAGTTTAAAGAAAATGTGACGTGAATTTGTTGGATAATTCAGGAAAATCATTCGCCTTATAATGCAAATTATTTCATCTGTTGCTAGATTTTTCTGGGATTATTTTCTTGGTATTGAATTACATTAATGAATCATCATGTCTGGGTCCTCTTCACATATCTGAACATTTCTTTTCCCGTCATATTCAATTGCATATTTTTTGGTAACTTTTGACAAAAGCTGATAAGTTTTTATATATCTGTGCC
Organism: Cherax quadricarinatus; assembly: GCF_026875155.1. NCBI lineage: Eukaryota > Metazoa > Arthropoda > Malacostraca > Decapoda > Parastacidae > Cherax > Cherax quadricarinatus. The sequence continues at coordinate 34,792,371 of NC_069455.1, read as the reverse complement.
TAATATATGGCCAGTCAAGGAAGGTTAAGATTTGCAGTGAAGATAATTTTGACATATTGAGGCACAGTATAAACTGTTACTACAGACTAATCGACTTATTATTATTTATATTATTCTCCCGGCCCGGGCCTTTTCCAAGTGGTGGCCCGGCCTTGGCTCCCTCTTTGGAGAGTGTCTGAGACCTAAGTCTCCCATGGGAGGAGGCACAAGTACCTCCTCATCTTTGGGACCAACTGTCCCCAGGCCTAGCCACAAGCTAGGCCTCTCTGGTCTGCCATCCCCGCCCCAAGGGGGCAAATGGGAATGACAGTCTTATGAGCTAAAGGCTTGGGCTCAGGCACCTACCCTACCCTAGAAGGGTTAGGCATGGTGTCGATCAATCGACTTATCTATTAATTTCTCTTAACTGGAAATCTTCATTAACTGATTTATTTTTCTTGGCACATATATATTATATTTAAAACAATGGCTGAGAAATGTTATCAGACTTATTAATTAATTACGCTTTTTCTCCCTCACAAAATTTTGCTTAAATATTAACCCCGATTCCACGACTTTTTGTACTTTTATCAAAACGAAAACTGTCATGTATGTTTTACTGATGGACGCCATGGTTATTTGTCTTCTACATTAATTCTCTAACGAAACTATCTGGCTGAGAGCCGGTATGTAGTTCTTTTCTCTTTCTGTCTCTTACATATCACTCCCTCCCTCGCTCACCACGCACACACACACACCCAATCACACACACCCCACACACACACACACGACACACACACACACACACACACACAGTCACACACTACAGTCCAGTCAGTCATAAGTTAACAGCCACAGTCCCACTGTATCTGTTTTACACTGCCTTAATACCTGCCCCATCCACACACCCCAGATCTCACCAACCTACTTCCGCCGCCCAAAATACCGTACTGGAAAAGGAAGCTAGAATTATGGATTCCACTGCGATGGAAAACAAATAAGAATGATGAGTGCTATAGGGAATCTAATGAGACATCGCCGTGACTCAATGGCACTTCACAGAGACGAAACTCACAAAGGGGTGGGGTGATAACATATTCGACTTTCCAACAGGATATCAGATCCTTAGGAAGACGAGAAAACAAGGAGGAGGAGGAGGATTGCACTACTCATCAAAAACCAGTGGAAGTTTGAGCAAGGATAGGAGTTGACTTAGAGAAATGATGACATCATGGCGTAGAACACAGACTGACGATTCTAAGGTGATAACATGCTGTACAACCCCCCAATGAGACAGTCAAAAGACCAGACACGACCAAGATATGCAATAGACAATGTTGCATACAGCAGCTGAAGTAGCCCAGACGAGTCCTGCATGGGTAGGGTAAAATATTCATTATGGAGTGGATTTTCATTCTCAGGAGATATGACTGGGAAAAACCTAGAGCCACATTATCGACACTCCTGTCTAAAGGAATGTGTCGTTTCTTCTTCTTGTACTTTGTTTCACCCAAAAAAGTTGTCACTCCTCGGGTCCTCCGTAGAAGCCGTGTTTACCAATCACCAACTGCCAGCTGCTACCATCTAAAAGGAACCAGGAGTCACAGACCCCACAAGACAAACAATTAGTAGCTACGACAACCCAACTCCTGGTGAATTTATAGTGGCAGGAAACGGAAAAGAAAAATGGAAGAATAAAAATAGTCCACCACCTTGAGAGCCCTTGTTGTACTGAATTGGGCATGCCAGTGGCCACCCATGCTCGCCCCTGAACAACACTACTGACTCAATAAAGCAAAATCCCACCCAACAAACACAGAATACAACCTCGTTCATATTGCTAATATACAGAGACCTTAAAAGCCATTCCACCACCAACTAATACCTTTACATCAGTGGACTTCTAAGAGGAGTCTAATGCGAATTTTTGCAGCCTTCCACAGAGACTCACACAAAAAGCACACTTTGCAGTGAAATATGGATATGGTTACAACCTTTTTAGATGCGACAGAAAGAACAGGCAAAGCAAGGAGGGGGTTGGCCTTTATGTCAAAAGAGGTTCCCTCATGCTGCACGGAGTTGCCGAACACCAACAAATAGAGTAGTTGAAGTTCTATCATAAAGATCGAGAACCAAAACTCTAGTCATTGTGGATGTATATAAGCCACCAGATGTCAACTTTCCAAACCATTTCAGGAACAGCTAACCTGAAACATTGTATTATTGTCTGGAAACCTTCCAGCTCCATCCCAAACATCTATACTGCTTTGTGATTTTTCAACCTAAGTATACAAAAATGAAATGTAGCAATAATATTATAGCTGAACCAATCCCCTGGAGGTAGCGCTAGTATGTAAAGGAACACATACACATGAGCTACTAGTCTCATCCAAAAGCACATCCTTAAGCCAGGAGATAGTGGAGCCAACAAGAATAAAAAACACACTTGACCGATATATTCACAAATAATGAGGACCTATAAGAGACATAAAATCAAAAACGAACTAATTTCCAAGTCACATACCAAATCGAAGTCCAAACGTACATGCATAGGGGTCCTGATCAGCATGAATGCATGTACCTTGTGAAGGTGTCTTCATACAAAATACAACTTAATCAACAAGAACATCAACTGGAACAGGTAAACCATGTCCTATAACGAAACATGTTGTAAATATCTTAAAGTGACATGGGATCCAACCATGCCTTGGAAAGGATTCAACTTCCTGCATCCGAACATGTTCTAGGCCTATTCATACCTCAGAAAGAAAAGAGCAGAGTAAACTTGAGAAGAAAGACGCTCCCCACTACAGAAGAACGACGAAGAGTCACTGAGCTCCTCAGGAGTTGCTAGAATATCTGATAGAGCACGAAAGGATGCGCTGACCCAGGGAAGTTGAAACTAACGAACCTTAAGTTAATGACTCTTACAGGAACCATGATAGACATGAGGAGCTTAAAGCATATTAGGAAAATTGAAAGAAATTCGAAATATTTATTTTCATATCCCAAAATAAGAAAAAAACGCACATTGTATCTTGCCCTTACCAGACATGATGGGACTACACAGATGACAACATGGAAAAAGAGTGAAAATACTGAAATCCCAGTACGACACATGATGTAGTAGAGAGGAGCCACTAATTAGTCTGAGTATCGACGACCCAAGATGATTTCTTTCTTCATGATGAGCCTCAAAAATCCATAAAATGTATTCCAGATTTCCGACATTACCCTATACTCCGATAGACTTCGATAAGCCATTGACAACATAACAAGGTTCCCATGCACTCATCCCGGCTCAGACACTTGGAAACTCTGATTCATTAAGAACTGCAAGAAGACCCCTCTCGCGTTCCCTAATACACTATGGAGAGAGCTTGGAGCATGGGTAAAAATCCCACAGTCACATAAAACAAGGATATAGCCCCACTCCATAAAGTTGGCCAGCAAAGCCTTACTAAGAACTAAAGACAAAGCTTTCTGACGTCCCACATCATAAAAATCTTGAAAGACAGCAAAGAATCAGGATGCAAATCACCTGATTTCCCGAACTCTGCACAATCTAGGCAACAAGGGTTCATGGCAGGTCGCTCCTGCCTCTACATACCTGCTGATCACTATCATAATGCCCTGGATGCATTGGAAGAAAATACAGAATGCAGATGTAATATACACAGACTTTGCAAAAGCAATTGACAAATGCGATCATGGCGTAATAGCGCACAAAATACGTGCAAAAGGAATAACTGGGAAAGTGGGGAGAATGGATCTGTCAACTTCCTAACAAATCGAACACAAAGAGTATGGTCAACAAGATAAATATCGAAGGTTGCCATAGTGAAGAGCTCTGTATCCACAAGTGCATACATACTGCGCCCCCCCCATCTTATTCTCATCCTCATACAGACCATAACAAAGATATACACCACAGCAACCGTATCATCCTATTGCGGAGATGATACAGTATCTGCATTGAAGCTGTCCATCTGCTGAGGACTCGTTTAAATCCTCCAAGAAGATATAAACACAAAAGTTTTTCCATTGGGCAACGGAAAAAACAAAATAGTTGTTCAATTAGGACAATTTCCAACTACTCGTTAAGGAAAACTGGAGATATAACTAGAACAAGTATACTACAACTCTGGCCATACAAAAGAGCGGTAAACTAATGAGATAGAAATGTCTGAGGATCTCACTTTGCAAGGATCCACAACAGTGCCACGATCACAGTGCAAAAGAAAATGAGTTAGTATGGATAATGTGAACTTTCAAAACGAGAGATGCCAAAGCCTTGATGATTCCGTTTCAAATCACTGTATCTCTCTAGCTGGAATACTGCAGTACATTAACATCTCCATTCAAGCAGGTGAAATCGCAGATGCAAGAGAGTGTACAGAGATCCTTAACTTGCACTATAAGTTCTGTCTGGAGCATCTTAAACAACTGGTAAACGCTTTGAAGCACTCGACTATGTACTCGTTGGAACGCAGGGAGGGAGAGATATATCATATTCTACACTGGAAAATCTGGAAGGAATGGTCTCCAATTCTGCTACACAGAATCACTCCCTAACAAAGTAAAAGACTGGCGAGGCGATGCAAAATGCCCCCAATATAAGAGGTGGCGCCATTGGTACACTAATAGAAAACACCATAATGTCCGGTGCCCATGGGACTGTTCAACAGCCTCCCAACAAGTATTATTGAAATACAAATAACCCCTGGCTGCCTCAAGAAGAAAGCTGACAGATACCGTAAGAGTCAGTGCGATCAGCCGGCTGGTGGCTCGAACGATGGACGCGTGCGGGCGCAGGGATTTAACAGCCTTGTTGATCATTCCCTGATCTACGTGGAGGGCCTTTGTCATGGACCGGGCCGCTGGGGCGTTGATCCGAATAACCTCCAGTAAACCTCGGAGGTAGACATGGGGGACGCAGAAATGTGGGAAGCTAAGAATCCGGAGACTGTAATTGTGAAACGTCATGCAAACCAAAATGATTAGATAATAACCAGGGAGAGAGGAGATGTTTGTTGGCAGCAAAGCTGTATCCCCAAACTATCAGCTTGAACAGTTACCGACACAGGAGATATCACACACGAAAAGCTCTTGGCGCTAGTCAACACGACGTCCTGTGTTTTTAAATACTTTGTAGAGTTAACAGCCAAACCAAACTTCTAAAAAAGGAATGACACCAGAATTACCTGGAATTTACCTGGAGAGAGTTCCGGGGGTCAACGCTCCCGCGGGCCGTCTGTGACCACGCTCCTGGGTGGATCAGAGCCTGGATCAACCAGGCTGTAACTGCTGGCTGCACGCAATCCAACGTACGCCCACAGCCCGGCTTGGTCATGTACCGACTTAGGTGCTTGACCAGTGCCGCTTGAAAGAACTGCCAGGGTCTATTGTGATCCCCATATGTTATGCTGGGATGCATTTGAACAGTCTCTGGCCCCTGAACAACTTATAGTATGTTTCTTAACGTGCTAAGTGTAAAAACCACCCTGCTTTTGCTATGGGGGGATGTTGCATCGTCTAGCCAAGTCTTTTAACTTTCGTTGCCGAGTGATTTTTCGTGTGCAAGGTTCGGTACTAGGCCTCTAGATTTTCCAGGGAGTAAAAATCCGTGTATCTCTCCCGCCTGTGTTTCCAGGGAGTACAAGTTCAGGAACTCTAAGCGCTCCAGTGAATTGAGGGTTGTGATTTATCTCCGTTAGGCTCGCCGTGAAGGTTCTCTTACATTTTCTAGGTCAGCAATTGTCACCCTGCCTTGAAAAGGTGCAGTTAGTGTGCAGCAACATTCCGCCTAGATAGAACAAGCGACCTTGAAGAGGAGTCATCATTGGCTTGGCATCCGTAGTTATGAAGGTTCTCATAATCCATCCTGCATTTTCTGAATCAGAGCTCACAAAGAGTATCAGAAGTATGTAAAGAAACCGAACACAAGATTTAGAGAAGTATTCACAGTAGAGACAATGGTTCCAGCAAACTGAGGCGGTAGGAAGCACCAACGAGTGGGCTGGACACACTGCACATAACCCAGGAAGAGGTAAAGAAGCACTAGGTGAACTAGATTTCCTCGATGGCGGTAGACCAAGATAACATGTTTCCATGGTCATGAGAGATAGGAAGCAGAGAAACTGTGTTCTGCCCCTAGCAGCAATCTTCAATTATTTATTGAAACCAGGTAACTGCCTAGGTAAATGGGAGACAGCAAAGTGTATTTCTAAAATTTTTAAGAAGAGTAAAATGATAGACAGCATATAGAAAAACCACAAACACTGTTACTGACAAGTAAATATAAATATCATCACGGCGACAACTATTTGGAAAGAGTGGATGGAGCACGCTAGCTGGAAATAGCCTAAGTACCTGTACAACCAGCACGGTTTCAGGAAAGGAAAATCCTGCATCAATTGCACGAACCCATGGAAAACTATGACAATGAAAGCAGATTTAAGATAGGAAAAGTGGATGGTTAGACGTAAGAAGCTTTGACACAGTTCCACAGAAGAGACTCGTTGAAAAAAACTAGAGGAGCAGGCAGGAATAGGAAGGAATAGTTTTTGCCCCCCAGTATCAGGGAATACCTGACAGGAAGGGAAACACAACGTGTGTTGGTGCCAAGACTAGGTATCGGAGTGCATGGCATGTGTCTATTTGGGTTTACATATAGGTGAGTCCTATGGTCCAGTTCTGTTTTCACTCGTAAATCTGACTGACATGACGAAGGTAATAAAGTCATAGGTGGTCTCTGCAACGATGTGAAATTATTAGAATAACAAGTGAAAGAGTATAATGTAAAACTACAATGGGATCTCACAAGCTGCAATCCTGGTTGACAAATGGCTCCTTGAGTTACCCCATCAACTACAAATTATATGAGATTGGGAAATGACAAAGAGACCAGGCAGTCGGAGTACAGCCTAAGAAGTCAAATGCTGCAAAACTCACTCCAAGGAAATGATCTTGGGGTAAGCATCATACTAAGCACTGTACCGAGCTGCAAATGAACCTAAGTAACTGCTGCAGCATACGGTCACCTGGCATCTGAGAATACCAGATCGATATCTAAGTAAGGAGGAGGGTCATGCACGGCTTGTACACTGTCCATATCAGGCCCAAACTGAAGTATGTACCACCATTATGGGAACCCGCACCTAGTCAAACACGTGTCAATAAATTAGAGAAATTGCAAAGGTTTACAGCAAGACTTCCCAGAACAGAGGGTTTGCCCTGACGAGTGAGATTAAGGAAACTCAACCTGACTAAACTGAACACATGAGAAATAGTGGGGACATAATATAGAACAAATTAAATACTGAGAGGCACTGACAAGGTGGATCAGGACAGAATGTTCAGAGTTGTGGAACAGAGCAACAAGGGGAAGGAGAAGACTCACATTAGTCACACAAGGTTGTTAGAAGTTATTCTTTGGCCATAGAGTTTGGTCCAGGAGGTGGAATTAACCTGTAGAGTGATATAGTGAAGCAGGATCCTTAAACATACATTTAATAGATGAAAATACGTTGAGAGTTGAGCCCTAATGAAAGTGGCGCCATGAGCTATAATCGAACCGACCCCATTCAACCATAAAGTAGGTAATTACAAATTATGTAAGTACTCCACTGAAACTTTCCTCCCTCTCCTCACCTTTAAATTTCCGTGCAGTTTTCCAATATTTATGGTTAATTTTCTCTTTGTTTTCGTGTTGTTGTTTGCCGGAGGGAGTGTGAGGGGCGGGAGAGAGACTGTTCTCCCTATCTATTCTTGCTTTCCTGCTGCACCTAGATAATTCACGATTTTGCTTTAATCTTGGTATCAAATAGATTAATCCTCTGCAGCTGATAGTCCTGGCTGTGGATTTCCAAGCCGTCTGCGACAGTCTTTCATATGTATCTCTCTCACACTCTGTCTCTCTCTCTCTCTCTCTCCTCACTCTCCTCTTTCGATCTATCCTCAATCCCCGACTCCGCGTCTTCTCTCTCTCTCTCTACAGTTTTGTCACCATATACATTTCTTCTATTCTTAATAATCTTTGCGTTTCCTAAAATAGCTTTCCCCTCATGAGTGTCATAATATTCTTATTTGTAAGAGAATCAAAGGAACATACTTAGCAAATTGTAAGTCAGTGCTCACATCGTACACATCATGTGACACGGAACCTACCTAACGAACGTCAAGATGAGTCACGAAACACATTTTCCTGATCAAGAGTCACCAGAAATATCATTCACACGCAACGAGAGTTACAGAATAAAATTCCATTTTGAAGAGTCACAAAACATTGTTCACATCAAAATCACAGAACATCATTCACGTCAGTGAAAAGTCTTACTGAGTCTTCTGATAGGAGCTATCAGTTAAGTCTAGGTAAAAGGTCTTATCCTTTATTATATAAGCGTGTGAAAGAAAGGGGAAAGGCTTTCAAATCACTCACCACCCCCTTCGAAACATAGTGGCAAAAAACGAGAAAAAATATACCATATCATATATAAAAATGACATAAAATTTAAAAAAGAGAATGTGGAAGAAAGACATGGTAACAACACCTTCCATTCATTTAGTAACTGTTGCCACGGCCATTATTTCTCTTTTAAAAAAAATCACTGAACAACTGACAGAAATGTTTATAGCAATGGTTCTACTTCTGGTTGAAGGGTTTTTCCTTTAACTTAACGACAACCTCCAGCTACAACATGAGGTTACCTCATAGTCAACTGATGGACTCATGCAGTTTACGAACAAACCTCAGCAAACCAAATGATTCAGAGTGCCCCAGCGTAGTATCAAGTTTAATCCTCATTGTCATATGCTTGTCTACTGGTTCTTGACTGCGTTGTATTGTGTGTTACAGCTTCACACAAAGAAGCTTACTGAATTCTCCAATAATTGATGTTGTAAAAAAATGAAGAAAGAAATTGTGCACCCTTTTCGCATTGCATCTTCTGCATTGTAATTCAATTCCCATTGTTTCGGTTATGGACTAATTCAGCACTTCATGTGGTTTTCGTGACCCTGAGCGTCAGGACCATAACAATATCTACAAGGGTTTGTTACAAAAATATTTCGTAGCTTCCATTTTTCTAATGAAAAATATTTCAGGGCTTTGAGTTTTTCTTCACATTGGTTTCTGAGTGAGTGGTATGAGCTTGTTTGATATCTGTATTCTCTTATAAAAAAATATATAAATATCGGTATGATAATATAATATATATATATATGATAATATATATATTTATAATATATGATATATATATATATATGATATTTTTTTTTATATATATAGGGAAGTACCACCCTCTATAGCTGGAATGGGGACCCACATCCTCAGAGAAGACAATAAACGACCTCAGTGAAAACTCAAGATCTCCCGGAGCTGTTTGAAATATTTTTTTTTTCTTTCTCCTACCACCGCCGTATATATGCATTTATTCTAATGTGACATTATTAATAAACAAAATACCTTTACAGCCAAATACATAAACATGAAACAATGGCACAATGTATCAAAGATGATTAATTTCCTCCTCCAGCTCCATCCGAGGCAGGACGTGAGTCCAATATGCAGCAAGCATTTTTCCCCTCTGATGCGACCTGAGGCGCTGGAACATGAAAGTGGCTGCCCTTGGTTCCCTGGTGGTGTCCGATGAGTCTGGAACGGCCAATTCTTTAAGGAAACAGTGGCATATTTTCCCATGAACCCAAGTCACGGATCCCAACTGGACAAATTGATACTGTTGGCTCATGTCCCTGTACTTGCTGATCTTGTACTCTCCCTGTGGTCAGCACACCCCTGTCGCCCCACAGACTGTGTGGATATAGGTTCACCAGTGTGGACACACAGGTATAGTCCCCATGCAAGAGCTTGCCATTCTTCCAAGGATAGATGGTGATCCCGTCGGGCGGTTTGCTGGGTGTGTGGGTATGGGTTTGCTGCAAGTGATCGTGGCTTCCCTCTCGCAGGGCATCCAGCTGTAGCAAGGGTTCTCTTAATGATGTCCGTTGAACCTCATTGTGTCCCTTGCATGCCAGCCCTTGTATTTAGTGAATAAGTTAATAACCATTTTAGACCGTATTGGTCTGCTTGCACTTCGCCGAAAACACATGATTCGTGTGAATTGGGGCAGCAAGGCGCAGAGCCACTGCAATACGGAGGGTCTTAGGGTCGAGTCGCGTTCCCATTGCCGATATATATAAAATATATAATAATATATATATATAATATATATATATATATATATAAATATATAATATATATATATATTTATGTTAAATATATATTTATGTATATAAAATATATATATATATATATATATATATATATATATATATATAATTTTAATATATATATATATATATAATATATATATATATATATATATAAAATATAAAATAATATATATATATGCAAAACAACCACTCTGAAAGAATAGAGAAATTCCAAGCGCTTTCGTGACTACTCACATTAACAAGGAACTATGGATGGTTAACTATTGGATGGTTAAAATCAAATTGATTTTCAAAAAGTTGAGAAAGTAGTATCAAGCAAGTCATGGTCGACAGGAAATAATTGAATCTTGTTTCATAAAAAGCATTTTGAAAATAAAGGGAATATTTCCTTTGGTTTATATAAATTAGATCCATTTAATAATTAATAAATTTGGAAGAATTTAATAATACACTGGACAAATAATTTTTAAATTTTCTTGGGTAGAATAGCTTGGGGTGAGTTGTGCAAAGGACCTATCCAATTGCTCGCCGCGCGTCACTGTTTAACCTTTTGTGGGATCTGAAGTTAGATGCTGGCCGGACCCCTTATATAGTTTCCCTTTGGGATGCTTCACTTTCATAGTTCCTTGAATAATGTGAGTAGTCACGAAAGCGCTTGGAATTTCTCTATTCTTTCAGAGTGGTTGTTTTGCATATTTAAATCACCTGTTTACTGTGATCTTATTGCATAATATATATATAATATATAATATATATATATATAATATATATATTTTTATATATATATATATAAATATATATATTATATAATATATATATAAAAATATAAAATATAATATATATATATATATATATATATTTTTTTTATTATCACACTGGCCGATTCCCACCAAGGCAAGGGTGGCCCGAAAAAGAAAAACTTTCACCATCATTCACTCCATCACTGTCTTGCCAGAAGGTGCTTTACACTACAGTTTTTTAAACTGCAACATTTAAAACCCCTCCTTCAGAGTGCAGGCACTGTACTTCCCATCTCCAGACTCAAGTCCGGCCTGCCGGGTTTTCCCGAACCCCTTTCATAAATGTTACTTTGCTCACACTCCAACACACGTCAAGTATTAAAAACCATTTTTCTCCATTCACTCCTATCAAACACGCTCACGCAAAAGGAAATAATTGGTATAAAATACCGACACAATGGAAATATAAACACATATGCATAAAATGTGATCCTTTATTGACTACGTTTCGCCCACACAGTGGGCTTTTTTCAAGTCACAAACAGAAACTACCTGGGGTGGAAGGAACGCGAGTATTTATAGTCCGTTCAGATGCTGAGGTCAGGTGGAGAATGCTGCATCTGATGAGTACATGGGGTTATAGAGTCAAAAAACTTGGTTGCTTGGAAAGGAGATTGGATAATTTTTGTGCAGACCTTCACAGTGTTCTTATGTGGGATAGCGATGAAGAAGTTCTTTGGCAAGTGGTTCAGCTAAGTTATAGAAGCCACTATTCTGGTTGAAGTTGTCGGATATAGAAATAAGTGAGATTCCAGGATTCTTCGTTATTGAGTGTTGTCTTCTGTGGCGATAAGTCCTTGAGTTTCTGAGTTTATCAAGTGGTTGTGTAAATTTACGTGTTGTACGCATCTTCCTTGTGTCGTCAGACCTGCTTGCTATTGGTGTTCTGAAATACGTGTTGGAGGTCCCTTGATGTTTCGCCCACGTATAACTTTTTTGCAGTCTTTAAAAGGGGATTATGTATACCCCTGCAGAGAGTGGAAGCTTGTCCTGTCTATCACTGGTAATGTCCTTGATGGTCGGTTGTGGAGTAGATACTTGAAATGAGGTATTGGAAAAGATGTTGGAAACGTGTTTGGCAATGGAGTTGGGGGGGAGGACTATGAAATCTCTTCTCGGCAGGGGTCTTCTCTGGGTGTGTTGAAGATGTTTAATGCCCGTCGTCTGCAGTCTGTGATGAAGTGACGAGGATAGGGGAGTTTAGAAAAATACTTGTTCAATCACGTGCTTTCCCTTCTTCAAGAAACTCATTGCGCAGATTCTGAGTGCACGCAGGAAGAAGCCTATAATTACACCACTTTTGGGTTTTTGGTGTCGTGGTTTGAGAGAAAAAGTGGAGAAGATCGTTTTGGTTGGTGGGTTTTCGATGACTTTAAAACGAAGTTCGTGGTCAGCTTTGCAAAGCAAACGTCAAGGAAAGGAAGAGTGTTGTCGACTTCTTCTTCAAGTGTGAACTGGATTGAAAGCTCGACCTGGTTGAGCTTGTCTTGGAGAGCTTAACATTGAAGCGTTTAGGATTATGAAGAGAATGCGTCAACATAACGGAGCCAGGTGACAGACAAAGGAATAATGGTGGAGAAAACGTTCGGCTTTTAGATGTTCCATGTATAGGTTCGCCAGGACCGCACTGAGTGGCGAACCCAAGGCAGTCCAAAAGTCTGCTGAAAGAGGTGATTTTCGAAAGAGAAACACGTAAAGCCAACACATAGTTCAACAAGGTCGATGAAATCGCTGGCTGGAATGGGGGGAAACGTAGTCAATAAAGGATCACATTATACTGCATATGTGTTTATATTTCCACCCTCACGCATGCCTGCTGGAAGTTCAAGCCCCTCGCACACAAAACCTCCTTTACCCCCTCCCTCCAACCTTTTCATGGCCGACCCCTACCCCGCCTTCCTTCCACTACAGACTGATACACTCTTGAAGTCACTCTGTTTCGCTCCATTCTCTCTACATGTTTTATGTAATTTGGAGACCAAAACGAGAAGGAAAAATTAAAAAAAGGGTCTAACAAGTGCATTAAAGATTCAATATTGTTTTGTCTAGTGTTCTGTGATTAAAATTTTCTACCTATGAAATTTTGGATCGCTGATAGGCATAGTTTGGTACTTTTTGAGGTTATTGATAATTGTTACTCCAAGGGTTCCCATTCTTCTCCCCCGTTTTTTATTAATTTTCTGGAAACTTTTTGTGTTGTTTGTTTTAGATTGTTACTTATCAAAATACATTACTTTGAAACTTCTCTACTCTCAAACTCGTCTTCCACCCCTACGACCCCACTGGTATCTTTCAAGGACGCTCTGAATATTCTGTCTTCTACAGAGGGTGTCCTATTCTCCCAATATTGTTTCCCTCACAAATTTTGCTCTTTGATGACAGTCTCAGCTCGATATCATTTATGTACTTTCGTCAACATGAACCGATCCCGGGGGAGCTCCATTGTACGTCTGCAACTTAAACACCTACGTATCTACAGAATACAACTTTTCTGTCTGAGAGTTTGAAATTTGTATCCATAACTCTTTGCTTTTATTTTCACCACAAGCAATACTCATTGAAATCTAGATATACTACATTTTATATATATATATTAAATAATATATATATATATATATATATATATATAATATGTATATATATATGCTTAACAATTCGCAAACAGGCAAAATATTATGCAGAAAATTCGGAGTGTGGAAATTAGGAGAAGGTTGGAGTTAATAAAAGTATTAGTCAAGGACTGAAGAGGGGTTGTTGAGGTGGGTTTTGGGCATTTAAAAGAGAAAGGATCAAAGTAGAATGACATGGAGAGCGTATAATTCTCTAGGGAAGGAAGGGGGGTAGGGGTCGTCCTCGAAAAGGTTGGAAGGAAGGAAGGGAGGTTTTTGTGGCGAGGGGCTTGGACTATTTAGCATGCGTGCATGAGCATGTTCGATAGGAGTGAATTGAGACGAATTTGTATTTGGGACCTGAAAGATCTGTTGGAGTGGGGAGCAGGGGAATATTTAGAAGGGATTCAGGAAACCGATTATTTTTATATAGCCGAACTTGACTTTCCCGGAAATGGGAAGTACAATGCCTGCACTCTAAATGGGGTTTTGGGATATTAGCAGTTTGGAGAGATATATTGTGTATTTTTATACGTATATGCTTCTAAACTGTTGTGTTCTGAGCACCCTGCAAAAACATGATTATGATGAAAGTGTTGAATTGGTGATGAAAGTATTTTCTTTTTGGGGATTTACTTTCTTTTTGGGTCACCCTGCCTGGGGGGGAGACGGCTGACTTAATATATTATATTTATATATACATATAAATATATATATATAAATATATATATATATATTATATATATATAAAAATATATATATTAAAATATATATAAATATATATAAATATATATATATATATAAAATAGGAGGGGCCACCTCTGGTGTAAATTGTGGGACCCATAGCCTCGGAGAAGTGGATAAAAAGGCTCAAGGAAAATAAATTTGGGATTTCTTCCTGAAGCCATACAAAACCATGTAACTACTACTACTGTTACAACACAACCATGTAATATATTTAAAAATAATTAGTATATATATAATATATATATTATATATATATATATATATATAAATATAAAATTTATAATAATAATATATATATATATATATATATATATATATATATATAATATATATAATATATATATATATATATATGTTGGGTTTTGTGTGTGTGTGTGTGTGGTCGTGCCGAATAGGCAAACTTGCGATCTTGGCTTAAATAGCAACGCTCATCTTGCCATATAGGACAAGCGAAAATTTGTATATGCAATAATTTCGCCAAAATCATTCTAAACCTAACGAAAAAAAATATTTCAATGTGTTTGTTTAGTATTAAATTACTGGGAAACAAATCTAAAATATATTAAATTGTGTTAGGTTAAAATAAATTGTTCTTGTTATAATAAGGTTAGGGAAGTTTTCTAAGATTCTTTGGTGCAAAATTAAATTTTTTTTACATTAACATTAATGAAAAAAATGAATCTTTAAATGTATAAGAGAAAATTTTAGAAAGGACTTAATGAGTTCTTGTTAATTGACCAGTTTTACATATTTGGCACGACATATATCTATATATATAATATATATATATATATAATATATATATATATATATAAATATATATAATATATGATATATATATATATATATATAATATATATATATTATATATATAAATATATATATATATATATATATAAATATATGAGAGAAAGAGTTAATAAGGCCTTATCTTTTGCTGTCGGATACCACCGCTGGTCTCTCTTATAAGTTTATTAATTCCAGAAAACATTTACTATCGTATCCCTATCTTTCCCTCAATTTATTTATCTAAAATGGGTGGATGATTCTAAATACTTTGCATCTATCGCTACCTTAACCTACAAATGGTAGCAAAATATTTTCATATCGCCATGTCATAATAATCATCTCTTCCTGCTTAATTTATAATAATCAAGTTCTATACAGCTGCTAATTTCGTCCAATATTTTAGTTTATCAGTGGTGCAGATCCTGAAAATAAATTTTAGCCGTCGAAGTATTAGTGTGATGATCAGCGGTGGATACGATGCTGTGTTGAGTATAGAGCACATCTGTTTATTGTTTTTATTCTGATTGTTTTCGCCTTACTTATTGATCCTACTGTTGGTTTAAAATTCTTACCTTTAGGGATTTGAAGACTTTTTCGAGAATACCTTTGTGCAACTCGTCTTTTAAATTTTTTTTTTTTCAGATTTTTTGTTTTCGTTGTCCAAACTACGTGTAGTTAGTTACGTTTACCAGATCGTTTAGATTTACGCATTACGAGTTTTGCCTAATAATTAATTAGTTTATTATTAATCTGTTTATTTCATCTGTTTCATTCACACGTTCTTTATTTCGTAGTAAGTGTTATCCATCTCGAATTTCGCATTTTTTTTCTTAAATTTGCTCTACATTTCTTTAACATTATTGTTTTACTTAGTTTTGATCCAATATTGTTAGTGATTATCTCATCACATAACCAGGGAATCATAGTTCCTTTTGCTTCGATAGTAAAATATCACCAATCGTAATAACAACACGAATTGCAAAACACAGTTTCTCTGAAAAGCGGAAGTAAGAGTTTTGATTTTACAAAGTTTCTCAGTCATGTCGAGGACGCTGGAGGTTTTTCTGATGTACTGATAAATCGCTCGCCCGTTTGTCTTCACTTTCTCGCTTTGGTCCCACAACTTTCCTAAATGTCGCCTTACAACGGGTGTTGGCCTCCTGCTTTTGGTTTTGGTGACCACTGTTAGACCGCGCCCAGGATAGTTTTCGTGCCCATTACTTGGAATTTCTACATGAATAGAATCCAAACCTGCTACAGACATACTTAGGACCTAATCGCATGAAGGTACTTGTTAAGATATTGAGTAGCTATAACCATATAATAAATACATGTGATTCTTATTTAAAAATATTGTATGTGAGGCGTGTGAATTTCTGGAGAGAAAATACTCTTTATATCTTTGAAGATCACCGAACATCCTTTCACAACATCATCATCAACCCACGGTATAGTAGCAGCCATCCACGGTATAGTAAACACCAGCCCACGGTATTGATAGCAGCTATCCACGTTATTGTAGCCGCCAGCCACGGTATGTAGGAGCCACAGGTTTTGTTGCATCCACCCACGTATAATAGTAGCCAGTCGCGCAGTTGTTGCAACCACCACGGTATTGGTAATGTTGAAGCCAGCTACGGTTATTGTTGCAGCCAGTCATGGTATTGTAGCAGCCAGTCATGGTATTGTAGCAAGCACCACGGCATTGTTGAAGCCACCACTGTATTGTGCGGCCATCACGGTTCTTGTAGCAGCAAGCCTCGGTATTGTTACAGCATGTTCACGGTAATGGGGGTTGCAGTCAGCCACGGTATTGTAGCATTTACCCATGGTAATGTTAGCAGCCAGCCCACGGTAATGATGCAGTCAGCCACGTATTGTAGCAGCTATCCATGGTATTGTTGAAACAAGCCACGGTACTGCAACATGCACCCACGTATGTTGCCGCAAATTACGGAATTGTAAACAGCCATCCAGGTAATGTAGCAACAAGCCACGGTTTTTGTTCATCCCCAGCCACGGATAATAAGAGCCATCGCGCTTTTGTGCAGCCAGCCACGTATTGTTGCAGCTGACCCATGGTATTGTTGCAGCCAGTCACTATTTAACAACCACCCACGGTTTATAGTGTGAAGCCACCGCATATTGGTTGCAGAGCCCAGTCACAGTAATGTAGCAGCCAGTCACGCTATTGTAGCACCAGCAACCGGTATTGGTAGCAGCCAGCAACAGTATTGTGCAGCCACAACGGCATTGTAGCAGCAGGCCATGGTATTGTAGCAGCCAGTCACGGTAATAATAGCAACCAGTCGCGCTATTGTAGGGTCACCAGCAACGTATTGTAGCAGCCAGCCACGGTAATGAAGCAGCCAACCCATGTATTGTTGCAGCAATATCACGGTAATGTTGCAGTCACCACGGTAATTGTAGCAGTTATCCATGGTATTGTTAGAACAAGCAATGGTATTGTTTGGCAGCCACCACACGGTATGTAGCAGCATGTCACGGTAATGTATGCAGCAAGTCACGTATTGTAGCGCACAACCATCCACGGACGTTGAAGCCAGCCACGGTATTATTGTATTGCAACAGTCACGGTATGTAGCAGCCTCACATTACTTTAGGCAGCCGCAGTCACGCTAAGTATCCCAGCCACAATGTATTGTAGCAGCCAGCAACGGGTATTGTAACACTCATCAACGGTACTGTAGCAGCCAGCACGGTATTCTTTGCAGCCAGTTTACAACATTGTACAGCAGGCCATGATATTGTAGTCAGCCAGTCATGGTACTGATGCAGCTAGCCACTGATCTGTACCGAGCCGTCACGCTTATTGTACAGCTTAGCCACAGTAATGTAGCAGCCAACCATGGTAATATTGTAGCCAGTCAACAGTATTGTTTGCAGCCATCCACGCTATTGCAGCAACCAGCAAGGTATTCCTACTACCAGCCAAAACGGTATTGTAGCCAGCCCGTCACGGCATTGTAGCAGCAGGCCATGGTATTGTGGCAGCCAGTCCAACATAGCAGATGCAGCCAGTCACGGTAATTACAGCCAGCAACGGTATTGTAGCAGCTAGCAACGGTATTGTAGCATCAGCACGGTGTTGTAGCAACCAACCATCATTGTTGCAGTCCAGTCAACGGTATTGGAGCAGGCAGCCATAGTAATTTTTGCGCCAGCCACGATAATATGTAGCAGCCACCACGGAATTGTTTGTAGGTAGCACGGTATCTCACGACATTCTTTACATTAATCAATAATAATCACAGAAAAATCCTGTCAATTCTTTAGCATTCAAGAAACAATCTTGCACGTCATGAAGATTAACAAAAGATCCTTCGCAACAATCAAGAATCACAGAATATCCTTCACTTTTTTCACGAGTCACAGATTCATCCAAAAATAATTGAAGATTCCAGAACATCCTTCACAATGTATGGAATCACACATTATCATCACATTAATCAAAAGACAGAACATTCATCGGATCATCAAGAGTGGTCACAGAATATAAATCTCATTAAGAAGATCAAGAAGCATATCCGTAAGCTTAATGAACATAGTTCCATAACGATCCTTCACCATCAGAAGCGTCCCCACGTACTTCCATCATCGTCAAAATGAAAATCCCTTTAGCGTCCATTAACAGTGGCACAGAATATAACCTATAACCCACATCACCAGTACCGCAATCTTCAACGATCACGATTACCACAAAACCTTCACATCACGTAGATAGAACATTAAAAATTGTATAAAATAACCGACAGGTGTTAGGTAAGACACTTATGCAACAGTTAGAGTATCTTTATTTCGATACGTTTCGGGCCTACACATAGGCATCTTCAGTCGAGTAACAGAAAAGTTGATAGAAGCAGAAAAGACTATGAAGACGATGTAATCAGTCCATCCCCTTAAAGTTTTGACGTGGTCATCCCTCAGACAGGAGAAGATCATTGTTCCGTTGTCTGAAACAATATGGAGTTTGAAGTGACAGGAAGGAGCCTTATATAGCGCCAGGTAGGTGAGACATGGTCACTAGAAGAAGTAAGAAACACCAGATGTTGGAGGACAGGTCCCTCTCAAATCCACCGTTCTCACTAGTAGAGGTTGAGAAGGTTGATTTCAGGTCTGTATTAAGAAGAGAAAAATCGTAAACCACATCAAAGAGAGAAAAGACCACACATCACATCCTTCACATCAAACATGGCCAAAAAACAAAAAAGAATTAAACACTTCTTTAACATTATCAGGAAAACTTCATTACTCACATAGATACACATAACATTATTCACATCAAACAGGAATTTAAAAAACACTGAACACCTCAAAATTAACAAATCACTTATACATAAAAGATACAGAACATATTTCACTTCAGAAATCAAACATCTTTCACTTCAAGAGTCAGAACATTCCATCACGTCTTTTCTAAGTCCGGACAACCTGCGCTTCGTTCAAGAGACAAGAACATCCTTCACTTCAAGAAACACAACATTTCTTCACCACAAAGACAGAATATCCTTCACCTCAAAGACAGAATAGGACCTTCACCTCAAGAGACAGAACATCCTTCACTCAAGAGACAGAAATCCTTCACATCAGAGACAAGAACATCCTTCACCTCAAGAGACAGAACATCCTTCACCTCAAGAGACAGAACATCCTTCATCCAAGAGACTGAACATCCTTCACCTCAGAGACAGAACATCCTCACCTCAAGCGACAGACATCCTTCAGCACTCAAAGACCGATTCATCCTTCACATACAAGAGACAGAACATCCTTCATCCTCAAGAGACGAACATCTTCGATCATAAGAGACCAGAACATTCTTCACCCAAGAGACAGGAACATCCTTCACCTCAAGATGACAGAACATCCTCACCTCAAGAGACAGAACATCCTTCACCTCAAGAGACCAGAACATCCAACACGATCAAGAGACAGAACTCCTTCACCTCAAGAGACAAGAACGTCCTTCACCTCAAGTGACAGAACCTCCTTCATCTCAAGAGACAGAACATCCTCACCTCAAGAGGACAGAACCACCTTCACCACAAGATGCAGAACAACCTTCACCACAATAGACAGAACATCCTTCACCTCAGAGACAGAAACATCCTTCAACCACAAGAGACGAACATCCTTCACCTCAAGAGACAGAACATTGCGACTTCACCCAAGAGAACAGAAAATCCTTCATACTCAAGAGACAGAACATCCTTCACCTCAAGAGACAAGAACATCCTTCATCTCAAGGACAGAACATCCTTCACTCTCAAGAGACAGAACATCCTTCACCTCAAGAGACAGAACATCCATCACCACAAAGACAGAGAACATCCTTCACCTCAAGAAGACAGAACATCCTTTCCTTCACTTTCAAGAAACACAACATCCTTCACCTCAAGAGACAGAACATCCTTACACATCAAAGACACTGATATCCATTCACTTCACTAGTATTCTCAAAATCTTCACATCAGCAAGAGAGCAACAGCGCCAACAAATGCCCCCTCCTATTCCCCCCAAAAATGTAATCTGTTCAAGGCAGGAGAAATAAAATAATCCGGAGGTCAAAGGATTCTCTTGCCCAGGAACTTTATCTTAAAAAGATAAACTGTCACAGCGAAGTCTGAGATGACTCTGGAGAAAGACTATGAGAAAGAGACAGATAATGAGATAGATAGATAGTAGTTAGATAGATAATAGATCTAGAGAAATGAGAGAGAGAGAGAGAGAGAGAGAAGAGAGAGAGAGAAGAGAAGTTGATAACTAAGTGAATGCCCTATCACTAAAGAAATCCTGAATCTCCAACAATATTTCCCTCCCACAAGGCAGTAAGTGACGACGCCATCAGATCACATCCTTGGTTTGGCTGTCCATGTCATGAGGGCTGCGGCCTTCTAAGTGACAAGACTTGGACCGCTATCCTATAACAGAATCTGCACATGCAGTCTTCCACCCATGGAAGAAGTCCTGAGTGGTAACCTATAGAAGGAATGTTGACACAAAAGAAACTGAATGAGAAAGAATGGGCACCAAAATTTGGTGATCCTTGGTCAAGGAACTCGACTCAGCGTATGGCTTAGGGGCCGCTAATGAAATTATTGCAACCTTAAGTAAAAGGGATGGGACTGGTCGCTACTAGCAATTAAAAAAAAGTTGACCTCTTTGCTCAGCTACTTTCCTCCAAGAGGTAAGCCTGTGTTCCAGTACAAAACCAACAGTGTTATATCCGCAAGACAACTGTAAAGTTTGTCAGAGGTGACAGAAAGGAGGAAATATACATTTTCCTTAAAATTTCTGGTTGCCCTCTACCACTCTCCCACATGCCTCAGATTCCGTCACCTTGGCTTCCCTCTTGTCTGATCATGGTCTGCTTCCTTGCTCCCAAGAGTTCACACTTTCCATTAAGTGTATAGATGTCAACTTACTCTTCCTTTCTCTTTCCCTGTAATCTCTACAACCTTCATACTACATGTCCTTGACGCTGTTCACCTATTTTCAGACCTGCAATAGCAAACGCACTACAGAATAACTGCATGGTATTATCTCTCCAGTCCTGACTCTTCTTACTGACTGTGTTACTAATCTTTCCTGTCCCTGCTACCTTAACATCAACCACATTTATTGTCTTTTGTCTTTTCATTCTCATATTTCCAGTTCTCATGAGGTTTTAGTGCTCCTTTCCTCCCCCAGTCTCTGTGTCCAATCATGTCTGTCACACCGTGCCCTTTTGACCAGCTACTTTTAAATTAAAAGAAACTCCTTATTCTTTTTCACCTATATCATCTTTCCCTGACTTAAACATTTGCTACTGCCATGTTGTCTTTCCTTTCCACGAAGACAATTCGGTGTTTGTCCTAAATTGCGAGGATTATTTCAGAGAGGTCGTGTCCTTGTTTAGGTTGTTCCAACACCTTTGAGTGCCATCAAGAGAATTTCCTTTTCACCCACAAACATCCTACTCTCTCTAAACTTTGCTGATCCTTCAACATTTTCATTGTATCTGTGCATCTCTTCTGATTTATATGGGTCTCCTTAAACTCACAAACTTTCGCCGTTCCTCTTCTCTCTATCATTTCCTCTCCCTCACTTCTTAGAGTCTTTTTCCTCATCCTTTCCTTCACATAGGTCAAGACTTCATTAAACGTTTATTGTCCACATCCTAACCTCTAAGACTAAGTCCTTGATGTTTCATTTAATTATGTTTTCACTCTCCTTATGCCAAATTGAAGGATTTATGAAGTTTATGTTTAATCTCCCCATTCCTACTAGTGTCGTTACCTTATCTTAATCTCCTTTGGAAATTAATATTCATTTTACTACCAATGTAAATTTCCATTCTTGAACTTTTGGTTTTATAATGTGGATTAAACAATATATGGAATATTCAAATTGTTTACATCCAACTTTGGGTGTGATCACCCCTCTGCATTTATGCGAAGGATGTCATTCCTTTCTAATCAGCTTGATTTTTGTAAAGTAAAAGGACACAAGTGGTATCTAATTGACATTTTATTTGTAGCAACGTTTCGCTCTCCAGGAGCTTTGTCAAAGCCGTTACAACAAACAGTACATGGACACAGAGGGTAATATAGGCTCAGAAATGAGGTTGCAATACTAAGTGTTGTTAGTATACGTAGTAGTGACATAAGTTGTAGTATTAGTAGTCATACAATATGGTTAGAGCAATTACCTCGTACGTGAGTACACGGATATAAAAGCTATTACTTGGGTAAAATAAAAATGTGTTAACAAATATAGACTGGATAAGAGGCAGGCCTGTTTCAGTCATACACTCTCTGTAACATGTACTTTGTAGTAGTATAACATGAGAGACTATGTGAAGCAGGTTACTGTTTTCAGGAGATTCTTGCGAAGTCTTCGGAGAAAGGTGAAGCAGCCTTTGTTAGTTGATTAATTGTATTCAGAAAAGCGGAATATGTTGGTTGATTCGAGGCACTTTGCAGCGCGGAAAATTTTGTTTCTTTGATCACTAAATGCGTCTCAGACTCTTCATGAGAATGATTGGTGGAATTTTCGGTGTTGTACAACAGCGTTGGTTTCAAGTTAACTCGTTTTCCTACATGCGTAAATGTGTTTCAATTGAGCGGGTGTCGAGGATGTCTTTCTGTTTCACCTACATAAATCTTGTCGCAGCCCTCCACAGGGTATAGTGTAAACCCCTGATGACTGTTCGTGGTGCATTGATTTTTGTCTGGTCAGAACCTTTACTGAAGTTCTGGAGCGATGGCGACTCTGGTGTTAGCTTTGTGAAAGTACATTAGAAACGTTCAGTGCAACCTGGCCTGTTGGGAAGAATTATAACATTGTTTAGGAGTGGTGTTGGTGCGTGTGAATTAATAATCTGAAGAGCTCTTGTTCCTTGCAGTCCCTTTGGATGAAAAAGGGAAGGAAAATGTAACTCAGTGAAGGTAAATACTACACAAAGCGCATTACAAGAATGAACACTGGAAACATGGAGGGCCTTCTCTGTGAAGACCTGATTTGCCCACT
Organism: Cherax quadricarinatus; assembly: GCF_026875155.1. Lineage (NCBI taxonomy): Eukaryota > Metazoa > Arthropoda > Malacostraca > Decapoda > Parastacidae > Cherax > Cherax quadricarinatus. The sequence continues at coordinate 34,768,682 of NC_069455.1, read as the reverse complement.
TGTCTACAATTGAACAAGATGCCCTCCATCGAGCAACTTTACCACAGCTAAAGAACAATTGAGGAAAGGCGAAGAATGGAGATTCGGCGAAGACCGAGAACAAGAAGATTCGTAGTAGACACCTGTTTTTGAGTCCTCAGTTCAAGAAAGGAAACTGGTCATGGCTGACAGCAGGGAACGAAGTGACGATCAGAAGACCAATGGAAATGTAAAAACGAAGAGAAGAGAAGAGACTGCCGTGGAAACTGTTTTGTGGTGAAACATCTAATACTTCTCAGTGCTTGTAGAATGAAATGGTTCAGAAGAACCGAGCATGATTTATACACTAGACCATGGTGCAACTCTTGGGTATCTTTATATATGACACGTTTCGCCACACAGTGGCTTCACATCGTCCATACTAGGAAGAAACATGAAGAACATGTCCAACAAGTTCGGTTCTCGTGAACCAATCATCTACAAACCTGTCAGACACTTCTTGGGATCTAATACTTAATAAATTCTTCGCTGCCTAATTCTTGGGCACGACCTAACTTCCACATGAACAAATGTGACACCACCTATGACTGCTTCTGCACCTCTCCTGCCATACAGTAAAAGCGGCATTCTTCCTCCGCTCATATGCCGTATTCTATTTCAAGAATGATGGACTAAACACATCAGACTCAAGTGGTTGAGAACTGATTACCTCATTCTTTCTCCTCTGTACTTCAAGTTTCTCACTACGTATGGATTGAACCCGCAAACGCAGGTTCAATCCCGGCCCGGGGTATGGTTTGTTTCAATCGTGTCATTACGGTTTCCGTGAGTCATGTTGACGCAGTGAGGGGACTTAGCCTAGAGTTTCGTCACGGCCCCCACGCACTGGAGATTCGTCTGTAAAAAACTTGCATTGTGTGGTCACAGTGGTGCCAATGCTAGGAACTTCCAATTGGGTAAGCAATATACCTAGTTGGATGAATCTTAATCAAACCCTGGACTTCAGTGTGTTGAGCAGAGTGCACGCATTACATATATGACTATATAATGGAGAAAATGATAGGAAACACTACAGTCCCTTTTCAATGTAAGGTGAATTTACAGATCTAGTATTATTATTAATATTATTATTATTATTATTAATATTAAAACAGATCTAAGAGAATTGTACAGATAACCTTCCCAGCCAAACATTTGAAGTTCTCTACACCTATGATTTATTTATATCGTAGAGGGGGGTAGGTGCGGCCTCTTGTCCGGGGATCGAACCCCGACCCCAGCAGTGAAGTCACACCTCTTACCACTGCGTCTAGAAGCTGAGGTACAACAGGAATTGCTGTCTACTCACTCGTCTCATCAGACGGAGGAACAAAAGCCACCACGCTCGTCTTGAGCTGAATGATCCATCATGGTTTACGCTTAAATGTTTAATTTACTTTTTACATCCTGTGATCGCCAGGACCCGCTGGTGAGAAAGATAAAATTTACACCTGTAAACTCTAAAATGCGACTGCTCCCATATTTGCACATAAAATCACTACCTTACGGAAAAAAATACTAGCAGACGGTACAACATTCACCCATTAAAATGCAGAGTTCTCCATGAGTGCAAATAAAGTAGTAGATGGTGTCTGGGGCTCAAAACTGTTCAATAGCCTCTATATTCCTACATAAAGGAAATAGCCATTATAGCCCTGGCTGTTTTGCAAGAGGAAACAGGTGAGTAAACCTAAAGTCAGTGCCCGATCAGTCGGGTTCGCACGCTGATCACTTGCGGCTACTCTAGTTTATCAGGCCACTGATGGCCCGGGTGCCTGGCCGAGGACCCGTCATCGCAGGTGTTGACCCTCGTAACGACCTTCAGTTGACTCCAGGTAAGGCTGATCGTCAAGTATAAACCAGACTACACAACCTCACCTGATGAACCAAAAACTATTCAGTGCTATAACAATACTATAACATCCAAAACTTCATGTAAACATGTAGATCTCCTAAATTGATTTATCAAAGTCAATCATTTTAAAACCGTGAAGGACATGAGTAGCTGCAGATCTCTTCATTATAATCAGGTTTACCTTGTTTAAACACTTGTCCAAGACATAACGGCTTTAGATTTGTCAGCCCAGTGCCTCACCCCTCTCAATGATGTGTCAGCCCAGATGCTCAGACCTCACAATGCCTCACATTACATGCACTAACCTCCTCCTGTTGGCAGCTGAATATGAATATTCCGTAATTCTTTCAGCTCTGCTTCACCAGTGCATGTCATGGTGCCATTGGAACAGATACTGATTATTATGGAAAAACGATGCAGGCTCAACTGTGCGATACATTACTGAATCACACAATCTTTAACAGTTTAACCATATATGAATTGATGTTCTTGCCGAGAAAAATATCTTCGTGGATAATTCACGCAGAAATATGAGATTGTGAATTCGCTCACCAGAGTGTGTGTGTTGTGTGAGTGTTGTGATGGTGTGTGCGTGTGTGTGTGTGTGTGGTGTGTGTGTGTGTGTATAACTCACCTAATTTTGGTTTCAGGGTCGAGTCACAGCTCCAAGCCAGCCTCGTACACTGGTCTCTCCCCCCTGCTCCATGAGCTTTATCATACCTCTATCTTAAAGGTATGTATTGATCCTGCTATCACTACGTTATTTCCGGACTATTTTCCACTTCCTGACACCTTTGCCTCTATACTAAAAAAACAACTCCTAATATATCTGTTGCTCATAATCTTCGACATAAAATATGAGACCAATTAATTGCTGTGTCACATCTTTGAAACAACCTGTTTCCTAACCACCTCGACATTCCCTCAGATATATTATATGTAGCTATAATAACCTCCCAATCCTTCCTACCTCCAGAGCGACAGGTCGATTAACCCATCACCCTATCCTCTGAAGGACATGCCCCATTATCTTCAGGACAAGTCTTGTTCAGAACCTATTGCACTAACTCAATTCTCTATTTCCTTGACGTGCAGGACCAGGTATGGGTATATCCAAACTGGTGTTGTGTACTCCAGTATGGGCCAGACATACACGAGTATAGAGTTTAAAACGATTCCTAACTGGAGGAGGTCGGAATGCCAATACTTAGGTTTCCCATGCGCCCACCTGCTGTCAGCAATTGATGGTTATTGAGAGAGGTAAGCGTCATTTATCCTGTATTCTGTCTGTCGATCTTTTTTGCCATTCCCTGATCATCAATGAATATTCACTTTGGGGTCTGAAAACTCCAGTTATCCTTCAACAAGCTTGCAGCCTGTCCAGTTCCCTTATTGTAGTCCCCAGCCTGAGGGTCCTCATTCCGATTCCAAATACTTCTCATTAGCTTATAACATGATCTGCAAACAAGGACACTTCAAATCTATCCCAATCCGTTTATTCATAATATAAATAATAATAATAATAAAATAATAATAATAATATAAAATAATATCCTTCATTTGCTACAAGTCATGCACAATACTATACAGGACCTAACATGACCACAATGTCATACTACTGTAAAGAAAGCCACTTGTATATTCAAGTAAATCATTTCAGGCAAATAAGACCAGTTTAATGTCTCGTATAATACCAGAAACAGCACTAGGTCTAGGACTGAGAACCCTGAAGGACCACGCTATCACAGCGGCCACACTGATACCTCCGACACATACCAAGGTTTACAGTGATATAAAATACTGCTCGTGAGGCTAGTACACCAAACGGGAGTCATGACAATTGGCTCATGAGGCACCCACGAACACCACCTATAATCCTCGGATCACGGTAAAACACCTTAGCTCTGCAGCTGGTTGCGTGGATTCTTGTAGGATTGCTGTCCAGATGGTTAGATGCGTCAAGATGTGTTTTAGGTCACCATGGGGGCGGACCAAAACGGCATGGTTTCTAATCCTCGCTAGTCGCAATAATGTTATTGGTGACTAGCCCCAGGGGTAGTGTGGTGTGGTATGATGTGTGTGTGTGTTGAGTGTGTGTGGTGTGTTGGGTGTGTGTGTGTATACTCACCTAGTTGTAACTCCCCTAGTTGAGGTTGCAGGGTCGAGCCCAAGCTCCTCCTGGCCCCGCCCCTCACTGGTCGCTACTTAGGTCACTCTCCCAGAACCCGTGAGCTTTATCATAACCTCTGCTTAAAGCTATGTATGGATCCTGGCTTCCAATACATGGGGTTTCCAAACTATTCCCACTTCCTGACTACTCTGTGGTCTGAAGAAATCTTCCCTAACATCGCGTGATTCATTTGTGTCTTCAACTTCAACTGGTGCCCCCCTTGTTGCGTCCCATCTCTAGAACATCCTTTCCTTTGTCCACACTTGTCCAATTCCTCTCAGTATTTTGTATATCGATATCATGTCCCCTCTATCTCTCCTGTCCACCATGATAGTCAGGTTGATTTTCCTTAATCTCTTCTCTCTCGTAGACATACCCCTTAGCTCTGGGACTAGTCTTGTAGCAAACCTTTGCACTTTCTCTAGTTTCTTTATACGTGCTTGCTAGGTGTGGATTCCAACGTTGCGCATACACCAACATGGTTCTTAACGAGAACGTGCACAGGGATTCCTGAACGATTTCTTATTTAATGTCGGAATGCTTGTTCTGAGGTTATGCAGGCGCTCATATGGCTGCAGCAAGTTTATTTGGTTGATTGTTGTGCTTCAGGAGATGTGTCTGGTGTTATGATGTGCCTGGTGTTAAATGGTGTTTATCATTGAGTGAATTTTTATAGTCCCCTGGCCCCATAGACTGTACTTCGTCTGCAGTCTTCTTTTTTGGCCCTTCCCCAACTAACTACATGACTTAGTCCAACTTGGTGGGGTTGGAACTCCAGGAGCCAATTGCTAGGCCAGGTCTGCAGCCTGTTTCCAGATCCCTTTTTAGTTATGCCTGGTCCTTCGATCGAAAAATGAATTCTTCTCATCAACTTCACGTCAAGCTGCAAAACAGGACACATCGGAGTCTATTCCTTCCGTCATGTCATGTCACAAAAACCAAACCAGCACAGGTCCTAGACTAGAGTGACCCCTTAGGGACCCCGCCGCTGCTCACAGGTGCCTCACTCTGACACCATCGCCACGTTACCATGACTCGCTGCTGTCTCCAGACAAGTATTCCCTGATCAATTTGTAAGTGCCTTCCCCTGTTATCCCATTTTTCATGTCCACCCAGTATTTTTTGCACCAATCTCCTTGTTTGGACTGAGTGCTGAAAACGCCTGTGTGTGTGTAAGAGTGTTTTTTGTGTGTGTGTGTTGTGTGTGTTTGTGTGTTGTGAGTGTGGTGTGTGTACATATTGCACAAGAGGTAGCAAGACGCATATGTAAATTATACTAAAACGTATATTACATACATAAATACAAGACAAACAAACCCGCACTGACATTATATTGCAAAGTTGCAGGCAGTAACACTTTTTCTCACAACCATTGTGATTGCGACAGGTAAGGAAATCCCATTGCAGTAATAATTATCCGGAGTGGAACGTATTTATCTTATGAGCGACAACGCCAATATGTATATAGCGCATTTAATGCGCAAATGGAAGTTACAGTTTTTAAAGGATGTACAGTGAATATTTTTTCCTTGAGCAGCTCGGATAGTTTGACAACGCGAGGTACACCAGGAAACAATGAAAAGTAGGAGAAAATAAACAGGGAGGAGAAATTATGAGTGGAAAATCTAAATGAGCGACACGTGAGAGAAGGGAAACATGAACAAGAGAAGAGGGTAATCTTGAGGAATGAAAAGAAAATTAAAATATATGAGAGAGAGAGAGAGAGAGAGAGGAGAGAGAAGAGAGAGCAGAGGAGAGAGAGAGAGAGATTTCAAGATAGGAAGTATAAGGCAATTACACACTGTACCCTTTTCTAGAATATCACTTTATCAGAGATTATTTATTCCTAGATTGACTCGAGATCTCGGAACATTTGTGTACATCCATAATAACATCAACAGTAGCTATAAAAAGACTTTCAAATGATGTAGGTGTACCGAGCAGTTAGTTTGTAAGTTAGAACCTTAAGTAACCTTGTTATCCTCGTGTTAAAGAAAGTTACTCTGCTGCTATTTTTCTTAAATCACTCCACAAATGGCACCATTCACTGGATGAATCCACAAAGTCAGCTGTGTGGAACAGTGGACATTGCCGGTGTTTTCAAGTGATATGGCACCAGGGACTTCCTGCAAAACCTGCAAGCGCTGAGGTGAATAGCAACAAAGTTGGCAAGTGGTTCAACAATTCCAGGATGCAGGAAGTATGAGGTGGGTTAATAGAGAAGGATGTAAAGTAGAATATCGGAATCTCTTTTCTCCTGGAAATGCTTACAGTTGTTAGTGAGGTTAAAGGTATCACAGACTACCCTGCTAATCAAGATCGAATATACAAATGTAGGAGATACCAACCAAAAGATATATGGACCGTGCTTTTTGTGTGACAGAGATAGGAAGGACAGACAGAGGGTGTTGCCTCCCATGAGCTGGTGTTGGTGACACAGTCAGCAGTTTGGATAATATTATGTCAGGTAATAGGTAACAAGCCCATTATCTTAGTGCTGGTGGTAAGACATTGCGAAGGCAAGAGAACCGGATCACAGATAAGTACAGGTCGCCGATAGAAGTATAGTCTAAGTGAGGGATCCCAATCACATGTACGCATCTTGCCTGAAAGGGAGTAGGCAATGAATGGATGTCTAGGGGTCAATTGGTATAAATTGCTGGCTAGACAGGATACTCTGCAAGGAACTTGCAATCCCATCATTGGACAACTGGGAAAAATTCTATGGGCAAATGTATAGGTAAAGGCAAGGGATGGGTTCATCTTACTAGGTCTAGAGTGGGTTGCAATATTCAATTTGATTGAGGGGGTAATTTGATAATTGTCTAGGACATTAAAACTGATAGATTCAAAGAGGTATTGTTGTTTGTGGAAATAATCAGATGAAAACAGCAATATTAACTGGGATACCTCAGGGATATTTTTTAAAAGACAAGTATTCAAAATTAAAAATTGCTATGAAGGCACAACAACGATCGCCAAAAAGAGAGATAGTAGAGGGCAATAAGTGACAAGCTCCCATTAAGGTTCCTAATACAAATAGTAGAGTCTAAGAAATAAGATAGATGAGCTGAGATTACTGGCAAGTGCAGGTAAAATAGATATTATATGTATAACAGAGACCGAGGTGATCACCTGAAAGATAGACAAATGCCTTCCTGAATGCTACAGGGTAATAAACTATTCCACACTGATAGGGTCAACATGAAAAGGACTGGAGTCGCGATTTATGTCAAAGATAATTTAAATTGTTGACATAGACAAGATATAAGATTAGAAACATCTAACACAGAATCGTATTGCTACAGTTTCTTCTTGAGGGTCGTGACAAATAAATTTGGGGTGTGATTTATAGGCCCCCAAACCTTGATAGGGAGTGTCAGTAAGCTGCTATGGACGAATCATAAAGGCATCAGATATGAAAAATGGTTTGATTAATGGGAGCAATGTGACATGAAATCTTTAGAGTTTAATGACTTTCTATGACGAACAGTTCACGATGCTTTTTAAAACATTGTGACAGAACCAACTAGAGAAAACAATCTTGCTTGACTTGGTTCTTGCCAAACAAAGAACTACTACTAGTTAATAATCTTGAGGATTAATTGATGAGCTTGGGGACAGCAAGCACAAATCACTTTCTTATAATATAATCCCCCCCAAAAAGGAATTACCCCAGATAACTGCAATCAAATCTCTGTTCCATTCCACTTTTGCTTGGCCGATTTCAGGACGTAGAAATTACCTGGAGGTGGGATTAAATTGGAAGACCTGACTATGGTCCAGGTAGGTGATCTTGTTGTCCCATATGATAATATTTCAGAGTCATATTTCTAGCTGCGCAGACTTCTTTTGTTCCGAGTAGGGAATTAGATCTATCAAAAAATGATCCCAAATGGAATAACAATAGCTTAAAAACATCTCATTGGTCAAATAAAAGGGGCAAATATAGGTCGTAACAAAAGAAGAGATGGGTGCAGTTAAGAAATCAAAATATTCAGTATAAAGAGTGAAATAAAAAAAAAAAGTGAATAAGAAAAAGCAAAAAAGGAATAAGTAGGCCATAAGTCGAAGGATACGAAGGACTAACCCACAAGGATCTCTTTCAGGTATACAGAAGTAAGATTAGCACAAGATAAGGCCCACATAAGAGTAATTTTCAGTCAGACACTGACATTGATAGGGATATGTGTGAAAATCCCTCATCTTACGTCCTACGTCAGTTTTAAACCCCAAGAAAAAACCGCAAATACCAAAAGTAAATAGATACAATGCACTTTATAGTATGCACGTTGCAATAACTATGATATGGTCCCCTCAGAACAAATAGAGAGAAATTAAAACCTAAACAAATCCCCAGGTCCTGATAACTGTTTGCAAGGGTGTTAGAGGAGTAAAGAGGTACTTAACATACCTTAGGCTAAATCTTTTCAACATATCAATATAAACTGGCATAATAATGCCTGTGATATTGGAAAATGGCAAATGTAATACCTATTTACAAGGCAGGTGAAAGGTCCTTACTTCGAACTATAGGCCAATAAGCCTTACCTCCATAGTGGGAAAATTTATGGATTAATAATATACCTCACAATTCGGAGCACATCTTGATAAGGCATAATAGATTAATGAATCTCAACACGGATTTATTACAAGGAGCGTTCCGTCTTTCGAATTTACAATATTTTCACTAAGGTGATAGAGGAGAGGTAGATCATGGTATGATATAATGATATTAGTATAGGACTTCCAGTAAGCTTTCATATGAGTACCACATCATAGGATATTGAGTAAACTTTAAGCACATACGGAATAGGAGGAGAAATTTTTTCTTTCCTGGGTAGAAGCGGTGGCTGACCAATAGGCAGCAGAGATTTTGCATAAAATGGGGAGAAATCAGAATGGGGGCACGTCCACACAAGCGGTGTTCCCTCAGGGTCATTGTTGGGCCCGTTTGTTATTGCAATTAACATAAATGACATAGATAGAGAAAAAAATAAGCCGGACATAAGCAAAATTGCTGATGACACCCAAAATTAGGCCATCCAGTTCATTCTAATTTAGAGGACACTAAGCCCCAGATGAATATGAATAGACATTCAATGGTCAGAGAAGTGGCAGATGCAGTTTACATGTGATAAATTCAAAGTTCTAAGTGTTGGACAGAAAATAACCATGCCACATATAAACTAAATACTGTAGATCTTAATACTACTTTCCGATGCAAAAAGGATTTTAGAGTTTCTGGTTAGCATTAACAAAAACCAAGACACATTCCATTAGTTGTTCGCAATATAGCTAAAGGATCCTTGGCTTCATATCTAGAAGTATAAATAAATGATAAGTCCTCAGGTTGTTCTTCACTCTATAATCCGAGGTTAGGCCTCATATAGATTGTGCTGAATGGGATATAATGGATTTAAAAGCTCTGGAAAACTTACAGAGGAGGATGAAAAGTTAGATCCCACATATCAGAAATCTTCACTATGAATAGACTGAGTGCCCTGAATCTTCACTCACTAGAAAGCGTAAATTAGGGATATATGATCGAGGTGTATAAAAGTGAAAACAGGAATAAATACAAGGGGATGTAAATAGGTTCTGAAAATTCCCAGACCAAGACAGGACTCGCAGCAATGGTTACAAGATGGAAAGAGTTCAGATTCAGGAAGGATATAAGTTATATAGTTGTGGATGAGTGGAACAAACTTCCGAGTACAGTTACAGGGTGGGCTAAGACTTGTGTAGTTTATAAAAATTGTTAAGATAATACAGGGTGGGAGTGAGGGAAGGTTTGCGTTGGAAACCTGACATAAGCATCGTGATACTAATCTGATGCCGTGCTCCTCTTAAGTGGTAGGGACCTGACTAGTTTGATATCATTGTGCTATGCCGGAGGGTGACATGGAACAGCATCGTATGCGTCAGCAGGCCTGCTGTAAGTGTTCCTTCTACTTATGTTCTTATAGAGTGACCTATAAATTTATATTCCATTTCTTTACATTTGGTTCTCACGGTTGAGTGTATAAGTTCTTGTATTATAGCCCAGGGAAAGTGAGGAGGGTCGTCAGATAATAATTCATGGTCGATATTCTGAATAACACTCAGTTTGTTGAACAAACGCTTCTAATACCAGTAAGTTGAGTAGTATCGAACCATTGATAATAGTGAGTGTACTCACCTAATTAGGTTTGCAGGGCTCGAGTTCAAGCACCTGAACCCGCCTCTTTCATTAAACATAAGAACATAAAGAAAGAAGGAACCCTGCAGCACAACAGGCTACCTGACCCATGCGGAGCAGGTCCATGTAGCCCCCCCCCCCCCCCAGATTAGACCAATGAATCCCACCCCCCGGATAATCCCAAAGACCCACCCAGTCTGCATCCCACCTCAAGATAGGAGTGGGATGCCAGACCCAGCAGCACAAGCAAGTCCAGGCCGCTACTAGGTCACTCTCCTGAACAGTGGCTGTTAACATACCTCTGCCTCCACTACATCGCTTCCCAAACTTTCCACTATCCTGACTACTCTGTGGATGAATAAAAACTTCCTAACATCCCTGTGATTCATCTGTGTCTTTCAACTTCCAACTGTGTTCCCTTGTAGCTGTGGTCCCATATCTGGAACATCCTGTCTTGTCCCACCAGTCAATTCCTCTCGTAATTTTGTATGGTCGCTATCTTGTCCCCCTTTCCTCTCACTGCCTCCATGACGTCAGGTTGATTTCCCTAACCTCTCCTCGTATGATAAACCTCCATATGCTTTGGAACAAGACCTTGATTGCAAACCCATTGCACTATTCTCTAGTTTTCTTTTACGTGCTTGCTAGGTGTGGGTTCCAAACTGGTGCCGTCAAACTCCAATATGGCCTAACGTACCACGTGTACAGGGTCCAGAACGATTCCTTAATAAGATGTTGGCATGTTGTTCTGAGGTTTGCTAGGCGCCCCATAAGCTGCAGTAGCAGTTATTTTGTGATGTGCTTTATACCTCACCCCAAGATCTTTTTCCCATATGAGTGAGGTTTGTAGTCTCTAGCCCCCTAGACGGACTCCGTCTGCGGTCTCCTTTTGCCTTCCCCCATCTCATGAATTTGCACTTGGTGGGGTTGAATCCAGGAGCCAATGCTGGACCAGGTCCTGCAGCCTGTTCAGATCCCTTTGTATTGTGTGTGTATATATATATATCTATATATATATAATATATATATAGGTGTATATATATATAATTTTTTTTTATTTTTGTTTCAACAAGTCGGGGGCCGTCTCCCACCGAGGCAGGGTGACCCAAAAAGAAAGAAAAATCTCCAAAAAGAAAATACTTTCATCATTCAACCACTACGCCACACTCACACATTATCATGTTTTTGCAGAGTGCTCATAATACAACAGTTTAGGAAGCATATACGTATAAAGATACACAACATATCCCTCCAAACCGCCAATATCCCAAACCCCTCCTTTAAAAGTGCAGACATTGTACTTACCCATTTCCAGGGACTCATATATATATATATTATAAATATAAAATATATATATATTATAATATATATATATATTATATATTTGATATATATAATATATATATATATATTTATATATATTAATAATATATGTCGTGCCGATGATGTAAAACTGGTCAATTAGCAGAACTCATTTAAAATTAAGATCCCTTTCTAAAATTTTCTATTATACGTTTAAAGATATATTTTTTTCATTCTAACGTTGATGTAAAAATTTATAATTTATGCACTCAAAAAGGAACTTACAGAACTTACTAACCTTATTATAACAAGAACAATTTATTTTAGCCTAACCCAACTAAATATATTTTTAGATTTGTTTACAATAATTTAATACAAAACAACACAGTGAAAATAAATATTTTTTTTCGTTTAGGTTCAAATGAATTTGGCGAAAATTATTGCAATACACAAATTTTTCACTTGTCCTATATGGCAAGATGAGCGTTCTATTTAAGCCAAGATCGCAAAGTTCTGCCTATTCGGCACGACATATATAATATATAATATATATATATATAAATATATATATATATAGATTTATAATAGATATATATATATATAAAATATATATATACATATCATATATATATATACACTCTCACATGTGTAACTTGAGGCTTGACCCTCCTTTCGGAAACTGAACCCCTGCCCTCCCTAGATGAGAGCCTCAGGTGTAAACCACCAGACGACTACACCAAGTAACACATTCAGTAGGCCACTCAGACCAGGCCTCCACCAAGTAACACCTCAATAGCCTCTCAGACCAGGCCTCCACCAAGTAAACACCTCAGTAGGCCTCTCAGACCCAGGCTCTCCACCAAATAACACCTCAGTAGCAGCCCTCTCTCAGACCAGCACTCCACCAAGTAACACCTCAGTAAGGGCCTCATCAGACCAGGCCCTCCCCCCCCCCAAAAAAAAAATTTATTCAAAACGAACACCTCAGTAGGCCTCTCAGACTAGAGCCTCTACCAAGTAACACCCTCATAGGAGTAAGCCCTCTCAACCAGCCCTCCACCTAGTAACACCTCAGTAGGTCACTCAGACCAGGCCTCCACCAAAGTAACAACACCTCAGTAAGGCCTCTCAGAAACCAGAGCCTCCACCAGTAACACCTCAGTAGGTCTCTCAGACTAAGCTCCACCAAGTAACACTCATAGCCTCTCAGACAAGGCCTCCACCAAGTAACACCTCAGTAGCCTCTCAGACCAGGCCTCCACAAGTAACAAACCTCAGTAGGCCTCCTCAGGACCTGGCCTCACGCTCTTCTGAATCAACCTGCCATAAACAAAACCACATACAATAAAATTATAACACAAATCTTGGCGTCTCTTTCCAATAGTGGTTGATAACAACAGAGCTTCGTGTCTGGCCTTGAAAACAATGCATAAAACGAGTGTCGAGAGCCTATTACTGCTACATTATGTGATAACACTGTGGTAATGCAAGAAAATTCTCGTTAATGGAAGGTAAAAAATGTAATCGTTCATGCAAACGGCTCCATTAAAACCTACTTGACTGCTAAAGAGCCGTATTACATGTTTGGGAAGTCAGAAAGTAGTGTAATGCGTCAAGGAGAAGCGACTCTCAAGTGACATTCCAGAACCCATACGTCTACTTACAACACCTAGATAGCTAGGTAGCTACTATCCCATGACGGATTCCTATCCCACCTGCCTACCACCATCCCAATTACTACGCCATTCTACTGCGGGACATCACCCAGGCTCGGTACCGCCATCACATACCTTACCTTGGATGAGTTTCGTGAGAGTTTCACTACTCTCTCGGAGCCCTAGCCATGGTCCAGGGCTCGTCTGTGCGCTTGCCTTGGTCAGGGCGAAAGCCAGTGGTAAAACTCAGTCTTTGGTGACTACCACCATTAATCTTGGCTACTATAATTCCTCCCAACTAAAAACCACCCCGCAATGAGAACAACTCATTTGCTGCCTACGCCCTCTAACGGCAACATTAATTAACTCCCGCCTCAGCCCGTCTTAGGCCTTCTGGTTGAGATGGCCTGTCAATCAATTGTTGGTACTAGCCCTACCATCCAACGTTTGCATCGAAAACCCAGCTGATCAGGAAATGATTTTGAAAAATTGTCTAGCTCCCCCCTCCAAATAGCTACGGGTTATTAGTAATTCTCCTTACGAAGGAAGCGAGGTTGTTTTTGGTCCCTTTTACACTTATTGAGGCATATCATATGTTTTTTCAATAGGAATTTTTACACCGTTTTTTGTAAGAATTACTTCGGTGTACAGGACTGGGATAAATCCCTCGAGAAATCTTCCAGGTATAAATTAGGATAAATCATTCTTGCACGTCCCAAGGAGTACAGTACAGTTTGAGGAAATTTAGATGCACCTAATAATTAAGCATTAGACTGAATTTATCATCTGTCAGTAGTGTTTTAGTGTACTTGTGTACTACACTTAGATTAATTCCCAGTTACTTTATAGTAAGAAGTCCCTTACTAGCCGTGACCTTACTGAGACTCACCACATGTGAGCCGTCAGTTACAGGTCTCCCCCTCAGTTTCCCGCTAGGCATATACAGAGTGGATAAGGCAAGGCTTGCTCTCCTCAACACTATCTTCTTAAATATAGGTCTCTCCAAGACATCCAACTTGATGTATTTTCTTAATCTATTTATCTCCCTGAACGAAGCCCACGTACACAAACCAGTAGAGGTTTTGCATATTAATTCACAATTAGCTACTTCTTTATATTACAGCCGACAGTGAGATCGTTCATGAGGAGGAAATTTCACATTAGTTAAAATTTTGAGGTCTAGTGACGCAGTGGAACTGTGTATGAGCTCTCTTTGTACTACCAAACACATTACCTCCTATTCCCATGCTTTATAGTCTCCTTCCGGGTCTAGCGCCTCTCCTCCCATAAAATAATAATTGAAGTTAATTTACCATTTGGCAGTAAAATTTGCGTCAACAAAGAAAAAATATATAAAGGCTGTTTATAACCATACGTTATGTTAGTGTGGTGATGGTTAGTGATGGTGATGTTAGTGTGGTGATGGTTTTGTTGGTGCTGTTTATGTGGTGATGGTTAGAGTGTGTTGGTTAGTGTGTGATGGTTAAGTGTGGTGATGGTTAGGTGGTGTTGGATAGTGTCGCGATGGTTATGTCGTGCGATGGTTAGTGTCGCGATGTTTATGTCGCCGAGATGGTTAGTGTGTGATGGTTAGTGTGGTGATGGTTAGTGTGGTGATTGGTTAGAGTGGTGGATGGTTAGTGTGTGATGGTTATGTGGTGAATGGTTAGTGTGGTGAAGGTTTAGTTGTGTTGATGGTTAGTGTGGTGATGGTTTAGTGTGGTAAGGTTAGTGTGGTGATGGTTTAGTGTGGTGATGGTTTAGTGTGGTGGATGGTTAGTGTGGTGATGATAAAGTGGTGATGGATAGTGGTGATGGTAGTGTGGATGAGGTTATGAGGTGATGGTAGTGGTGGTGTTGGATTAGTGTGGATGGTTATGTGGGTCCTAGTTTGTGATGGTTAGTGTGGAGATGGTAGTGTGATGGTTTTAGTGGGTGATGGTAGTGTGGTGGATGGTTAGTGTGTGTGATGGTTATTGTGGTGATGTTAGTGTGGTGACGGTAAGAGTTGTGATGGATAGTGTGAGGGTTATGTGGTAGATGGTTATGTGGTTGATGGTTAGTGTGGTGATGGTTAGAAGTGGTGATGCATAGTGAGGTGAAGCTAGTGTGGTGTGGATCGGTTTAGTGTGGTGAAGTTAGAGTGTTGATGGTTAGAGTGGTGATGATAGAGTGGTGATGTTAAGTGGTGATGGTTATGTGGTGAGGTAGTGTGCGTGATGGTTTAGAGTGGTATGGTTTAGTGTGGTGATGGGTTAGTGTGGTGATGTTAGTGTGTGAGGTTATGTGGTGATGGTTAGATGATGGATATGGTTAGTTGTGGTGTTAGGTTATGTGGTGAGGTAGTGTGGTGATGGTTAGTGTGATGGTTTAGTGCGGGGATGGCTAGTTAGATAGTTAGTGAGGTGATGGTTAGTGTGAGTGTGATGTGTTATGTGGTGATGGTTAGAGTGGTGATGGTTAAGTGTGGTTAACTGATAAGTGTGGTGATGTTAGTGTGGTGTTGGTTAGTGGGTTGGTGGTTTTAGTGGTGAGGTTTAGTTGATGGTTTGTGTGTGGATGGTTCGTGTGGTAGAGTTATTGTGGTGATGGTTATTGTGGTGATGGGTTTAGTGTGGTTGATGGTTTAGAGTGGTATGGTTAGTGGTGATGGTTAGTGGGTGATGGTTAGTGTGGTGATGGTTAGTGTGGAATGTTAGTGTGGTGATGGTTAGTGTGGATGAGTTATTGTGGTATGGTTAGTGTGGTGATGAGATTAAGGGTGATGGTTAGTGTGGTGATAGTGTGGTATGGTTAGTGAGTGGTGATGGTTAGTGTGGTGATGGTTAGTGTGGTGATGGTTAGTGAGGTGATGGTTTAGGTGTGGTGATGGTTAGTGTGGCGATGGTAGTGTGGCGAGGGTTAGTGTGGTGATGGAATTGTGGTGATGGTTTAGTGTGTGTGGTTGTGTGGTGATGGTTGAGTGTGGTGAGGGTTCATGTGATGTTAGTGTGTGATGGTTAGTGTGGTGATGGTTATGTGGGATGGATTAGTGTGGTGAACAGTGTGTCGTGTTTAACAGCTAATAGGCGCAGCATTCAACAGTAGGAACGTAAAAATAGATTCCAAAGCGGCTACAAAACACAATCACGTATCAAACAACCACACATACACCTGTACCTGACCAAACGGCTGTTGGTTTCGTATTCAACTTACGTCGGCCAGCAGTTAACATCGGGTGTATCAGACCGCTGATCCACCATGAGGCCTGGTCTCAGACCGGACCGCGGGTGCGTTGACCCCCGAAACCCTCTCCAGGTAAACACTGCCACACACACAGTGTATGCTCCAGTTATATCATAAATGATCACAAAGCGTGTGTTGCAGTAGTGCAACAAGCTCCATTAACTTACATACATAAAACGTAACTACACAAACTCATACAAGAAAAAGTTCAAACATTCACTTGTAATATTTATATAGCAAGTGCTAATTTTTAATGAAACGAATATGGAATAACGAAAAATTACATACAAGAAATGTTCCAATAAACAATACGAATGAACACTCAACATCACTTATGAGATAGTTACCAGTATCCAAAAATTTTTCCACGCTTGAAGACAGCATGGGGCCAGATATCACTGATGACTGTCCTAGCCCGCACAACCTGCGTAACTCCACACTAAAAAACTTAGTCTGGTTCCTCGAACTTCGAACTTGTCTTATAAAGGTAAATAAAGTTAGGTTTGAAACTGGCACATGAGTGGAGACTCGGGCACACGGGTGCTGAAACAAGCAATACATTGCCTGGCATGCCACGGACGGCCCCTAATAACAAAAAATACCTGTTAGATTTTTAAACTAGTTTTCCAGCCATAACGGAAAACCTTGAACACTGTAACTCAGCTAAACCCCGGTGACGCTTACAGTGAATAACCGGGCGATCCTCTAGAAACGACAAGATACTGAGGATATTAAAGCGGGTATGTGCGAGTATTTAAAAATGACCCTGTAGTTAAGCTTCAAAACTATTAATGTGAGCAATGGGGAAGACCCCGAACTCCCTTAGTCAATTGGAGGGGGGTCATCACCCTTTCACCGCCACCTCGAGACCAGACCCGCTAAAAAATTGGCTTCTACCTGAATATATCCCTTGATGAGTTCCCAGGTTTTTTTCTACTCCAAAGCCCGGTTTTTGGCCGGCGTTCCTGATTTTGCCTGGTAAACCCAAACCCTGCTGTTGTGGCGACCCCTGGAACAAAATTTTCCATCCACAACCTTGTGTGTTGTGTGCGAGAGAGAGAGAGAGAGAGAGAGAAAAGAGTGAGAGAGGAGAGAGAGAGAGAGAGAGCGTCTTTCACAAACACCTAAATTCTTTAAAAATCGAATTGAAAGTAAGACCATGGAAATTTGGGATATCTTACTGTAGACGTTTCGCCATCCAGTGGTTTTATCAATACAATTCTAGGACAAAATTAGTTTATATTGTAAAGCCCGGGAGGGCGAAACGTCTACAATAAAGTATCCAATGTTGCACATGTGTCAAAATTTTTCATATTGTGGGTATTTAATACCTTTTGCAAAAATCGAATTTTGCAATATTCCCCAACAATTTAATATTTCATAGCTCAATATAACTCCATTTCGATCTTTCAGAACATCAAAAAGTTTACCTGTACACACCCATCAAAAGCTGTCAAAAAGGTAACTATTCGTCAAAAATATCAGAAATATTTGTACAATAACAAACTGACCACTTGCCCATTTGCAGACATCATATGATGGAACAAAAATTTTTTACGCAGCCTCATATTTTTGATTTATAGAATATAAAACAGACTGGGAATTTTGCCATGATTGTGACGACCAACCAACTGAAACTATAATTACAGAAACACGTGCCAAACAAAAACTAAAATTACAAGGAAATTTTCTTGACAGCAATGCCCCACAAATCGACCATTGATTAATTATCCTTTTAAGATCGGCTTGATGGAGAAAATACCGAAAATAAAGCTACAAACTGACCTAGTTGTGGTTGCAGGGGTCGAGTCACAGCTAACGTCGAGTCACATTGTGTGTGTGGTTTGATGGGTTGTTGTGTGTTGTGTGTGTGTGTGGTGTGTGTGGTGTGTTGTTTGTTGTGTTTTTTTAGGGTTGTTTCAATTCTTGGTCCCTTGCTTCCCTGTGTTGAACATATAGGAGGGAAAATGAAAGGGTTTTTCCGTAAAGGGTTTTCACAGAAATAAAAAACTGAAAAGAAAATAGAGACAGCCCAGCCACCGGGAGAAAGACTCGTCGTTCCGCTCTCAGCTGAGCAATTTAAAAAACCTTTTGCTGGGGAATTTTTCTTGGGTTTCCTAGTAGTTCTTCACCAGAGCTGAGAAAAATTGCTTGCAGTCATTTTGAGCCCATCCCTCAAGGGGGTAAGGCGTTGACTTGTTTGCTTGTTCACCCCTCTCATCCCCACCCCCCCATCCTTCCCCACCCTCCCCCTCACCCAAAAACAATACGGGGCCCACACACTAACAACTACTACATTGCTATCCTTCGACTTCCTATCTTCTTCTTTTTCGGCAACTCGTTTTGGGGAGTTAACACAAGGCATTTGACTACCCGGTAGCCCGTGGGGTTTTTTTAAAACCCGGGCCGATCTTTCCTTGGGGGCCCTTTCCCCTCCCCACCGAGGGTAGGCTTCTTGGGGGCGACCTTCATAAGTCGCTGAAATAGGATGTTAGATTAACTTTAAAGGAAAATCCCTTTTCTTTAAGAAACCCCCCTTCCAGTTTTTCCCTTCCTAGATACATGGCGAGGATACGATAAGATTAAGTATTGAGGAAACCCAAAAAAGTCGATGAAAAAAATTCGCATTATTTGCTCGAACTCAACTGTTGCTCCAGTGATGTTTTTCAAACCCACGCTGGAGCAGTACTTCTCTCTTTTTCGAAAAAGAGTTATTTCAATGCTAAAGCATGATGCCCTTTGAAAAACTGAAGACTTCTGGTGTTACCCCATTCCCCTGAGAGCTATAAAAGCTCAGAGGCTGTTTTTGTTGCAAGAATCAACAGTTCAGAAACATAGCCAGCGAATGAAATTGTTGAGGACTTTAAATACAGAGAATTTTCTGAATTTGGGCTGTAGAAGCCATAAATTCTCTAAACCTAACAACAACAAGGTAACCTAAAATTTTAATATTGGGAACCAAGGGGGCCCAAAACTTGGTGTCAAAAGGCTTAAAAATGTTTTGGCACCAGATGACACCGACCAAATCTTCTTGAACATTTGTCAGTGTACACAATTTTTAAGTGTTATGTTTTTGGCATAACACCAACAAATGCAGTACTCAAGGCGATTTGTAGCATTTGCTCCGGCCAACATTTTTAAACGAATTGTAATAATAAAAATACCCCCAAAAGTGTCCTCTGCAAGGGAAAAAACATGCTTTTCTCTATTTGTCCGAAAGAAAAGGAAATGCAAAAAATTGTTAACCCAAGAAATGCCCCCATTTCTAAGAAGACCATCCCCAGGCACCCCCCAACAAAGCCCAAAATTCCTTCCCCAGTCTGCCTGATCAAGGGGACCCCTCAGGTCCTACCAAGGGTTTCCAATTTTTGGGAATTCCCCCCTCTTGAGCGCCCCAACTAACCCTCACCTACAACATACACAAACGCAACAAAAAGGTTCATCCCCATCCCCTATGTCTCAGGTACCACACCCGGGGGATTGACAGAGCACAACTAATGTATATGATGGCCAAAGACATAGCAGGTTGACATTCAACTCTGCTCTCAGGTTTTAAATGATCGTTAATGGTAATGGGATCATTTCCCATCACTTTCCAAAAAAGTGAAACTATTAGCCCCATCTTCTCATAACAAGAACTATGTCCCTCTCTAATCTAAAAAAACCCTAAGTCCCCGGGCCCAGGAACCCCCCCTCGCATACCAGGTTGTAAATTTTCCCCCCTAAACCCCATAAGTCAACACCAAACATAAAAATGCCCCAAAAATTGGTCCTCCTCCCGCTATAGAAGATCCGTTGAACGGGAAATTTTCCCAGGGAACTCACCTGCCTACCTAATATTCCCTTGGGCCCCACAGTCCCCCCTTTAAAAACTCCACGCCCTGCTTCCTGTAACTGGAATATCATACCTCAGTTTTAAAGAGACTCTAACGATTCAAGAGTTATAATATTAACCTTATGAAGATGATGGCATGTTTAATAACAAGACCCCGCAAAGTTCCCTCCTCCCTTGACGACCCCCAGCGGGGATAGGTAGATAACAAACGACATACTTGCAGGCGTTCAAAAACGCAGTAAAACAGGAAGTCAAAAAAATGGGGATTACAATTTTCCAACAATGTTAACATTTTTTTAATAACCTTATCCTTGGGGTTGAACTACATAATTACAATCCCATTTTTATACTCTTAAATGAGAACGCGAAGTGTCAACTATAAATTACTGGTTACTCTACGTGGGGAAATCGAAGGACCCTTTGTGGTGTAGCCATTTTAGTTAAATTAGCTAAAATTTAAAATATTCAGTTGATGAAGATAACTTCTTGAATAAAAAACAACGTCTCAGGCAACAAAGGAAGAATGATATTTTCCCCCGAGATAATATAAAATAAATTCCTCTACTGGGAAAAAAAAATTAACAAAAAAAATTTAAAAAATTCTACAAAAATTTTCAACCACACCCTCCCTTTTTTAAATTGGAGTTGGTAATCCACGGGGTGACTTGAAAGGAAAACAACAAATTAATATTATGACGCTAGAAACCGTTTTTTAAAGGGCCCCATTCTTTAAATCGTACATTCCTCTCCAGGGACACCAAGATATAGCCCTGCAAACAGGACTGTGACATCTTTCCTGTCGTAATCCCCTGATGGAAACAAAGATCTGACCATACCCCCTGTTATAATACAACTACAAACTTCTCCATTTAAAATACCTGTCCCACCTAAACCCAATCTTAACCCCCTAGGATTTACCCTTCGGGGCTTTTCGGTGACGATGAAATTGTGTCATTGGAAAATCTCCCTTCCCTGCTTTTGATGATGAAATCGGGTCCCTGCAAAATCGAAAAATTGTAGCTACTAGCAACTTTCAATTAGCTTCACAAAATACCAAAAATTTAAAAACCTACAGGGAAAATTTTGAGACAATTTAAAAATTATCAAGCAGAATGTCGAAGGCATTTTCAAAGCGCAACCACCATAGCTACACTGCACCGATTAAGGCAAAAATTAAATTTAAAACATATTTTCACACAAAGGGGCTTATGGAAAATTTCATTCTTCAAGCTAATCAGTAAAACGTGAACAAGCAAAATTTTTAGAGTAAGATCCGACATTTTAGGGGGGAAAGCCAAGGCTCCAACTACCTAGTTTATACCCTTTACTGATGAGGAGAGAAATGTTGAAAAAAAACTTACGATCCACAGGACCAGGCTAATTTGATGGGTGATGTATGGGAGAAAATTCTCCCCACAATAACAGTCGTCAATTTAACAATGATCTTTTCGTTGGGAAATGAAAAGGGGGGGGATGAAACTGGTGATCTACAACCACTACCCCCCTCGTACTCAACTCTTTAAGAACCCACCCACTTACTAACCTTTTCATTTTTAGAGTTTTCAGGGTTTTTGGAGAATCAAAAAGGCCCCGGTCCCCGGAATCTGAAACAAAAAAAGTTTTTTAAAACCGGGGGTTTCTTTAATGCCCAATGGTCGGCAATTTCCCCGGGGGTTTTTGATGTAGGATGATTTTCTTTTGTAACCCAATAAAAAAAATCCCTCAACCAGGGGTATGACCAATCTTTATTGAAGTACGGGGGGGTTTTTTTAGGACTTTCCAACGTTGAAAATTATGGGGTTTTCCTTTTTTATGCCATTTTGGGTTTAGCCAAGAGGTAAAATCATGGGGTTTAATAGGGATTTTTGATCGGCGTTAAAAATGGGAATTTGTTTAAATTCCCCCAAGAGATGTTTCAAAAAAAGATCTTATGGCATTATGGCCTATTACAAAAATTTTATACCCGCCCGGAAATTTCCAAGGGAATAAAATTTTAACCCCAAAAAAAAATTCATCCCACCCTTAGGGGGGTCAAACCTTTTATACCCGGACGTGGTGCCCACAAGGTCTTGCCACCACTTTTCAAATTTTGTAATGTCCTAAAGGTTTAATGTAAAATTTTAACAGTTTGCAGTTTTTCATGTCGTCTATAACCCCAAAAAAGGAAAAAAATAAAAGTATAAAAAAAAAAGGAACTTCGCAACTCCAATTGGGAAAAAAAAAGGAGAAAAGTTTCCGAAAATCCTTGTTAGGAAGGTGTTTTTGCCATACTTGAAGAAAAAAAGGGGTTTTCCCAGAGTTTAATGAGATTGAAACCCCAAAAAAATTTTTTTGGGTTTTTGGAACTCTTCAACAACCTTTGGGGAAAAAAAAAAAAACATACCAAAGCCGGGGCTTAACGTTTTTTTAAAAAAGAAAAGTAAAAAACATCGATAAAATGTAAATAAACCTATACCCAAATTGAATGTTTAACAAAACAAAGCCAATAGAGGTTAAAAAGGGGCCAAAAGGCCTTGCTTTAACCGATTTGGAGGGAAGCAGAGTTAAAATGGTTTAAATACAAAATTTATCCATTTGCCCTTAACCCAAAAAAAAAAAAAAATTTAACTGAAGTTCCAAAAGGCCCTTCGTGGGAATCCCCGGTTAAAATTTTACCCCCTCAAGGGCTCAAAGAATTTTCCCCACGGGGGTCGTTTTTGTTTTTCCATCGCCCTGGGTATTCAAATTTAAGAAATTGGGTAAACCCAAAAAACCTTTATGTATAAGAGAAAAATAATGGGAATTGGGAGAACATTTTTTTATAAAAAACTAATTTAAAAATTTGATTTATAGGTTGAAATTAAGGGGAACCTTGTCAAACGAATTTTTAAAACGGGAAAAATTTTCCTTTTGGAAAATTTTCCCTTGTGAATCCAAAAAAAAAAAAAAAGCAATTTTAACTTGTATAATTTTCTAAATTGGGGCATGTCTTTTAATTGGGGATATTTTGGCCTCTGATGGGTTTGTAAAAACCCCCCAAAAATTTTATCATTTTCACGTACCCCTTTTTTTTTACCCAAAATGGTTTGGGGGTAACCTTTTTAAAACCCCCTTCCCCCCCCCATTTAATACTTTTAATTTCTTCCTTTCCCATTTACCAGTTGGTTGGCGTTCCTAGTGTTTTCCCGTGGTAGAGTGACGGATGGCCAAAATTTATTTTTTCTTTGGGATCCCTTGAAGGAGTGAGGGGTAAGGAATTTTTCCTTGGGGAAGGCAGGGAAAAACGGGTTCGAACCCCCGGTCATTTGACCTTATAAACAAACCCCCCGTTTGGCGAGTCCCTTTTCACACGCTTTTCAACCCGGGTTTTTTCCCCCCCCGCCGAAGGGGTTTTGGTGTGGTTTTTGGGTTTTTACTCCCCCCCCATTTTAAAAACCACCAAAATAAGTGGGTTTCAGGGGGGAGACTCAGCTAATGGCCCCGCCCCTTACTGTCGCTTCTAGGGCCTCTCTCTTCTCCCTGGCTTATTCTACTCGTTTAAACTATGTATAGTTTAATGCCTCCCCCACATCACTTTCCAGACTTCCCCTTCTGGCAAAATTAAAATTTAAAAAAATACTTTAATAAACCTTTTACTCATCTGAGTCTTCACCTTCCAAATGTGACCCCTTTTTTCGTGTCCAACCTGGAACATCCTGCTCCCTCCACCTTATTATTCCTCTCAGTATTTTGAAAGTCGTTTTCATGTCCCCCCCTAACCCTCCTGTCCCCAAGTCATCAGGCCGATTTCCCCTTAAAACCCTTTTTTTTGTATGCATCTCCTTTGCTCTAAACTAGCCTTGTTGCAAACTTTTGCACTTTCTCTAATTCTTGACTGCTGACTAGGTGTTTGGGTTCCAAACGGGGGCTACTCCAGTATGGGGCGACGTACACATGTACAGGTATTGAACATTCCCCTACTGAGATACGGAACGCATTCTCAAGTTTTTCCCGGGCGCCCATTTGCCACAGTTTCTGGGTTGATGTCGCTTAGAGATGTGTTCGGGATTTTACCCCCCCAAAATCTTTTTCGGGGAGGTTGCAGCTTTGCCACCCCACCTATACCTGTCTGCGGTCTTCTTTCCCTTTTCCCCGACTTCTGACTTTTCATTCGGGGGGTTTAAAATTTGTGGGGCCCGTTTTGGACCACGCATCCAGCCCCTTTTAGGGGCTCTTTTTACCGCCTATCCCCACTGATTTAAATTTTCCTCATTAAAATTCACATCATCTGCCCAACAGGGGGAAATTTAGTCTAACCCTTCCATCATGTATTCACATATATCAAAAACAGCACTGGGCCCCGGACTGACCCCTGTGTAACCCCCCTCGAATGCCACTGTGATACCTCTTCACGTACCCCGACTTGTTGCTCCTCCCTGCAGGTATTCTCTGATCCATTTCAGTGCCCCTTCCTGTTGTACGTGCCTGACCTCACTTTTTACACCATCTTCTTTAAGAACTGTTCGAAGGGCCCTTTTTCAGTCCAAGAAAATAAAACTACCCCCACTCTCTCTCCTCGGTCTTACATCCGTTACCTTGTCATAAAAAACCCATAGGTTTGTGACACAGGATTTCCTTCCCTGAATCCATCTGGTTACGTTTTAAACTGGTTCCATTGTAGTGCTCCCCCACGTCCTCCTGTGTGTGGGCTTGTGTTTGTGTGTTGTGTTGGTTTGTGTGTGTGCGTGACTCACCATTTGTGGTTGTAGGGGTTGATTTACAGTTCGTCGCCCTCCCTTCGCTATCGCTACTAGGGTTACTCTCTCCATGCTCTCTCAGCTTTATGTACCTCTTCTTAAAGCTAGTATGGGTTCTCCCTCCATACTTTTTTACCCAAAAAATTTTTTCCACTTCCTACAACTCTAACCCAAAAAAATACTTCCAACGTTTGGGGTTTTTAACTACCCGTTTGGGCCCTTGGTGTGTTCCACCTCTGAAACATTTTTTTTCCCCGTCCACCTTTTTCAATTTTCTCGTACACTCTTTTTTTAGTCCCCCCATCTTTTCCCCTCCTCCAATGTCGTCATTTGAGTTTTTCCCTTAAACTTTTTTCGTAGGACATACCCTTATTCCGGGGGGGCTAGTCTTGTTGCAAACTTTTGCACTTTCTCCCAATTTTTTGAGGGGTTTCCAGGTGTGAGTTCCACACTGAGCCTGATGACGCGTGTGCAGCGTATAAACCCCCCCTTTCTTAGAGTCGAAACGCTATTCTTAGGGTTTGCCAGGGGGCCAAAATGCTGCAGCCGTTTTTTGGTTGATTTTGCCCCAGAAGATAGTTTTTGGGATGATCTCCCACCCAAAACCTCTCCATGAGTGAGTTTCGCAACCTTTTACCCCTAGGGAATACTGTCTGAGGTTTTCTTTGTCCTTCCCCAAGCTTCATGATTTTGCATCTGGCGGGTTAAACCCAGGAACCATTGTCGGGACCAGCTTGTACTTGTCCAACCCCTTGTTGACTTTCCTGATACTGTCCCTCATTATTTAAAACTGCCTCTCTGTCTCCTTTATAAAAATTTGGACTATGTTTAATGTCTTTGACACCTCAGATAGTTTCTCTGTTTTGGGAAAAATTTATTGAAAATTGCTCTTTGTACACATGCGTTCTCCCCCTCTCAGGACCCCTGGAGAGATTTATCTGGGGCCCACAGTGTCGAGGATTTATTAACCAGCGTTTTTCACCTCCTCCCTTTGGTAGTGCAGTGTGTCCATATTTCCCCCATGTCCTTATTTCCTCGGTTTTTGGAAGGCCTCTTCCCCCGTGAATCCCCTAAATATTTTGTGTGAAAGGTGTGTGTGTTGTGTGTTGTGTGTGTGTGTGTGTGTTGTGTGTTGTGTGTGTTTATGTGTGGTGTATGGGTTGGGGTGTTTGTGGTGTGTGTGGTTGTGTGTGGGGTTTTGTTTGTGGTGTTGTGTGTGTGTGTGGTGTGTGTGTGTGTGGTGGTGATAACTTATAGCTACACACATTTAAATGTTAAATTGGGTTTAAAATTTTTAAGAAAACGGGTTTACATGAATATTTAAAATTTCAAACTATGACAATAACCATTTTTTTTTCCCTTAAAGAGAATTTGTTAAGCATTTGGTGGCTATGGTATATTGAGATATAAAATGGGGAGATAGAATATCACACTAAAAAAAATTTTAATAAAACAGCTGATGCTGATAATTGTGTTTTTAACATATTATGTAAAAATTTTCCACCTCCCCTTCAAATTACAGGGACTTACTTTTACCCCAGGGAACCGCTAAAAGGTTTCCCCTGAAACCCTTTATTTAATGTTACTTGCTCCCTACTCTAACCAGTCAAGTCACAGGAAAACATTTGTCCCCTTTCTCCACACAATTTCAGAGAGTTTTCTAACATTTCCATCATGAGTCAGGTTTCAAATCCTAAGGGCTCTCAAAAAAATAGAAGTGAATCCACTCTTGTGGTATCTGCACATATCCACATACCTAAACTATATTTTTGAGATATGGTTTTAAAAACTCCGAAATAGATGACAAGGATTCCTAAGGGAGCCCAGATTTTTCTATGTAGAATTTTGTTATTAAAAAAAATTTACAATCCAAAATGTACAAATTTAATCAACTCAATTTTTTTTCAGTGTTTAAAGGGGGAAAATCATATTTTGGAAGGTTTTCTGCAAGAAAACCAACTGGGCATTACTGGTAGTTTAGTAAACAATGATGTAACATCAAAGCTAATGAGTTTGAAATCATTAAACTTGAATCTGAAAAATATATTTTAAAAAAAAAAAAAAAAAAGCACAATACCGTGAAATTTGTAAAGGGGCCAAGACGGGGCTGAAACGAAAGTAATTTCCAGAGGTGTAAATTCCCTTTTGTACAGTATATTATAAATTTTTTGCTTTTTTTTTCTATGTTAAGGCGTTTTTAACATTCTTCAGTTTTAGAATTAGGTAAATTGCAAATTATTTCCCCCCACAAACTGAAGACATAGAGTTTGTAGTCTAACTCTTGTTTTAAATTTAGACGTTGACGCATTTAACCCATTAAGACGAACCAGGGTTTCCCCAGGGGCAAGGTTTGGGTACCAGAGAAAAACAAACCCGAGCCTGAAGGGGTCGCAAATTTATTTGTCGCTTAAGTTTGCTTGTGATGATTATCAAAATACCTTTTTCTGATTCCCTTCAAATTTTAAAAATCATATTTATGTCGTGCTAGCATTTATTGAGCCCGTACCCAGGTTTTGAAACACTGGGATTCTTTCCGATCGAAAGAAACCGAAATTAATCTAGTTTTTCTTGTGTTGGGCCCAATTTCCTTTTTTGTTTAATAGATGAATCTGTCAGCATTTTGATACAGGTTTTAAGCGTAATTTATAATTTTATTTTAAAAGCCTTCACCTTTCAAAGCTGGGAACATTTTAATTTAAATTGTGACTGACTTCAAAATTAATAAATTTAATTTTATATATTTATCACTCTGAGATAAAAGTAAAATTTCTCTTCAAGTACGACAAAGTTGCTGTTACTTAGATAAGTTTAAACGGAGTTTTATCTCTCTAATTTTCATATTTTTGAACAAAGTGACTTACCCCGATTTCTTGAGTTATGCAGTGCGAGGCCGAAATACATCTGGTTAACATAAGTTGTAGATTTATTATCTTACTTCTTGAGTAAAGGAACGAAAAGCAAAAAAAATGGAGGGAAAAAACTGGCATTTACTGGGCGGTCCCCCTTAATAATCCCAAGTTTACGTGGGACACAACAACGTCTCAAAATTTTGGGAATGAATTCTACAGCTACAATGCTTGAATGGGGTTTACTTTCCCCAATGGCAACTGCCCATCGTACGTAACCCCCAGCACTTCCCTTTCCGCCCATTATAGCTCCTTTCCCCTGAATGTTACAACTAAATTTCGAAACTCCAACATACATCTTCCACAATTTTTTTCTATTTTCTATTAAAAGCATTTGGTTGTCAAAAAATTTCCACAATAAAACACCAAATGCGCAAATTGTCTTTCTTTACTTTTAAAGGGTTTTTAAACAATTTATATCGTCGACATCGAACACATGTAAAAAAAAAAAGTTTTTGGAAATAAAAAGGGAACAATGAGCCTAACAGGCCCACCAGGTAACTTATAACAGGGGCACACCAGGTCCCTTTTAAAAAGGGGGCCACCAGGTAACT